>VBSM01000529.1:58628784-58659622 GCA_008086735.1 Cheirogaleus medius
ATATATGTAATCCTAACAATATTTATACCCCCATAATATAATGAAATAAAAAAAAAAGTAAAATGATGTGGTTACCAGGAGCTAAGAGAAACGGGATATGGGGAGTTGTTGTTTAATGAATATAGAGTCAGTTCTTCAGAATGAAAAAATTCTGAAATCCGTTTTGCAACAATATAAACATACCTAACACTACTGAACTGTTCACTTAAAATGGTTAAGATGGTACATTTTATGAAGTGTTTTTTAGTACAATAAAATTTTAAAATAAAAAAAAGGAAGTGAATTGCTAAGGAGTCTTTTTGACTCCTCTAAACTGTGAGTAATTAATGCAAATTACTAAATTTTCTAGGAGTGATAGAACATTAAGTGTATATAAAATAGTTAAATATGTATGATTCAAAAACTGTTCTTAATGTTCCTGGTGGTTGAAGCCAATCTATGTTTATGCTAGGTTTTTTTCTCCTTCCTTCCTTCCTTCCTTCCTTCCTTCCTTCCTTCCTTCCTTCCTTCCTTCCTTTCTTTCTTTCTTTCTTTCTTTCTTTCTTTCTTTCTTTCCTTTTTTTTTTTTGTGACGAGGTCTTGCACTGTTGCCCAGGATGGAGTATGGTGGGCTCATTATAGCTCACTGCAACCTCAAACTCCTAGGCTCAAGAGATCTTGCTGCTTCACCCTCCCAAGTAGCTGGGACTACAGGACATGCCACCACGCCCGGCTGTTTTTATTTTTTGTAGAGACAGGGTCTCGCTCTTGCTCAGGCTAGTCTTGAACTCCCAGCCTCAAGTGATCCTTCTGCCTCATCTTCCCAAAATGCTAGGATTAACAGGCATGAGCCACTGCCCCTGTTCTGAACTTTGCTAGGTTTGCATGATGTATGGAATATGTCAACATGAATAGTATTACATTTAGTGTTTGTTAGCTGACTACATGAATCCTAAAGTATAAATAAAATACATGCTGGTGTAAGGACTTTACACTGGTTCAGTTCCTCAGAACAGTGAGATATAAAATTTAGAACCAAATTCCTACATCTGCCTAGTATACAAAATGTGTCCAATGGCCTAAAATGATAACACAATGCCCATATAGAGGAAAATGCTTTAATGAATTGTGGCATACCTATACAAAGTAATTCAATGCACTAGCAAAAATGATTAAACTGGAGTAATCTGTTTTAAAATAGTAAAAATTTAAAATATGTAACGTTGAGTACAAAAAGTCATTGCAGGTTATAAAGAATATTAACATTATATGAAATTTAAAAAAAATAAAAAGTGATGCTTTTCTGTTTTTTATGGAAAAAAAACCTATATAGTAGAATATGAAAATGCTTGAGAATAATAAAAAATGTAAAATTTCAGTTATCTCTGGAGTATAGGAAAGAAGGAGAATTGGATAATAAGCTACAGAACAGAAGCTTCAAATGTATTTGGAATGTTTATTTCTTAACTTGGTTGGGTATACAGTTCTTACTTTTATGAACATCAATAGTTTTGTTTATCTGAAATGTGCAAAATTTTAAATGTTGTATATCAAATATGTATTGCCACAAAGGTATAAAGTAATAAATAACCCTAAATATCAATGTCTTAAAAAGTAAGCATCTATCTGATGAACTAGTACAGGAGATCCTTTTCACTGGTATGAATGTGTAGACAATTTTCAGGTCTTGGTTGCACTCATTCAAGTGTCTGGGGCTGAGCTTGATTTTAGCCTGTGGAGGCGGGACTTGGCTTAAAAGACTGAGGTGATGCAACATTTTCCATGTACTTCTTCTCTTACGGGTATGGTTGTCATGATGGTGGCAGAAGTTCAAGAGAGAGAAAATAGAAACCCACAAGTCTTCTTGAGTTCTGGGATCAAAATTCTATAGGTCAAAATAGGTCACATGGATGAGCCAAGCGTCAGATAGATCACCACCAATTTACATGTCGAAGAGTGTGAATCCAGAGAGATGAAGAATTTGAGCCATTTTGCAAGGCCCTATTCTACTCTTATGGGCACAATTATTCATATTTCTCCTTTATACAAAATGTAGTCACCTCCACATCTAATCACACATAAGCTCCTACTCCAGGATCCTGTGATCTATATCAATTTAAAAATAACTATTTTTGATCTGGGGACCTAGAGACCAAAAGAAGACAAGTGTTCCATCCTGTTCATATCCAACATACAGTGATGAAACAGTGGCCAGATAATGGCAATAAATGCTATCATCTGGAAAGACAAAGAATGGGAAGATATTTAGCAGTCATTCATCTAGAAATTCTGAAATTACACTGGCCAATTATAGGCAGGTTCTTTATTCTGGAGATGGGAAATGCTCTTAGTTAGGTCCAATTATGGTACACAGGAAGGCTTTCCTGTTCTGTTATTCTCCACAGTTCTTAGTTCTGCCCTCTGAAATCTCTCCTTTTCCATGAACGTCTTTGCCACTTCTGAAGACAGCATCAGAGAGTATGCCCTATGAAAATCATTTAAAGTTTGCTTTTGACCAGAGAAGTTTGAATTCTTAGAGTCCTACTTACATTTTTAAAAGTCTCAGTCCATTTTAGTTTAGCCTATTGGTTCTTTTGCCAGTGCAACTCTCAAAAATATTGAGTGTATTTTAAACACTTGATCCAATCCATTTTAAGTTAAAAGATCACACTTTTTTTTGAGACTTGCACAACTCTCTAACTTGGTTCTGGTGTTTGGGTTATACAGCTTGCTAGGGAACCATGCCATTTAGTTCCTAGAGGTCTTTTTGTCCAGAGGAAATCTACTATTAACTACTTAATCCTTTCAGAGGTCATAATAAAGTGAGCCATAGCCACCTATTCCTTGTACCATTTTCTGTGTTAGTTATCTCTCACCACAGTAATGCTCAATGAGCAAAAATTACAAAAGCAAGTGATTTAAATAATAATATTTAGCTGATGAGTCTGGGTGCTGGTGATTTAGGCTTGGCTCTGCCTGGTGTTCTTTAGGTTTCAGCCTCACTCACATGCCTGAGGGTGTCCTGACTGTTGGCTACACTAGACTAACTCTAGAATAACTTGGGTGACTCAGCTATGCTCCACATTTAACATTCTCTCTAGCAAGCTAGTCTGAGTATGTTCTCACAGTTGTAACAGAAGTATAAGTGTGCAAAGACTCAGAAGACCCAGATTCAGAACTGCCACACTATCATTTCTAATTTTATTGGCCAAGACCCGAGTCAGAGTAGGGGGGATTATAAAGTAATTATAAAGTAACTATAAAGTTACTTGGCAAGGGCGTAGGTTTGGGAAGGGTAAAATTTGGTCTATTTTTGCATTCTACCATGGAGGACAAAGTCTTACCACTGAAAGTATTTATAGATTTACCTTGGAAAGACCTAATACAATGCTTATATGAAATATTTTTGTGATATGGAAAACTTTCCCAAATTTAATTATAAGCAAAATCATTTTACTTACTCCTACATAACATTTTATATTCCCAAAAACATATCTACATTTTGGAACAGAATCATAACTGCACACATATGAAATATTTAGATAGCTATGATTATAAACATGCATTTCCAGACTAGCTATTTTATGATTCAAAGAGTTTCCTCATGAAAACTAATGCTATGAATCTTAAACACAACAAAATTATTTATTGGAGAATTAACTACTAGTTTCAAAACAACTCTCTTATAGATGTTCTGAAGCCCATAGCACATTATGCTTTTCACAAAAATGATTCTGTGTAAGTAGAAATGTGTGGTACATTAAAAATGGTTGCAAATTATTTGCTTCTCCTCTCATTGAGAGCAAGGGTATAATTTTCCTCGCCTTGACAGTAGGTTGTAGTGACTTTCTCAACCAGTTGAATGTAGTGAAAGTGATATTCTGGAACTTCCAAGGCTAGGTTATTATTTAATAGAAATCTTCAATTGTACACCCAGATCTTATACAACACTTTCTTTAGAGATCTGAGACACACGTAAGTAGTCTCTTATCCTAAGACTACTAAAGTAGACAGGCCACATGTAGGCACTCTGGTGGATAATCCCAGAAGAGGCCAGACTTCCAGACACCCCTGTGAAGCCTGGAGTGGATATGAGAGTAGCCATATTTGGCCATCTTTATCAGTCTCTGACAGACAAATACTACCAAGTTAGCTCAGCAATGTAATAGAAGAATTATCTCAGTCCTGATCAAATCCCTGACCCACAAAATCAAGAGATATAATAAAACGATTGTTGTTTTTAATCTGCTAATTTGGGGATTATTTATTTTATAGTAATAAATGATCTGAATTTGGAAGCAGGAAGTGGGGACCTACCTTTACCCAAACCTAAAATACGTGGCACTGGCTTTGACGTTAAGTAGCAGGTAGAAGCTGGAAATATCTGAGGAAATATTTTGAATGCTGGAAGGGCCTTGAACAAACTATTAGGAATTGAAGGATGGAAAGTAAAACATTTAGAGTTTAAAGCAAAGAACACCCTTTTTGCATAGTGACAAAAGGTTTGGCAACTCTGTTATCTGCGGTAATACGGGGAATAGAAGGGACACCTAATGAACTCACAATCTCACTGGGGAGGTTTCCAGGCAGAATATAGAAAGTGCTGACTGACTTCTTATGGGTCCTTAAGATACAATATGAAAAGAGAGATAACCTAAAGATAAAACATTCCAGTCTTTCAACAGAATTTAGAGGAAGCATAAAGAAGCCAGGACATGCTATAGATGAATTAAAACTGTCTCTCATTCTCCACCTCTTCTAATACAGTACTCGCAAAGTAAGACATGGTTTAAGGAAAAGAATAATTCCAAGGCAGGAAAATACAATCTCTGGGTAAAGAAGAAACCAAGAGTGTAGCTGGAAGGCCTCTTTTTAAATATAAAAAGATTTAAAATTATTACTTGTAGACCTTCTTTTCTAGACAAGATTTCTAGTAAACAATGATGTTATTTCACAGTAGTCCCTCTAGTTGCCAGTGATGGGGAGGGGCTTGTCTCAATGCACTTTGTGCTTTTTGTTTGATTGAATGAATTCCAATAAAACCTTGTAGAAAACCCAGAGTTTTTAAGAGAATTATACCACGAGCTTAGACTAAATGATGTATGGACAATACAACAACAAAAGAGGATTTAGGACTCAAATGTCTACAAATAAAGAAGCATAAGAAAGGCTATGTAGTGTCCAGTACTGGCCAATTCTTATATAAAAGGATAGGTGAAGCCAAGGGCATAACAATGAACTCAGAAAGCAGAGCTAAGGAATCCCTCTCAAGAAGGATGGCTTCTCATCAGCGAATTGTCAACTTATGCCCCACTGAATTTCAGAGTTTCCATGAACCATAGTGACCAATATGTGGTTTCTGTTCTTCCCTAGCCTCATGAAAAAGAGTGTCTATTGTGGTTATCCTATGCCTATCTTATCAATGTTTGTTAGATACGTGTGTGTGGGAGCCAGATAACTTGTCTCAGTAGTTCTCAGGCTTCAAACTGAGTGGAACTCTACTTGGAGAGATATATTTGAAGAACTTTACCCAGAGATCCTCACCTACCCCTGAAGCTCATTTAGATAACAAGATCCTAAACCTTGAGCCTGAGCTGATATTATAATTAGATGACACTGGGAAGTCTTTAGAGGACCTAAAAGTATTTTAGTTTTTGGAGGAATGTAAATCATTTGTGGCCAGACCTGGGACTGTGGCAGATTAGAGATGGCCACAAATTCACAAATTATTTCTCACTTCTTTCATGGATGTGAAGTGTTTATCTCTTTTCACTGAATCTTGGCAGTTTTTGACCCATAAGATATAGTGGAAATGATTTGTCAATTTTTGGTTCTGAGTCTTATAGAATTGGCTTCTTCAGGTCCCTGTCTCTGGGATACTCACTGTGGGAGATGTCAGCCTTTATGTAAGAAGTCTCATTATCCTGCTGTAAGGAAACACAGTTAGCCATCTGAAGAGGCTGCATGGAGAGATATGGGTGACTAAATTGTAGATTTTCAAAATCTTCCATTCCAGGCACCAAATAATGAGTAAAGAATCCCTTAGGTAACTCTAGTTCCAGGTCCTGCCTGGATCTAACAACATGAGAGATGCTGAATGAGAACACACAATTAAACCCAGTAAATCCACAGAATCATGAAAAATAATAAATATGTTTTAAGTCATATGTTTGGGGACATATTTTATGCAGAAATATACAGTTGGAACCTAGTTTAATTTTATTTTTTAACCTGGACCTGATTTAGATGTCAAAATCCTGCTATTTGCACTTGATCTCAGTGTCTTAATGGGATGTTGTTTTGGGAGCTTTGAGAGGACAACAAATGTGTTTTCCAAATGATAGAAACATCAATAATTGGTGACCAGAGGTCAGATTGTGGTAGGCTAAAGATGGCTGCAATTTTTTTGCTATTGCTCCCATCGATAGGTGAGGTCTCATTACCCAATAATGTGTGGCAAGAATGACAATCTGAGATTTCCAAAGCTAGGTTATAAGACTTAGCCTCCACCCATCTTTCATGGAACAGTTTCTTTGATTGTCTAGAGTCATATAAGAAATTTGATTATCTGGAGAGTATGCAGGCGAGGTCATGTGTAGGTACTTTGGTGGACAGAACCAGCTGAGACCAGCCTACCAGCCATCCCTGCAAAGGCTCTAGATATGAATGAAGCCATCTTGGACTCTAAAACTTGTCCATATGCTGGTTGAATACCATCAGGTAACCTCAATAGACACTATATAGAACAGAAGAATCACACAATAGAACCTTGTCTAAATTGCTGACCCATCTATCTGGAGGCTTTCTTGGAATAAATAAAATAAATAAACAAATTACTGACCCATCAATATATAATTAAATTGGTTAGAGTTACTTAGAGAAACTTCTATGTTTGGGGGTAAAATTTAGACAATGGGTAACTGGCACAGAATGCAAATTATGCAAAAGAGATGATCCATTTAAACCAGGGTATGTGCTTAAAGATGAAATAAGATAAGAAAACCAACCAACTCTCAGGGAATTTATGAAATTCTTCAAGAGATTCTTGTGGACATTTTCATGTTGTGAAAAGAATAGAGGAACACAGAGGTATATCAGAAAAGTCCCTCCTATTGAAAAACAACAACAGCAACAACAACATTGCATTATATTTCATAACCATTTTGGCATGAAGTTCTCAACTCTACAAGTTTTCTTTAACATAAATCTTCTGAATTTAATTCCCTAGGTGCAGGCTTTCTTCAGGACCTCTGAATTATAACATTAGTATACTAAGAACTCTAATTCACATTCTATTACATTAAATATTCATTTCCAGTGTAACCAAAAGGAAGAATACCCTACTCAAAGTCCTTCGGAATTAAACTCTTCATACATCTCTAAAATTAATATCACTCTTCAAATGATTTGCAGTTTTTTGGATTTCTTATTTTCTAACTCCTATGTTTTATAAGTTACAAAATCTCACACAGATAAGGAAACAGGAATATTGCCTGCTATCATGGTGGCATTACCTGTAAATTCTCCGGGAGGAGTTATTTGCTTTCTCTTCTGTGCTCCCCTAGAGATACCGACTTTTCAAATTTTTACCATTATAGCACTTATTATATAATATCACAATCATTGGCTTCTGTGCCTTTCCTAAAATACATGTTTCAGAAGTACATGTGCCAGTGCTTGCAAGAAAAAGGGGAGATCATTTATATATACTAATCTGTTAACATATTTTTATCTTCCCAATATTAAAAAATCTTAGAAGTTAGGATAGTGTCTTTTTCATTTTTGTATAGCCCAGATTCAGAATGATAGGACTTTGGCACAGAGTAAGCAAGGAAAATGAACTTATAGCAGAAATTACTTAATAGGCATTAAGAAGACATACAGAAAATTAATAAGAAAAATAATAAGTAAACATTTTTGAGATTCCTGAGCTACCTGGAAGGTAGCGAGGGAGAAGAGGATATGAATGGAGACAAGGAAAGTTCCTTAACTGGTTGTTGCCTCTGAGAGCATTCCAGTGATCATAATTTTGTTTGCAAATAGTCCTCTAGGCATTCATTTTCTACCTTAAATCATTAAACGAAGTAAGAGTAGCTAAATATATCTTTTCTGAATTGCTATTTTCAAGTAGACTAACCTGTTTTAACATTACATTTTTACAAAAACAAAACAAAAATGAATCTAAAAACCCTTTTTCCCCCCCAGGAAAATTTTTTCTATTGCTAAATAAACAAGATGAAACCAACTTCTGTATTGTACCCTGAAAAGAAGCAATGAAAGATTGCCTTTCTGTCAATCAGAATCTGGATGTATCAATTAGATAACTACTCTGTGATATTTTAGCTGAAACACAATGCTGATTTGGAATGACATTTTCCCCTAATTAAATGTGAAAAAAATAAAAGCATTAGAAATTTGGCCACTCAATACTCCAAGAAGAATAAAATCAATGCTTAATATAATTTCAATAGTCAGGACTGGATTATGAAGAACAATTTCTGAAATATATAAAAAATTAAATGCAGGTCTTTGCCATTAGATTGCTGCTTTGCAGCTGAATTACTGATGAGTTAAAATAGTTTGCATTAATTATTATTTCTTTTTAATGTCTTCTTAACTTCAACTTTAATGTGAAGTAAGAGTAATGCAATCCTGCACAATTCCACATTTTTATTTTGTTTGAAAACTGTAAGCATGTAAATTTAGTTACTACAGCTTCAAAGTCCACAGCACATGATATTTCATGCTGAAAAGGCTAACACTGACTGCAAATCCAAAGGCAATTCTCTTTTGTGTTCTGTATTATCACTGCCTTTGAATGGAAAGCCAGTATAACCCCTTAACTATATTGTGCTGGGGAAGCTAACTGAATAATCAGTAGACATTTAATATATGTCCCATCAAGATCATGCTTGAAGATACTTAAGTGAACTCCAGGCAAACAGCTGTCCCTTTGAAGCAATCTGCTTGCAAAATCAAAAAGAGCCATTTGAGAAACCCTCTAAAAAACTGAAATTTCAAAAACTACTATCTTGACACTGTTGGCTGCCACTTGGTGCACTGAAATTTTGAGCAGAAACAATCTTTTCCTTATCTTCATCTTCATCCAGATATAAAACTTGTTTTCATAAAATCAGCATATAAATATTTCTATTGACTGAATACATCAAATTGTCATAGTAATATGTTCAGTTTCTGTTATGAAAATAACAATGAATTCCATAGAAAACAAATTATTTGATGGAATTTGGTAGTTTAACATGGAAATTTATCCTGGTAATGGAAGCATTTGAAATGATTTTACATAATAATAGAATTTGACATTGGGAAGTTGTAGTTATTACTTAGCAGACCATGTTTCTTCTATAGCAACTAGATACCTCTATCATCTTCTCTTTACCATCTCTTACTATTTTAGAAGTTAATTTTAGATGAACTCTAATTGAGAATTTTATAACATAAAACATCATATTAGTAGCATTTGAGGTAACAGAATACATTTTTTTTGTATGTATGACTGTATATTTGCAATAAAATTATTCTTGGGAGAGAGGGGACTATTAATATGTATAATACAAAGAAAATTTGCCCTTTTATGGTTTCCTGGGTCCTTGGAAGGAAAGATAAATTGAAAAGGGGCTATCATATCTTAAAGAGTGAAGTATTGATTTAAAAAACTGATTATTTTACAAATTTAGAGAAATCAAATTGAACTAGATAAATTTCCACCTTCAATTTGTAGGAATACAGCCTCCAAGATATAACTTTTGAATTTAATTATTCAATATTTCCTCTTCAATTATTTGTTATATTTAGTATATTGAAATATGCCATCTTGAGAATCCACCTTGATATAAGCAAAGCTAGGGTAAAACTCTGGACAATTCTTTGGTAAGAGATTCATAATTTCCTTTAAAAAATCATTGGTTCATGATTTGATTAGATAAATCAATCTCCATACAGCTTTCCAGGATATATCTATTGCATAAAAGGAAGGGAAACTTTATTAATGAATTTATTCTAAACCCTTGATAATAGTCTGATATATGATTTGTGTTTTTATTCCCATTCCAATTATTAGGGAAATTCAAGCATTCCACAAATATAATCTTCTACTTTGACTTTTTTTCTGTTTTGCTCTTTAATTGGGCAGTTAGGTACTTTACTTTTTATTTAATGACCTATTATTATCTGGCAAACGTTACTAGTCAGTGAAGCCTAGTGATTTAAAATGAAAGTTATTTCATTTCACAAGAGATAAGGTACATTCCAAAAAATCACAATCATGGCCCAGACAATGGAAGAACAGGAAGAGATATTTTCTCTGAATTCCAAAGATGATTATAATGTTAACAGAAAAGAGAAATGTTTTAGTTTCATCTTAAAATTATAACATCATGGTTGTTGTTGAGACAGCTACATTGGTTCATAATAGGTTCTCAAATATTTGTTAAATAAATGAATAATTAGTAAAAAAATATTTAAACTTCTCCTAATTCAATTCTTGGTGATTGATATTTTAACAATCCCCTTCAAATAAGGGCCTCTGTTGGTTGTTAGTTTGGATTGTCTGGGAAAAAGACACTAAAATGGAGTTAGAAGTGAAAGAGATTTTTGTGGTGGGATAGGGATGGAGAATGGCTGTAAAATATATAGGGGAGATGAAACAGGAGTAGGTGTGGGCCTGGCACCTGTGAACAGAGTGAGGGAAGAAAGAAAGATTGAGTAGGAGGAGCCCAAAACTACAGTGAGCTTTGAGAAAATCTTGACCAGAATGATAGGGAGCCCTAGAATGATTTCTTGTCAGAGTTTAGCTGCCTGGGGCAGGAATGACTCAGGTCAAGTACCCACAACTGGTCAGTCTTTAACTGGAGCTGTCCAGGGCAATGTGCCTTGGCCTGGATGGTAGGGCAGATCCCAAAGGAATGACAGGTGGATGCTGTCACCTAACTGCACTCCGCATACCTGGTTCTCTCTTGAAAGGGAGTTTGATGCATACACTCCCATGACTGCCACAGTCTATGTCCTTCTACATATTGAATTAGCTAATATAGGGTTCTTAATCCCTTGGCTTTTCTGAATTTATGTCCATTCTGTTTTCTGATGTCTTGAAGACAATGTGCACATGCCCTTTGGTATCTGTTGTACCCTCTGTTCATGCCCTTCTCTCCCATAGGGCAAACTCAACACTCAGTCACATATTCTGAGTTCTGCGACCCTGGGGATGTGCCGATTGTAACAAGCGGTTGAAGAGAAAGTTCTCTCAGCAAAAATAAGGAATAGGAGCGGAGGAAGGGATGCTTAGGGGAAAAGAAACGATTGATTCAGTCTGAACATGTGCCCGTGAGTAAAAATAACAAGTGCTACATTTATGGAAATAATAGAAAAACATATGATGGTGAAAGTTCCTTAAAAACACAGAAAGCATGGTAAAGGCAGGAGAGAGATGGTGTGTCTGTTGGAAAGTGGCATTTCTGTATAGGGTGTTCCAGTAAAGGGATTTGAATGAAGGAAACAAGTAAGCCATGCAGGTGTGTAGTGGAGGAGCCATCCAGGTGTAGGAAATAGGAAACCAAAGGCCCTTAACTGGGCACATGTTTGGCCTGGTTAGAGAAAGGCAAAGAAGCTACTGGAGCTGCAGCAGGATGAGCAAGGGGAAGTGGTAGCAGTGAGTTAGAGGAGGCAGCCACTTGGCAGGGAGGGCCAAGTGTAAGGTCTTGAATTTTATTCTGAGTCAGAGGGAAAACATTACAACTTTTCATCAGATGAATAACATGTTCTGACTTATGTTTTAAAGCAGTGGTCCCCAACCTTTTTGGCAACCTAGACTGGTTTCATGGAAGACAATTTTTTCACAGATGGGGACGGGGGATGGTTGTGAGATCACTGAAGCACGTTACATTTACTGTGCAGTCAAACCTCTCTGCTAATGATAATCTGTATTTGCAGCCACTCCCCAGCGCTCACATCACCATCTCAGCTCCACCTTAGATCATCAGGCATTAGATTCTCATAAGGAGCACGCAACCCAGATCACTCACATGCACAGTTTACAGTAGGGTTCGAGTTCCTTTGAGAATCTAATGCCGCTGCTGATCTGACAGGAGGCAGAACTTATGCAGTGATGTGAGCGATGGGGAGCAGCTGTAAATACAGATAATGCTTCCCTCACTTGCTGGGTGCTCGCCTCCTGCTGTGCTGCCTGCTTCCTAACAGGTCATGGACCGGCCTGGTACTGATCTTCAGCCCAGGGAATGGGGACCACAGTTTTCTAAGATCACTCTTGCCACAACGTGATGAATGGGAGACATTATTAGGGATAGAGCATCACATGCATCAAAGAGATTCAAAACAAGAATAGAATGTTTAATTCACTAAGAAGATACAGAAATTCAAAACACGTATGCAATTAATAAAATGGCCTTGAAATATATGAAGCAAAAATTGACAGAACTGCAAGGAAAATTTAGACAAATTCTTATAGTAATAGGGAATTTCAGCACAAAATAATCCAAATACAGAAAAACAGGCCAAAAAATCAGTACAGCAAAATCAATAAGATTGATCTGATAGATATAAGAAACCATTTCTACATCCAAAAATTAGAATATTCTAATGTTCAGAACTACATGGAATATTAATAAATACTGATTATGTAAAAAGCCAAAAAACAAGCTTCAAACAATTTCAAAGACTGTGGATATGCAGATCATATTCACTGATAACAAAATGATTATGTTAAAAGAAAGTAACAAAAGATATTTACAATTTTTCTGAATAATTAGAAATTAACTAACCACACACTGATAAATGAATTATTTAATAATTGAAGAGGAAATTCTAATAGGAATTAAAAACTATCCAGAACTGAATATAAAACATACATCACATATCAAAATTTCAACCTTGAGGTAGGCAAAGCTCTCTTAAATCAACAAAAGTGTCTAGCTATGTAAAAAATGTTAATATTTACTAAGTTAAAATTATTATTTTTTTCATTTTTATTTTGCCAGAAAGACTAAAGAAAGTAAAACTGACAAGTTAAAGTTGGGGAATATTTGCAACAACTACACATAACAAAGGATTGATATCAATAATGTCTGAAGAATCTCATGATTTGATTAGAGAAGCTAAAAGGACTTGTTAAAAAATGGGGAAAAGGCATGAACCAGCATGTTATAAAAATGTATATGGCTTATAAACTTGAGAAAATATTCAGCTTTATTAGTGATTACAAAAAATAAGACTATAATGAGGTCCTATTTTATATCTATTCTAACAGGAAAAATATTTAAAAATCTGACAATATGAAGTGATGAAGAAGATGTGAATCCACAGGCTCATTTATGTCTTATTGGTGAGAATGTATAATACATTAAAGGCAATCACTTTGAAAATCTGACATTGTCTTATCAAATTGTACTTTCCTATACCCCACAATCCTAGATAGGTACATTTGTCTTGGATCAAATTCCCTACAAGCAGAGCCAAAGACAGGGATTGTTGACTAATGATTTGTTAAAGTAGTAGACTCAGGAGATACTCATAAGGGAGTCAAGAAGCAAGGGTGGAGAAACCAGCCAAGCTAGGCAAGAATGTGATTTCATCAGAGCCCTCTGCAAAGTCTTCCTTACCTTGAGATAAATTAGCAGGGCTTTTATACACTTTCATTGACTCCCAGCTGCCTCATGTAAGGAGAGTAAGGGGAGAGGAACACAATCTGAGCAACTCAGGATGAAGCTGCCCCAATTTCACAAAAGCCATCTTCCAGGAAGGCTGCAGGTAGAAGCCTTGAGCAGCAGTACCAAGATCAACCAGTAAAAGGAATCCTTGAGAAACCAAAAATGCACTAAAAGCAGCTGCTACCATTCGAGAGAAACTTCCCACATGTACAAGATTGTTTACAGGTGTTCACAGTGACCAAAACCAGGAAGCGCTCTTTTAGTTTATTGACACAAAAGTGGATATATCACCTGTGGGATATTCACATAATGCAATTAATATTGATAATATTAATAATAGTAATGAAGCAGTCACAATAAATTAACCTCAGCCACATGCAACAATCTGGATGAATTCCAGCAATATGATTTTAAGTAAAAAAAGGTACATACATCATCAAAGCCTTTTTAATAAGATAATAAATAATTAAAATGTATAGGAATATATATGGATAAGTCAAAAATATACAAAACTATAGCAAGGAAATAGTGGACAAAACATGTTAATGGTTATTAATAGGTTATTAAGTATGGAATATTTGATTTCCTTAAGTACCAAGTTTAACAGTTGATACTTCTGACATTTCACTTTGACACTCTTTTTTTTTTTATTGTGAAGGTACACCCTTATGCTTTCAAATACATGTTTTGGCTTCTGGTTATCTTTTAAAATTTTTTTAGAGCAATTTTTGTGAAACCATGGATAAACAAAAATTTGTGTTATTTTTGAATATCAGTTCTGTCGTGGAACCAATGCAGCAAAGACACCTTGAAAAAACAACAGGGTTTGGGAAGGATGTGGTTAATGAATGCACCGTACGTTGATGGTTTGAGAAGTTCCATTCTGGTGATTTTAATCTTAAAAATGAGCTATGTGGGTGACCTTAGACCAAGGTGGATAATGATGAGCTGAAAGCTGTAGTGGAAGCGAATCCATCTCAACTTATGTGTGAATTAGCATCAAGGTTTGACGTTACTATTCCAACAATATTGGACCATTTGAAACAAATGGGTAAGATAAAGAAGCTGGATGGATGGGTTCCGCATGAATTAAATGAGCATCAGAAGAGAAATTGTCTCAAACCTTGCCTTTCTCTGCTGTGATGACATAAAGGCAAACTATTTCTACACTGTATTGTTACCTGTGATGAAAAATGGATTCTTTTTGACAATTGCAATTATTCAGCACAATAGTTGGATAAAGATGAAATACCAAAACACAGTCCAAAACCGAATATTCATCAAAGAAAGCTAATGGTGTCTGTTGGTGGTCCAGCACTGGTATTAATATTATCCACTACAGCTTCATGAAACTTGGTCAATCGATTACAGCAGATGTCTACTGCAACCAACTGGACAAAAAAGCAGCCAAGATTAGTCAGTAGAGATAGGCTAATCTTCTTTTAAGACCACATGTGGCAAGAAACAATGCTGCTCAAACTATAAAAGCTGGACTTGGAAATTCTCTGACATCCAATGCATTCACCAGATCTTGCACCAACTGACTACCACTTCATCCAGGCTTTGGACCACTTCTTGCAAGGAAAAATATTCAATTCTCAACAAGCTGTAGAAAACACCATTCGTGGTTTCATTGCTACTCACTCTCCAGGCTTCTTCGCTGCTGGCATATACAGCTACCATTAAGATGGCAAAACTGTGTCGATAGTTTAGGTGCATACTTTGATGAATTGTACTGTTTCTTGTTTGAGATATGATAAACTAAACTATTGATTCGAAATTGGACATTTCATATTTAATGATCTAGTACTTGGGTTAGGAGTTGCAGCAGGGATAGTGTGCAATCCTCAGCCTTTTTGGCACCAGGGACTGGTTTCATGGAAGATAATTTTTCAGTGGATGGGGGCAGGGGGTGATTCATGGCCCTGTTTTCTTAACAAGCCCAGCCCGGGGCTTGGGGACGACAGGTGTAGGGGATGGAGAATGCGCATATAAATTATCCACTGAGTACCAGTTTCTATATTGAATGATAGGTTCATGAGTGCTTGTGACATTATTAAGAAATGAATTGAAGGTAAGTTTCTATGTGGACAAATGAGTGTATAATGCATTGATAACTAGAATTAAGAAAATTCTGTACATTTATAGTGTAATTTTAAAAATAAGATTTTCCTATTATAGAGTAGGATTCCTATTCAAGAGATGAGTTGAAAGTGATCTTAAAATATTTGACTTCAACATCCTGTCCTGGTAGAATGTGATTGTCTTTTACTAAGTTGGAGAAGACTAGAAGAAGAAGATTTGGAAGGATAGATCATGGGAATCAAGGTATTGGTTTTGAACATGTTAAATCTAAAATGCTTATTTGATATCCAAATAAAGACAACAGATAGGCAGTTGGATTTGAAGACTGAAGTTATAGGGATAATTATTGGCCAGAGATATTATTATGAATTGCTACTATGTATTGAAAACTACAAAACTTGATAACTTAGGCAGTGAGTGTAGATGAAAAAGTGATGAGATCTGAGAATTGATGCTTGAGACACTTTAACCGTTAGAGGTCAAGAAAAAGAGGATCAAGCAAAAGTGGTGGAGGAGTAGCATCTTGAAGTAGAGAGAGATATAACAGAAAATGATAGTCCAGGAAGCAGAAGAAGAAAGTGTTTCAAGAAAAAGCAAGTAATATGTTGTGTCAAATACTGCTGAAAGTTCTAGAAAGATGAGGAAAAAGAACTGACCATTGAGTTGTCAATATGGGAGTTATTGATGATATCCTTGAATAGGCATTTTTTAGCGGAGTGGTGAGGTGGTCCAAGAAAGAATGGGGGAAAGTATAGAAACATCTCATTAGTTGAATGTGTGTCAAGATGCAAACAAGTTTAAGAACTAGTGCCCTGGCCCACTTTTCTAGGCTAAAATAGTCAGTTTCTGTGTTAGAATTACACATCTAGTGAAATTAAAATCTGGAAAGTGCCCTAGACATGGTTTAATGCAATTCTATCATTTTATACATGAAAAACCTGATATCTGTAAAGCTAATGCTAGTTGCATAAAAACATAAAACCTATGAGTTAGTAAGATAGCCAGGACTAAAAATGAAATATTCTAAATCTTAATTCAGGGTTATATACATCCAACTGAAGAGAATCAAGTAGCTTATAATTCTAATTTTTCAAGGAAATGGGAATAAAATGTGTTTTGTTTCGCTATCAACAAAACAGAAAGCTTTGTTGTTGTACATTATGTGATATTTACTGGACTACTTCATCTTCAGGTTGTACCATGTGCCACCACTTTAATCAGTCAAAGTCCTACTCATTGTTTTAGTTGCAGCTTACATGTCAGTAATGTCAAGTCTCTGTTCCCCAAATTATGTAGAGGAAAGTCAAATAAGACAGAATTTTATTCATACTTTTAAATCATGCATGAATTTTCCTCTTCTATTTACAGGAATAATTGAGACTTTTTAAGCATATGATAACAAATCACTTGTAGTAGCTTCTTTGGGAACCAAGAAGAGTCCTTTTCTCCTACCGGTATTTTTCTCTTCAGTTATAAAAATGCAAATTTGGGTTGGAAAACTTAGAAATGTGCTATTGATTATTTGTACATTTAACCTGACAACTGATTCATGCTCATCAAGGGGAATTTTGCAATGAAAAATATAATACTCCGAACAAGTTACAGATAGGTATACATCTTGTGAAAATATACAGTTATGTGTATGTACAGGTCAGGGTACATTTTCACTTATAAGGAATTAGAAGAGTAATTTCTCATCCTTGTCAATTGGAGGCAAAAGGGAAAGCTTCTTTGAAGAAATAACATGTCATGCTCTTGGGATGCTTTTATTCAGAAGAAATATAGTACCCCTAGTTAATATTGCAATGCCCTAGAGTTTTTGATATGGCTAATGTCATCTCTCTTTCTCTTTCTCTCTCTCTGTCTTTCTTTCTCTGTTAGAAGCCATCCAGTGAGAAAAGTATCATTATATTCCTTTGTGTACGAAACACACAACTAAAGCATACCTGTTATTAGAATTGAAAGTTGATGCTGTGCTCCTTAATAATACCCAGGGCTAGAAATTAGTAGAGGTCTTAGATTAGTCTTACCTTTGCAGGATGAATATATTGATTCCATTGGCATGATGTTCAAAAAGATAGCTATTTGCTAACTTTCTTCATCTTTTTCTTGAGCTTTAGTGTGTATTTTGAAAATCTCCTTTGTCTTTAATATTTAATGTTAGCTGTAAACGTTTGGTGTATTTCAAAGAAAATTTAATATGCTCACTTCTAATTCATTTATACTGAATTCCTAAAACTGTTAAGTTTTGATATTCAGGAAATCTGAAGAGACCTTTTAAAGACTTCACTTACTAAACTAGAATACTGTATTTATCTGAGGAAAATATTTGTTAGAATCCTGAACATTTGAGTGTTCTTAGTGTAAAAAAATACATAAATAAAGGCGCACATTTCGTTCCAGAAGTTTCAATCCCTTTTCAAGATGGACCCATAATCAAGAGGAAAAAATAGAGAAAAATTAACATTTTGGGGGCAGCTATATATACCTTGGTGTGAGATGCTTTATGCATATTTTCTAGTTTAATTATTACCTCAAATCTGATGGTGATATTATTAAACCCATTTAACAGTTGATGAGACCAAAGTTTAGCACATTTAAATAACTTGACCATCATTACAAAGATGTCTGACTCCAAAACTCAGGTTTGCTACTGTAGTAATACACCAAAGAATATATTACTGAATAAGTCAATGAATTAGCAAAAATGTTCCCATAATCATATTTAGCATAGGTCGTATTGTTTTTATATCATTACCAAGTTAGTTCTCTCTTCCCCACTAGAGTTTAAGATCAATGAAGACTTATCACATACTTATTTTTGTGTTGACATAGAACTTGGCCTAGAGCAGGGATTCAATCAATACATGAGTGATTGGCCAAGAATCAATATTTACTCTTCTCTTTTACACTCTTATGTAGAACTCAACCAAGCCTCAGGTATTATCTGTTCTTCTTTCAAAGTGTTATAAATTTGAATTTTCAGGCTCAGCCATTCTATTAATTTACTCCAAAAGTAGCATTAGACACTACATTTTCTAATAATCTACATATAAATCACTGAAAATCAAAACTCCATGTGTATATTTGGATACTTATGATTAGCTCCCGTAGTGTTTGTATTTCTCAATTTTTCTGTTGAATCATTTTTCATACTGCCATATAGTCTAATATAATTTATATTTGTTGTAAAATTTTCCACTGAACAAATGTATCATGCTTTGTTTAAATATTTCTCTATTACTGGGCAAAAAAACTTTTAATATAACTATTTTACATAGGTTTTTATCTTCAGAATAATTTTCCAGAAGTGATATACCTGGATCAAAACCTGTGAATTCTTCATAAAACATTATAAATTGGCTTTCAAAGTTGATTTTCTAAATTATGTAGCCTCAGAAATATTCAAATATATTTGCCTTTTAGAAATTTTGCCAAAATAGGAAATTATTGACATTTAATATAAAAAAGTAACTTTAGAGCAGTACCTAATGTTTAAGTGTTCATTACTTTAAAATATTGAGGTAAAAGACCTTCAAATTCTTTTATACTCATTTTATTTCCTCTAGAACATAAACTTTTGGAAAGAAATAGGTATTACCTCATTGTACATGGCCAAGCTACTTTTGCCAGAGAAAGAATTTTGAACAAGCTCTGTTCAATAATAATGCTAATCCCAAGAACTTAGACTGAAGTAAAATATTTGATATTTAGCATATTATGTTAGTCCACCTAACAAGAGAAAATGTAAATGCTGTGTAGTGGAACATGTACCTATCCTACGCCTCATGGAAAATGTGCAACTTGCAGTCAAGATTTAAGAAGTACACCTGGGAACTGTGCCCAATTTATTCATTAATTTATTCAAATAGTTATAGAAGATCCACTATGTGTCAGGCATTCAGCAGTGAACAGAATAATTGAAAATCCTTACCCTTTTGCAGCTTATATACTAGTGGAGAAAGAATGAATATAAATAATGAAATAATTAAATATAAAACACATTAGATGGGAGTAAGTGATAAGGAGAATATATATAAATATATCAATATAACATAAATAAATAAATGTGTGTGTATATATATGTGTATATATATACAGAATAATATCACAAGGAAAAGTCATTTCACACCCAGCAAACTGACCAAGACATTTGAAAAACCCAAATGTTGGTGTGGATATAATACAACAGAAATACTTGCTAATTGTGTTAGTCTTCTATTGCTGCTATAACAAATGATCACAAACTTAAAATGACACACATTATTATCTTGCAGTTCTGTGAATTAGAAGTTCAACAGTGGTATCACAGTCCTAACATCTGTGTGTTGCCAGATATGCTTTCCCTTCTAGAGGCTCTAGGAGAGAATCTATTTCCTTGCCTTTTCCAGCTTCTAGAGGTTGCCTAAATTCCTTGGTTCATGCCTCCTTCTGCATCTTTAAAACCAGCAAAGTAGGTCAAATCCTTCTCATATAAAATTACTCTAAAGGCCATTTCAACCTCCATTTTATACTTTTAAAAGCTCTTATTTACTGGACTTACCTGGATAACCCAAGATAATCTCCCCATCTCGAGTTCTTAACTTATATTTGCAAATTCTTTTTGCCATGTAAAGTAATATATTCGCACGTTCCAGGCTTTAGGATGTGGACATCTTTGGAGAGTCACTATTCTGCCTACCAGACTCATCTCCTACCAGGGGGAGTGTTAATTAGAACAACTATAGAAAAACAATTTGGCATTATCTAGTGGGGTTGAACATGTGCATACTCTAAGACCTACCCTGAGAAACTCTTTCATATTTTCATAAGGAGACATGCAGAATGCTTATAGTAGCATAGTTTTTAATATACCTACAGTGGAAATAATCCAATTGCCCAATTGCTTGTCAATTGGATTAGTAGAGTAAATAAAATATTTTATAAAATATTGTAAAATGAAATATTATACAGCAGTGAACATAAATAATTTAACAAGTATCAGCATCAACATTAATGATTCTCCAAAATAGGATATTTAGGTAGAGAAGCACATCACAGAAGAGTAGAGTATATACAGCATTATTCCATTAATATAAAATTCAAAACATGCATAATTAGATAATATATTCTTTTTGAATACATAATTGTTAATAAATTGTAAGTAAGAGAATTATTGACCTCAAGTGGTGGATCCCAAACACAGGCGTTTTATTGATTTTTTTTTTTTGCTTGCTTAATTTTAAATTTTTACTTTAAATTATGTTTTTTACTTTTTTTCAGCATGCAAGGTATTTTTTATAATACATTTTTTTTACAATTTACTGGGCTAATTATTAGTTTTATCACATGTAGCCACAGAGTGTGGCTTTGGGCAGTTATTTTTATTCTTTGAATTTCAAGGTTAATCATTTGCACAATGAAGATAATTATATTTACCAGTGTGAGAACCAAATTAACTAATGCACGTAAAGTGTCAGACAAGCAACACATGATATTAAATAATCCTTTCCCTTAGACAGATACAGTAAAAAATCAGAAAAGAAAAAAATTAATTATATATCAACAAATCAATTAACTGAGGTTATTAAGTAGTTAAGATACAAAAAGAATAAACTTTCATGTCAGAGCAAGACATTCTTAATTTTAAACAGACAAAAAGATTTTTAGATTACAAGTAGTTAAAATAATTGTTATTATAAGCAAATAAACTTTCTGTTTTATCCTAAACAACAGGATACAAGCCTGTCTGAGTCTGAGTGGCATTTCTTCTAAGACTTATCAAAAGTATTCTTTTTTAACTTACTTCCCCAAATATTTCAATTATCCTTATTATAAATCTCATTATTTAGAATAGCCCAAATATTCCTTCATTAATGCATTCAATAGGTATTTACTGAGTGAGCCACGATTTCAGTTACTGGGGATACAGCCATGAACAAACCATGCAAAGTCCCTGCCCTGATGGAGCTTAGAATCATTTTTGTAGAGGGAGACAGAACACTAGATGCCCATTATTGATTCTTACATCAATTCTTCCATCTATCCAGTGTTTTGGGATAGCTACTTGTGACCATGAAGGAAGAGAATGACACTAGGTATTAAGACAAAGAGTAAAAATAGTGAATCAAAGGTTGGCTGTTTTAAAAGGGCACTTAAGGAAGATTTCTCTGTGGAGGTGAAGCCAGGATGATGAATTGAGTGCAGTGAGAAGAGATGGGATGAGGAAACCAGTCAGAGGGCGTGCCGCCCTTCATGCTGTGTCTCCCCTTCTCCACCTCATGAGTGATTTGGAAGACCGACTGGCATAGACTGTGTGAGGAGGCTGCCTTGTAGTCCAGCTGCCTGTTGAGTTTAGCCAATGCTGATGCTGGTAAGAAATCAGAGCCAAGCAGGAGAGTGAGGTTGGCGGGTTGCCACAGGTTGATTTTGTCCTACTATGGAGGTCAAAGCTACCATCAACTGGCGCTCACCATGCAGCTTTCTCTCACCTCTTATCTTTTAGGTCAGGAGGAGTAAAATACTCCCAGTGTCACTGTCCTTGAAGTGCAGCACCATTTTCTGTTGCTTTTCCTTTGCAGATAATCTTTTTAATTACCCAGTTTGAGGATGCCTTCTCTTTCCTCTGCCTATTCTGATTGATGCAGAGGCTGCTGAAGTATACCATGTGAGCAGGAGAAATGGGGATAGAAGTGGAGGTGGTGGGATGATATTATATCCTGGATATATTTTGTATACAACCAAAGAGACTTGATGATGAATTGGATGTTCACTCTGAGGGGAAATAAAGGAGAAAGGAAGTCTCCAAGGTTTGTCAGCATCAACTGTGCACCGTGATGACACCATTAAAAGAGGTAGGGAACAGTGAAGAAGCAGCAGGTGGAGAGCTGGTTAGGGGAAGATGGAAATCAAGTTTTATTTTGAGCATGTTACAATACATTTGGGATTCTTTGACTTTCTCTTTTCTGCCCTTGTCCTCAGTAGGTGAGTGTTTAGAGGAGATGGAAAAATTGTGAGAGGAGGCCACATTAGGGTCATTGGCGATGGGCACTGAGCAATGTTCAATATTCAATTTTGAGCCAGATATGGAGTGCAGGGGAGAGGTCTGTGCTAGAGATATAAATTTGTGCATTATCGGCATAAAGATGATATTTAAAACCATAGAACTGCATAAGATCATCTATGGTGATTGCATGTGTCTACTCCCTAAAACTCAATTCCTAACAAATACTTCTGTTCCCTTGGTCCACTGACATATTATTGTTTTATTTTTTCTATACTCTCTTTTATATGTTTCAGGGACATCAGAACTACAGACTTCTATTTACAGTGACTAAGTGCCAAATTATTTCTGTTGTTGTTAATTCTTTGCTACCTCCCCTGAAGTTATTATACACAGCCTTCTTCCTGCATTGTTGCTCACCTGAGCTCTCCAATTTTGTGGGAGTTAATATATTCCTTCACCTCTTCCTTGTATATCCTTCATCTTCTCTCCTACTGTGTTACTGCTAAAAGACTTTCTTCTCTCAGTCTGCAGTTATCTTTTGTGCTCTGCACAATATGCAATGTTTCTAGAGCTGCCATATCTTACTGAATTCAACCTTTGCACTTCTTTCTCTATTATTTTTATGCTTTATCCCAAGAAGCTTTTGTTTCTGAACTAACAAACTATATCATAATGAGTACCTTGACTGTAAAATTACCTCAACTAACTGTCTTCATGGAGGAATTAATATTTATTTTCTTTTCAAAAACCTCATCATTAAAGAAGGCTAATAATTATTTTTAAATGAAGTACTATCAGAAAAACACTAAAATATATATTTATATAAATATAAGATATATATTTATGTATTTTCTCTAAGGTAGCTTCTGTTTTTAATAGTTAATAATCTCCCATTCTATTTCATTTATGAGATAAGACATAAAAGGATCATAAATATCTGGGTTTTTGGGTAATTGGAATATTATCTTTAATTCTTTTCTGCCACTTATATATAAAGGTTATATTTAGGGTTCTCTGGAAAGTGTGGCTCCATTAGGGTTATAAACCGTCTTTTTCCATTTTAACAGTACAAATTCTGTATCCCATGAAACCGTTTAGTCCCTGGAAATCAGGATAATTGGTCATAATGCAGATTGTCAGACTTTTCTAAATCATTTGAAAGCACATAGATCTATTGCAGATAGGAAAAACTTACTTTTAGGTAACTGCAATGACTTCAAAGTAACAATTAGGCAGGGAGCTGATCTGTCTCCCCCTTATGAGAATGTGATTCATAACAAATAAACTACTTTTATAAGCAATAAAATTAATGGTATCTTTTTCTCACATTTTCATTTTGGTGCGTTAAGACAGGTGTAATGCATTTCTGTTCCTGGCCCAGGATATGTGATTTATTTATGTAAATATTTTATAGTATATGGGAGATATAACAAAAAAAGAAACTAAGTTAAATATTATATGGATTATATTCTTAGAGTTTCTATATGATAAATACTGAAATGGTAAGAAATGTATTAAAAAAACCACCTTATCCCTCTTGCTTTCTGTATCAGTGGCAAATTTACTCATTTTCTATTTATGGTTCTCAACTATCAATTTTTGTGTGCATGTCTTTGGCACCCTGGACACTTTATTTATTATTTTTTTACCTTGTCTTTTTTCAATTTATTTTTCCTCTGACTCTATCAAAATCGTTTCCATGTTTTATACTGCATCATTCTCCTATAAGAAATACTTGCCTTTTTTTTTTTTTTACCTATATTACACTATCTTCCCTTTCTTTATAGTATTCCCTAAAAGGTTCACTTAATTAAGCAATTATAAAGATTTTAAGATGGTGAATAGAAATAACAAAATTTGAGAAGATTAGCTTCTTTATTTTACCTAATACAAGCCAGAAAAATGTAAGTTCTCTTAAAAAGATGCAATATACCTATTTTTTCATTACCTAAGCTTGAAAGAAGGGGTAGGTCATACCTGTTCCCTGCTTACAATCTCCTTCCTCCTCCTCACTAATTATAAAAAAAAAAAAAACCAAACTAAACAATCATTTGGCTATAAAAATCTATAAAATATATCAGCAGAATTGTTAGTGAACCCTCTTTTACCTTTATTGTCAAACAATAGAAGCCTGAGTCAGGAGAACTTGGATTTATCCAGGCCTTCTCAGTTTAATAAACATAAAAATGACATGGTTAGATGAAATTCTGGATTTCTATCCTCTTTGAGTTAAAATTTTAAGTGAGCCATTGGAACATTTTCTTGATGAATAACTTGACTCAGAGAATGCCATATATTCAAAGACAAAAATATAGTCACGAGGGCCAAGTTATCTTTAATGCTATTGGATTAATAAAAAAATGCAAGAGATCTTTCTTTTTTAGCACAGCACAGTGGCCCAAGCTTATTGGAATCTGTATGTGTCGCTTTCTCATTTTTTAAAATTCTCTCTCCTCCTCATAAATCAATTTACTGCTTGACAAATAAACACATGATGTATAAAGTCAACTTACAGATTGGTATAACTGACTAGAAAGCATGAGTTTATTGGCAAGGGAGCACATTTCGCCTACATGGCAGCTCTGGTGGTAGGAAACTGTTTACAGTGTTTGATATATGACCCATTACATCGGCTATACTGCAAAGGAATGAAGATATGGTCAAACGGCACCAAAAGGAAAAAGCAAGAATCCAAATCCTCATGCATGTTTTCCCCACTTGCAATTGGTTTCTTTCGCACAGTCTTGACCAAATTGGAAATTGATTTGTTCTGATCAAAGTAATTTCAGTATATAAAGACAATGCAATTATTTTACCAAAAATATTTTTAAGATTCGTATTTGTTAACACATTTCACGATGATATTCGTGTGAACAGTTGAAGTAACTGGTTACACTGCAACATAAAAATTATATTTCACATAATTATATGCACTTTAAGGATCTGTATTGTAGGGTAGTTTGTTGTGCTGTGTCTCTTTGGAGAACGTCTATGTGAAAATGATGACAAGATAGATGTTGGCTTACTATGGAGAAACTCTTTCTACAACAGGAGATGTTATAATACAGAATTTTGCTTTATAAAGTTATAAATTTCCTATCAAGTGGTTGATAGGAAATGCTGGAGGACCTTCTGACAGGTATATCAGTGAAGGAATTTCTATATTGCTTCCAGGATCAAACTAGATGTCCTCAAAAGACCCTTCCAAATCTAACATGCTAACATTCTCAATAAGGATTCCAGAACAGATATTTTACTATAGTTGTATATGACATAATAAACCTGCCACAAATAGAACTTTAAAATTTAAAAATGACTTGGGCTGTTTCTGGGGAGGTAGGTAGATGTGAGGATGTTAAATTCTTTTAAATGTAGTGAATTGCTATGGTTTTTCCTGAACATTGTTTTTCCCATTGTACTGTATGGTTATAATATTTAAAAAAAATAAAAACTGTCTGGATATTTTAAATAATTCATATTCTTTTTCATTACAAAAACCAAAAAGTCAATTTAAAAAGTTAGTAAAATTTTTATGAAAGCTAGAGACTATAATAACTTTGACTTTTTAAGAAGTGAAGGCAACAACATTGCTTCCTTATATACCCCTTTTCAATAAAAACCAATTTAAAAATTTACATTTTTCAAGGAGGAGTGATTCCTGTAAACAAAACTTAAGTATGCATCTCCCTGCGCCAGGGTGGACGCCTGTCACTCAAATCACTGTCATGCTGCAAGCTCCCCTGATACAATCAGAAAGGAAAATGGAGTTAGTTAGATGGGTTTACAGAATGATGTCTGCATGAGTGGCAGATGTTTGTGCTATAACCACATTATGTGCACTCAATTTTTATTATAGAACAATTGTTTCTAATAACTTTTATGTTCATGATCAATGTGTCATAAATTCACCTGAATTTCAAAAATGACCTTAGAAATCTAAAGAATTGCTCTTCAGTTGTTTTCTCCCAATATATTCAATAATAATAATAATAAAAAGTAACTGATTTGAGCATGCAATGAATTGTGGATTCCAACAATCTATGAGATCTCAAATGCATGGCCCAAATCTTCCTGGTTCATAGAGGACAAAACATTATGCCCAAGATGATTATCAATCATCAGCTGCACAATATTGCCTGCTGTAAATGGCTAGTGTGATTAATAACAACAATTCAAGCATGATCTGGAAATCTGTGATCTTTATTGACTAAGTGAACTGGTGACTCTCTCTTTTCATGTTTGTACTCAATTTGTGCTGTTTTGATTTATTGATACAGTCTATTACTATTTCAGCTGTGATATCATTCCACAGTGTATGAACTCAATAGCAAATGTCAGGTGAAGCAAGAAACATGTTCATTTACCCCATAGAAACACTTTTACCCTAATATTATGGTTGTCTATTTTTCATTCACCAACAAGCTGATGGAAATAGTTAATGCATGTTTAATAGTCATTTCATTTACATATGTAAAAGTGTTTTACCTTCATATTCATACATGTTCTCTGCCTCTACACTGGCTTTAGGGTTTTCCTCCTTTCCTCCCAAATCCTTAACATTAATACTCATGATGATCATCTTTTCAGCTGAATGAAAACAAAACAAAACAAACAAAAAACCACAAACCAGGCAAAATATAATATTTTAGGAACATGTACATTTTTTGAATGTCTTGGAAATCAGCTACTACATTTTTGTCCTGAGCGTATATCTGTATAATTTTCAAATATGGGATGTGTATTTACATATAAATGTACATACATATGGCAATGGTTCTTACTAAAAACAAATCTGATTTAAATGAAATGTCTCCCTGTATTTAGTCTGAAACGCCAGCTGTTAGTCAGCCAAAAGGAACATAGTACAGATACTAGGAGCAGAGGAAGCTAGAGCCAGACTGTTTAGGTTTAAATTTGGTTAAATGACTTATTAGCTATATAATGTTAAGAACTGAATGAAGCACTCAGTGCTTCAATTTCATCATTTGTAAGAGGAGATGTTGGGAAATCAAATGTATTAATTCATGTTCGAAATGTTTCTAGAACATTTCTGGCTTACAAAATATATTCAATTACTGTTTGCTATTATTAATTATCCTAGTGAAGATGCCATAAATAGGCAGCTGGTTAAATGGGTTTGGAGTTCATCATCACACAGATGGCATTTAAACATGGAAATGGAAGGGTTCACCTAGGGAAGAGAAGTGGGCTAAGGGCTCAGCCATTGGTCATACCAGTACTTAGAGATACTTAGTCAGTAAGACTAAGAAGGAACTGTTGATGACACAGGAGGAAACAAAGATAGTATTGCAAAAGTCCAGTGAAGAAAGTATTATAAAAAGGAAGAAGTGAGCAACTATTTCTAATGTTAAATTGAGGTGACAACAGGATTAAGAATTATCCATTAGTTTTGGCAACAGGGAGATTGCCAAATAGCAGTTTCACAGTGTGATAGAGTGAAAATAAGTGAGAACATGATGACAATGAATAGAGATAATTTCTAGGAGTTTTGCTCTAAAAGGAAGGAGATAAATGTGACAATCAATAAAGGAGAACATGGGAGTATAAGAACTTATTTTTAAGTTGAAATACAGAGTGATTATTGGCTGATAGAAATTATTCAATATGCATTGAGACTGCTGATGAAAGAGACAAAGAGAATGGTTGTAGGAGCAAAATCCTTCTAAACTTAACAAGGGATTGGATTTATAAAGTTCCAATTTACTATCTAATGTAATTGTTTTGTGTTTATTGTCTCCTCTGTGACTCAAATAAGGTTTCATGAGGGCAGAACTTTGTTTTGTGTTTTTTGTAGTTATTGTCCCACCTAAAATAGAGCTAGGTGATAGGCATATAGTAGAAACACAATAAATATTTTTAAGCAAACAAATGAACAAATAAATGAATAAATAAATAAATGAATGCATAATGGTGTTTGTCTTAGGAGAGAGCACAGACAATCCTTCCATTGTAATAGGAGAGAAGAAAGGTATATAGAAACAGATGAATATAAGTTAGCGAAGTTGCTGATCAAATCATATGGATGTCCCTATCAGATTACTTCTGTTGAATCAATGAAATAAAATATACAAAACTAACTTCAACAGAAAAAATGAAAGATAAAAATTAGCGAAATCTTGTAGATGGTAACACAAAAAGACCAAAAGATGGGTAATAGACAAAAACTATATTTTAAAAACAATTAGAGATTTGATTTAGAAAGTCAAACATCTGACTACTGAATTCCAAAAAGAAAACAGAGGAAAGAGATGGGAGAAAATTATTAAGTATTGCACTAAATGAGTTAAAATGATGATTAAAGTGAACAATCATCCTTAAATTGTCATGATTAAATGAATGAAGGGAAAAGGCTCAACACATATAGAGTGAAGGAAACTAAAAACTCTTATAAAAAGTTTTCATACAAAGTTTCTTTCAGGAGACTCTTGACAGAAATGATGGCAGCTAAAAGACAAAAAGAGTAATGATTTCAAAATTCCTGGGGAAATTTAGTTTCATCATAAAGTTCCATGCTGAGAAAAATTATCAATCCAATGTGAAGATAAAATAAAGACCTTATCAGATATGCAATTTCTCGGAAAATAATTACCACTTTTGCATAAGTTATCTGAAATCTACCAAATTGAGAAAGTTAAACATGGAAGGACAAGACATGAGATCAAAGAAACTGGGGATCCAACACACACAAAATAGGCAAAGATGACTGAAAAGAGAAATTCCAAGACAAGAGCTATGTAGTAGACCCAAAGAACAACCAATTCATAGTATAGCAGGAAAGTAGGAGGAATAAGGGTTCTGTAGATAAATTGAAGCCATAAATTATATAAGACATCTGTGTATAAGAAAATCTGAACTTAATGGTTACTTGAAGTAATAGGATGAACTGATTATCATTGAAATAAGTATGCAAAAAAAAAACAAACAGAAATTTTAACAATAAGACAGACTACTATTCATACAGGAAAGAAAAAATAATCATAAGCCACTTGGATTAGCATTGTATTATTTTTATATATTTATTATAAAATAGTATAAACACTAAATAACTAATCTAAAGGCTACATTACAATGACAGGTGAGAAAAAAATCCAGGACTGGAGTACTGATATAAGAGACTAAATCTGTATCTACCGTAATAGTATGGGAGCACTTTCCTCTCGGCAGCAGACCAGGAGTGTGGAAGGAATATAGCCAGAGCGCTAAGTATGTGTTATCTCAATAAAAATAACTTGAGTAGGAAGTTATTGATTTGAGTGCATGCACATATGTATGTGATCCCCTCACTGTGTATTGATGAAGACCTAAAGATAAATTTCTCATATTTTCTCTGTAGGCAAACTTGAATTTATTTAATATGTAGAATTCATTATTGATTCAGATCTTGACATATCTATATACATACAATCACAATCGTATAGGAGTACAAAGTCCTAGAAAAGTCACATGCACACAGATGCACTCATGCATGTACACATCACGCTCAGTTAAATGCCAGGCAAGATTCAGCTACCTGTGCTGAAACCCAGTCCTCCTAAAGGTTAATTATCAGTTGGCAACTGTAAATGAGTCGAGAATTATAGGTAATTTTGATGGCTATTTTAGGCTTCAGGCGCTTGTATCTTTTGTATTTATAGTAAAAAGGAGGAACAGTGGTTAAATACTATGATTTTTAAAATAAAAAGAGAGTAAATTTATACCTCTTAAGTGTACAATTGGATGACTTTTGATAAACATACTGATATATCTATCATTCCAATCATGATATAAAAAAATTTCATTACTGTAGGAAGTTCTCTCTTGCCCTGTTCCAGTTAATTCTCACCATCCCAACAGCAAACACTATTCTGATTTCTATATATGTAGATATAGAAATATATAGAATATATATCTACATATATGTAGATGTATATATACATAATATGACATGCCTGGTTTTGCATGTCATATGTAAGGAATCATACAGTATAAACCCTTTATCATCTAATTTCTTTTACTCAAATAATGAGCTTCATATTCATTCATGTTGTTGTCTGTAGCAGACACAGAAATGTTCTGCCTTTTTTTTTTTTTTTTTTTTTTTTTTTTT
>VBSM01000529.1:58663234-58677065 GCA_008086735.1 Cheirogaleus medius
CATTTTGTTGATCTACTCATGTATTGTTGGGCACCTGGGTTGTTTCCACAACTTAGGACCCCTGGGAGATTCAATATAAACAGGAAGACATCACGACATGCAGTCATCAGACTGACCAAAATATCAACTAAAGAGGCTCTTCTATGAGCTGTAAGACGAAAGAAGCAAGTAACTTACAAAGGGAAGCCAATCCGAATAACACCAGACTTCTCCACCGAAACTTTGCAAGCAAGGAGAGACTGGGGCCCCATCCTCACTCTTCTGAAACAGAATAATGCTCAACCTAGAATCTTATTCCCTGCAAAACTAAGCTTTGTCTACGAAGGAGAAATCAAGACATTCTCAGATAAGCAAAGACTGAGGGAATTCGCCAAGACAAGACCAGCCCTGCAAGAAGTACTCAATTAATTGTTTTATCTAACATTTTTCTAGTGCTAGAGCCTTTACTAATGAATCTAAATGGATAGTAAAAAATTGAAATCTGATAATGTAAGTCTCAACCCAAATCAAAAATGCAATACCCTTTACTATAGCCCCGAAGAAAATTAAATATCTAGGAGTATATTTAACCAAAGATATGAAAGATTTATACAAGGAGAACTATGAAACACTAAAAGTAAGTCTCAATTATTTTTTTTTCTTTTAAAAATTGCTTTGGCCATCCTTGATTATTTATGTCTTGCTATATATTTTAAATTTAGCTTGTCAATTTGTATTAAAAAATCTTGCTTCAATTTTGAAAGGGATTGAATTGAATCAATATCTTAAGTTGGAGAGAATGGAAATTTAACAATATTTAGATTTCCAATCTATGAACATGGCATAACTCTTCATTCTTTTTAAATATTTGCCTATATTTTACATATTTTGTGAAATTTTTGTCTGAGTAATTCATGTGGTTTAATTTTATTATAAATTAATATACCCTCATCAAGGCTTCAAGGAGACCTAATATATTTTCAAGATAAAGCAACTTTGTTTGCTCTGACTCAGCTTAGTTCTTCTCTTTTATTTCTATTTTCTTTCTATCTCTGCTTTTATTATTTACTTATTCATTGTGGCTAATTCTCCTATCTGCTATTTTCCTCAAATGACTGTACTAAACTGGATAATCATAATATGCCCATTCCTTTTGTTGGAGATCAGATTCCCAAAAACTGACCAAAGGAACAAGAGGGCAAGTCTTCTGGAAGGTTTCCTTACACCAAAGACAGAATAGCCAGAGAAGAAATGGCCCATCTTCTTGTTACAGGTGCTGTTGTTTCTAGATTTTACTTGTTAAACTATTGCAGCCTTTTTGCTTCCAACTTGAGAACAAAGCCATAAATAGAACAAGATCCATTAGGAACTGGAGCTGGAGCTTTAACATGCAGACCCTAGACTACACTGCTTTTTAAATTTCTTATGTAAGAAAATTTAATTTCCTTGTTATTTAATCCAGTTTGGGACAGAGTATTCTATTAGCTGTAATAAGAAAGCATCCAAATGGATCATATTCACTCCAAATGTCTTCTGGCCTCTGAGCCACTTTACTATCTTTGTCTCTCTGTATATCTCATGATCAAATTCCCTAAGAAAGATGTGATTTATTTACCAGTCACTATGTTGTATAAAGCACCTTTTATAGACATAATTTTTGTACTTGTTAGGATTCATCATAGGTCACTGCTGCCTTTATGTCAACTTTGACAATAGAATGTTATCCTTGGAATAGTTTGGTGTAGCCAGAGATACAGATTTTCATTACAAAATAATAGTATAATAACTTAAATAAAAAATAAGCATACAGCTGGTTTGCACAGGGGTGGGTATGGGGTTTAACAAACAGATACCATGGCCTGTCCAGGAAAGGTGCTTCATAGGAGAACTCAAGAAATCCAAAGGTGAACTTTTCTCATTACTTGGTTTACTCTAGGTTGGTCTCAAATGAGAAATACAAGAGTAAGACAAAGAAAATATGGTCTTAACATCATTGAGACTATTACAATGGTCTTTAATGAAAAACAGACATATCTTTAGTTAAGGTTTTGTTTTGTCTTTGATCATAGGACTGTACCCCCAGATTAGCTAATATGTTAAAATCTGTAATAGGGGAGAAAAATACAGAAGTAGGTAGCCCAAAATACTTGCATGTTTATTTAAATTAAAAGATAAAAAAATTGACAACTAATATAAAATCACATAACAAGGCTATATATATATTTTTTAATATGTTCCCTCAGATTTTTCAAGAAGAAAGCTAAATTGCTGAGCATTTTTATCAGTTCTACAAAGATGTATACAAACTTTATATATTGATATTGTCTTCAAACTAAAAACTACTCAAGTTTTTTGTCTAGAAGTTTTAGGGTTTCAGCTCTAACTGCAGCCAGGACTTTTAAATTACAGCAATGAAATAAAATGGGAAGCTCATTTTCTGGATTTATACAGCAGAGAAGGAGAACTAAGAAGAGACCGGTTGCTCTGGCATGTGGAGGGGGGGTGGTAGGGGCAATGTATGTAACCCTAACAATATTTGTACCCTCATTATATGATGAAATAAAAGGAAAAAAAATAAAAAATTAAGAAAAAAAGAAGAAGAGACCAGTCATCTGTGTATCAGAATGAAATGTTTCAGAAAGTGGCATACCTCTCTTTCTCTCTTTCTTCTCCCCCTCCTTCTCCTTCTCCTTTTCTTGTTTTTTTTTTTTTTTTTAGAATCAATATACCTGACAGAAGTTGTGAATGTGAAAGAATTTCCAGTTTTCTTAAAGATAAACTCAGTACAAACTTGATCTGATAAATGATTATTCAAAACCCAAGACGCTTGATGTTTCACATGGTAATACAGTCTGGTAAATAAGTGCATATTAAAATAACAGGTATTTTCTACGAGAAAGTTATTCTTTTAATGTGTTGTTTCCTTTATTCTCTGGCAGAATAAGTGACCACATGAATACTCAATAGTATCAATCTGGTCTGGTATTTTCTAACAGGTATATTTGAAAGACACATATTATGTAAAGCTAGGGGTGTCACTGAGATGAGAAAAATGATGCTTAGGACAATCTGATGGCATCCTCTAATATGTAAACCTCTTTGTATCTACAACTGACAGACAGGTTTTTGAGGTTATAGATGGATTTATTGATTCTTTGTTTCTAAATTTGTCAAAAAGATCTGAACAATTTCCTACCTGAAAGAGATTGAGGACTGAGCACCTGGAGTCCTCTAATAATGGTGATGGTAAGAAAGCTATGGTGTTAATTATCAATGTGAATTATATTGAGTATTAAAGCTTAGAGAGAAACTTCTCTGGTGAAAGGGAAATATCTCCTGAAGTGATTATAAAATATTTTGTTAGATTTTGTTTGTAAGAGGTATCAACAACCCTAAGAAATAAAGCCTTATTGGGTGTCCATTGAATGATATGAAATGTGTCTTGTTATCCATTTTTCATTTCAATTTTCATACTTGATATTATAATTTAAAGAACTAAAAAAAACAAATTAAGTTTTTTTCTTCTGTTTTTGGACAGGACATTATGATCCCCTCTTGCACTAAATATTATCTGATTTTGTGACCCTGCTAAATGCAAACAGGATGAATCATTCATAATTTATAACTAATATAAATACCTTTTCATGTCTATACATGAAAAATATTTAATAGTAAATGCTGGAACTGTCATTCTACTGTTTATTACATTTTTTGAATAACATTAGTTGAACTTCTATGTGACAAAGAGTATACTAGGACCCAGTGATTAAAAAGTGGTAAACATACATGTGCCCTCTATATGTGCATATTTTTGGTACTTAGGATGTTTTAAGGGAGGCCAACAAATAAAAACTAAATAGGTAGTCATGGCAGTGTATTGTGCTATTATAGGAAAAGCACCTGTTTCTAGCTGAATTAACCATGTGATTTTTTTTCAAAGCACTTAAACTCTCAAAGGCTCAACTACTTCATCCATAAATGGGGAAGGAGGGGATTATAATTTATTACCAGGTGAAAACAATCAAGTGGAGCAGATACTTTCTTGGGCCTCTTGCCATTCTAACATCTATAATTAATTAAAAAATAATTTCCTAGAAATTCCTTAAAATATAAAACATACCTAACCAACTCCTGGCCCCAAACAATCATAGAAACAAATAATCAAGCACACAGATTCTGACCCTATGACATTATTCTCTCTTTAATATTAAGATTTTCCTGGGAACAGTCTGTTTGGCATATAGAGATTCACAGTAAGAACGTGGTGGTTAGAGTGATAATGCTTATTTGCCGTGACATTTTAATATTGTTGGATGACGCCATGGTTATCCTGGCTGTAGTAACCAGCTAAAGCTAAAGTTTCCTGTTTTATGGATAAGCAGTTGGTGCTTTAAAAAAAATGATAAAACTTCTTTTAAGTATGTAACTATTTGTATTCTTCTGAACAGATTCTATAAAGTATGTAAGAAATTACTGGGAAAAAATTAATAAATTTCTCTAAGTCATGAATATCTTAAGAAGCTTTCAACATAGTATCTGGAAAAAAAATTGATATAAAAAAAGGAATGGAATATACTTTCAAAAAAGGTACTAGTAACTGACATTGGTAGATTTGATATTGTGGCACATATCAAGCTGTGTATAAGATTCTACAGAATATGGTGCTAGTTCTGTGCATTTGCCATATCTTCAAATAGAAGATAATACATGGATGACAACGGCCAATATCTTACTGCATCTTTATATTTTAAATTTTCTAATTTACATTTTCTTCCCATATTTAAACAATATTCTGAGAATATAATTTTAAAATTCATCCCCAAATAGGATAGAATATCATGTATCTAGAATGATTGGCATGGATTGCAATATTACAGAGGAACACTGGCTAGTCAAAGTCAATTTCAAAGTTAATTTTAAAAATATATTAATTTTCCTACAAAGGGATAAGATAACTCAAATCAGTAATGTGGTGTCATTATCACCATCATTATTATAGGAATAAAGAAATTGGAGTAGATGACAACTTAGGTCATTTCTAGTGATAATAGCTTTTGGTAGTTATAACTTTATCATAACACTATAAATTAAATGAAATACTTTATGTAAAAATGATTTGAAAATTATAGTGTTCTGCATAAAAGTACATTTCAGGCCATCTGATGATGGCCAGCTCTTTCTTAGTTGATTAGTTAATTCAAACAAATGGTCAATTCAGTCTCCTAAAACAGTTTTACTTCTTTTTTATAAAAAAAAAACGATTGAGTGTGTTACTGTGTTGAACTATTCTTGTTAATATTTTTGAAGATATTGTTAGAGTACTGCTATAGCATTATTTTAGAGGTCAGGGATGAGAGTCTTATAGGCCAGAGTATGAATGAGCTGAGCAACATCACGCATTAATTATCAAGTGGTATCTGGTTAGGCAAAACTACCTACACATGCTCCTTGACTTACAATGGGGTTACATCTTGATAAATCCATTGTTAACTTGAAAATATTGTCAGTTAAACCCTTGTAAGTCATGGACCATCTGTACTATAGAATGGCTTGAAATAGTCATGAAATTGCCGGTGACACAAACAGGATGGCATTTTCTTACTTCCTGGGAACAAAAGAGGAAACATAAAAGAATGGCAGTTCAGAGTAGGGAGGATGTCAGTCCATGGTTGCTTTGGGAGTTATGTTTGGGAATCTAGTCTTACTGTCGTACCGCTTAGAGGATCATTTAACTAAACAAATCATAGCTATCTTTCCCTCAGATGTACATAAACTAGAATGATATAAAACTATAATTTATTAAGCACTCACTTTGTATCTGACATCTATTTATATGTTATTTAATTTATCTATTTATTTAAAAAATGTGTGCTTATGATCTGTTCATGGCATTGTATTTATATATAGCAATGACTGAAATAGATGACTGCAATAGATGATTTTTTTTTTTTTTGAGACAGAGTCTCACTCTGTTGCCCGGGCTAGAGTGCCATGGCATCAGCCTAGTTCACAGCAACCTCAAACTCCTGGGCTCAAGCAATCCTTCTGCCTCAGCCTCCCGAGTAGCTGGGACTACAGGCATGCGCCTGTAGCCCCATGCCTGGCTAATTTTTTCTATATATTTTTAGTTGGCCAATTAATTTCTTTCTATTTTTAGTAGAGACGGGTCTTGCTCTTGCTCAGGCTGGTTTCGAACTCCTGAGCTCAAAGGATCCACCCGCCTCGGCCTCCCAGAGTGCTAGTATTACAGGTGTTGAGCCACCACGCCCAGCCAATAGTTGATTTTTTATTCTCAGAGGGTTTACAATCTATTAGAGCTGAAATTTTTAAAAAAAGAAAATTATGATAATTTCTGATGTCATAAGTGTAATGGGAAAATAATATCGTAATGTTGTAGAATGACTGGGCAGCTTGAATTAGGGAAATCATAAAGTTACATTTGAAACATAGCTAAAGAATGAAGAGAGAGTAGAGTAATATTGTCTTAAAAAACAAAGAAAAAGAATCCATGGCATCAGATTCCGCTGAGAGTTTCCACAGTGAGGGCAGGAAAAGAGTCATCTATTTAGTAAGGCAGAAATCATGGCAAGCTTTGAGAGGATATGATTGTAGTTGAAATTGTTGAGGATAGAGACATGGAAGAAGAGACAGTTTATAGAAAACTCTTTCAGTTGGTTTTGCTAGAAAATAAAACTGAGATAAGATAGTAGATGGAGAGAAATTAGTGCTCAGTTTATATTTCCCCATTTGTGTACAATATCAGCTCTATCATAAACTGAATTTCTATAAGCCTATTCATGGCATTTTATATTTCCATCCAAATTTAAGAGTTAGAGTGTCAATCACTATATAAACATGTTGACATTTCCATTTGAATTGTTTTAACTCTATAGACTATATTGGGAGACTTGACATCATTGTGATACTGAAACTTTTAATACTTTCCATTTATGTAAAACTTCTTTAATGGCTTTGAATAACAGCTTATAATTTTCTGAGTCTTACATGTATTTATACATCTAGGTATCTTGTTTTGCTACTGCAATCTGTAGATTTTGAAAACTTGCATACTCTATTAATATACTTGGGTATTGATTTGAATCCAGTTGATAAGTCTTCTCATTAAATCTAATAATTCATTAGTAGCTTTTCTTGTGTTTTCTATGAAGGTTGTTTGTATATATTTCTATGTAGAATATAAAATATGGCTTCCAGCATCCTTGAAGTTTTCATATAAATAAATATGTGATTTAATTCTATTTTAAACCTTCTACTTTGATTTCTTCTTTGATCCATGAGTTATTTAGAACTTTTAAAAAATTGTTATTATGGCAACTTATTTCTAATTTTATATCTTTTCTTTGTTTATGTTTTCAATAATTGTGTATTTAAACATATAATATCAGTAAATGTCCAATCAGGAGACAAGAACTATCTGTTATTTGGTAAAGAAACTTCATTATAAAGAAATACTTAGTACAAAAACATCTAATTACCAAATAAACAAAAAGAGGGACTTGGAAGCAAGTTTTTCTCTAATCTCCTCCTGTCCTCCTGTTTCTCAGTCCCATTCTACTCTGAGACTAGCCATAGAAACAAGAATTCCTCCTCCCCAAGAAGGGTCATAGAAACCAGAACACTTTTCCTCAAAGCCGCCACAAAACCTAAAAATATTACTCTAACTTTCTCTTCACCTTTCGGTGTGAAAACTAACCATTTGACACCTTGTTTGACTGTAGACCCCCATTCTAGAGAGTTACCTGCCCCACAGCCAGAAGAAAGGAATGCTGCTCAGAGAGTCCTAGAAGAATCTAGACAGTCCTTTCTGGGTTTCTTACCCCACTCAGTCTGTGATCATTAGATTATACCCTTTTCTCCCAATCATGTTTCTACATGGCTACCCACTTTGTTGAATCTAAGTATAAAAATGGATTTTCTCTGCATCTTTGGGTTTTCCTTCTGAAAGTGCCCATGTACACATTAAATAAATTTGTATGTCTTTTCTCCAATTAATCTGCCTTTTATGAGTTGGTTTTTCAGCAAAACTTCAGAGGGCAAAGGGCTTGGCCCCTACAATAGCATCATAGATTATCCTGATCATCAATTTAGGATCTTCCGTTCATATAAACCAACTTTTCTCCTTAGATCAAGTCATCAAATAGTGAAAATTCTAAACCCATCCAATCCATTTTCACATGCCATATAAGTGATATTTTAGAAATGAAAGTTTGATCATTTTTCTCTACTGTTTATAATATTTCAGTGCTTTATTCTCATGAGGATAGAAATCTTTAATCTGTCATAAAAGAATCTTTAGTGTCTGGCCAATTCTAGTTTATTATCTACTTCCTGCCCTTTCTACACTGAATTATTGCAATGTACTAATGCACAATGAGCTCAAGTATGTGGTTTTCCCAAACTCTGTCTTGCACAAGAGTTTTAAATATATCAGTTCTTGGCACTTGATACACTCAGCATAGAGCAGTTTCACTCTTGTCCCCTACTTTTCTTTTCTGATAAATTTATTCTTGACTTTAAAATTCATATTAGCTATGATATCAATTCAGAAATCTTTCTTCTCCTTTTTCTAGAATGGAGATTTAATGTTCTCCTCTTATCATCACCATCATATCCATATTGTACCATACTGCATTGTGTTACTATCCCTAATTTACAGATAAATAAAACTAAGAATCAGATAAATTAAGCTGTTTACTCAAAGTTATATGTAGCAAGTTACAGATACAATTGTATTGCTTAGTGTTCTGGTCTTCTAACTATGCTATTTGAAAGACAGAGAATTTGAATCATAGCATGCAAAATGGTAAAGTAATTCTAAAGGCCATTTTCAGCTAGGAACTGTATGTGTTTTAAAAAGAAGCAGAATGCTTTAAAAAAAAAAAAGAAATTGTACTCAGAAACTCAGTATGTAACATCTCCTCTCCCAGCTTCCTGGGTACAGCAGTTTGAAAAACACTGCTCTATTTGTTTTTTCTTGTAGTATAAGGAACAATAAAACCTGCATGCCTAATAAATCATTTGTGAGATAATGGCAAAGGGGTAGAAGGCTTAAGAAAAACAGGAAACAATCCCCATGGGACTTTAAATATTAATCAAAACAAGTTTTCCTTAGGAAGACTTATGGTGAAGCTAAGATCAACAAAATGAGTCATATCCAGTCTAGAATGAGCCAAGGGTAGGGGAGAGGAAAGTGTCAATTTAGGATTCATTCTACCACTGGGAGGAAGGTTATGCAATTATAACAAAAATAAATTATCCAAAGCATAACTGAATCATATGATATATCTTTATAAAAGACCTAACAATTCTTAACTTTCATGGTTTTATTGTTTCATCATTTTATTGCATTCTTGTAGGATTATTTGACCATGCACTCGAAGCCAGTAAAAATAGGTGATCATTAGCTTGATGTTGTCCTGACTTTTAAACTATTATTTTCCTCCTCTTTAGGAGCTGGGACATTTCATTTTGTAATGTTTAAGAAGTTGAAATTTATAGTTATACAAAACTACAACACTCAACTGTACTATTTACCAACTTATGACCTTTGGCAACGTGCTTAACTAAGATTGTTTTCTTGCTTCTGTAAATGCAAATAATATCAACACTACATGGTTGCTGTGAAGATGAATACAATTAAATATCAATTATGAAGTGTTAAAGAAGTGACAAAAATTCAAAGTAGCTTATAAAAAAGGAAATTTATTTATTGCTTTTCATAGTTCTCAGGTATAGTAATAGCTCTATTACAAGTGATGCTTGATCTAGGTTTCAAACAATGCTATCACTACGCCCTGTTTCTAGTCTCTGCATAGTCTAGCACATTTCCCTTGTGTTGGTTACATTCACAGCCTTTTCCTCCATTTATTATGTCAAAATACCCTTGCAGATAGTCATATCCTTTCCAATTCATCTTGTAGGAAGTTCAGTAAAAAGATAGATTCTGGTTTTACATATATCCACCCAAAGTCATAAATTCACATTGATTGGCTTGTCTTAGATTATATACTTCCCTTAGAACCATTCCCCATGTTTGAGGGAATACAATAAGCTGATTGACTTGGGCCAGAATCACATTCTTCATTCCTGGAACAGAGGGTTGACCACTCTCCCTCCTAGACATCATAAACTGAGAGGGTGGAATGAATCTCTGAATAGAAATTAGAGAGCAGAGACAGCAGTTCTGGAAGAAAAGTTAATGAATGCCTGGGAAGGGCTGGTGAATAAACAAAACCTACCATTTTATGTAAAGAGATTAACTCTAACTGCATATCTGACAGGTCTAAATCTGTGATGATATCAAATAACAACCAATAAAACAAACAAACAAATCAAACTCTAATATTTATTCATAACACTTCATTCTCCCTGAGCTTTTTGGGTTCAGGAATAATTACCATAAATAGTAGACTTCGTTAGTTTTGACTAGACTTTCATTAAGGCTTTTCTTGTGGTTGGTAGGTAGCATTTATGATTCTCTTGAATAATAAAGATGATCAAATAAAAATTATAAATGAAAATAAAAAACCTTTTCTAATATGTTGGAAATAATATATTACTCTTCTAAATTGTATTGGATACATGAAGATAAAAGCAAAGAATTGCTGGGGTTCAGTAGCAGGATCATTTTGTAAATAATGTTCAACTGATTGATAGAGAAAAAGAGTCCAATCAGTCCCACTGCTGTAGGACAAATTAATTGGGAGGAAGTGCCTTGTCTATATTTAGTTATCTTAAATAAGTGAAGTTAAGCGTGTCTTACAATGATGGTGGCAAGTTGCCCGAGATCTATCTGGGAAAGGGCAGTCATTGATAAGCTAATTCTTCACTAAACTGCCTTGCTAGCATCATGCATATCAATTTGTTGTGGCTTTAGAGAAAATATTCCTGTTCAGTTTGGATTACACACTTCTAGATATTTTGATTTAGTGTTGCAGCTTGTCACTGTCATCACAAATGACATGGTTTCTCCAACTCTATCTATTCAATTCTTTTTATCCCAAAGATCCAACATCAGTTCCTGGCAACCTTGCTGTGATGTGGACGTAATACAAAACAATATGTGTTAATTAAAAATATTTTAAAATCTCTTTGTTTATAAGAGAAGAGATATGGCCATTTTGTGGTTCTAAATGCATGATGTTCTGGATATGCTGACTAAATGGAGATTGTTGTGTAAAATAAGTTGCCAGGAATTTATTGGTACTAGGTAACTAGTAGAGTTAGTTAGAGACTTAGCTCCTGGGATATCTGTAGATGTTCTAAAAATGGAATTTCAGTTACACTAGTTATTTATACCAGTACAGATTCATCCACAACCAAGAGGAATTAGTTGAAACCTAAATAGAATTAATGTGTTTATGTAGATAATGTAATTTTTGAAATTTTTAATGTTTTTTGCCTTTGATAATAGGAAAAAAAAGTGGAAAATATTTTGTGAACTTATGAATAATTTGGGATGCTAGATTCTGTTTTGGGACTACCTTGAAAAATACAATTTATCCTATCTTGGCTAAAATGTAACTTCTGTGGGGAAAAGTATATTATGACTCAGGCAGAAAAGACAAATGGCAAGAGTTATTTTTTTAAAGCAGTTTCTTTAAAAAAAAGTAATTCCTTAGATTTTAAGAAGCCATTTTTAGGATTCATAGGATAAGCCATTTGGTTACATTTGCAATGAACATATTGTCATTTTTTTATTTCAGAATATTATGGGGGTACAAATGCTTTGGTCACATAAATTGCCTTTGCACCACTTGAATCAAAGCTACAATCATGCCCATCCCCCAGATAGCATGCACCGTACCCATTAGGTATGAATTTACCCATCTCCTCCCACACCCTCCCACCTGTCTGATTTCCAATGTATGTACTTCCATATGTGCACATAGTGTTGATTGATTAGTACCAATTTAATGGAGAGTACATGTGGTGTTTGCCTTTCCATTTTTATGATATTTCACTTAGAAGAATGGGCTCCAGCTCCATCCAGGATAATACCAGAGGTATTAGTTAACCATTGTTTTATGTCTGGGTAGTACTCCATGGTATACATATACCACATGTTAGTATTCCACTCATGTATTGATGGGCACTTTGATTGTTTCTACATCTTTGCAATGTGGAAATTGCTATTTTAACCTTCAGTCCTTGCCCTAACTTCATGGTTCTTCTGGAGAACGGACACAGTGACTACTCATGCATTCCTCTGAGACTTAAAAGGGCAAATGGTACTTAATATCTTTTTTTGTTCAGAAGACTTTTACCAAAATCCTTTTGCTGGTGGAAAACAGCATGAAACATTAATGCCTTTTCAGAAATGTAAATGTTTCTTTAATGACTATTTTGATTTGACAATAATTTCAACGCCAAGTTTTAAGTTGGAAAATTTCAATGTGCCACAATTGATGGTAAGTTTACAGAAGCTCTACTCTGTCTCTGTGTAGATTTCACTGTTCTAGGCCACTGAGGAACAATTTAGAGGAATAATTTCTTTTGGTACTGTGAAGGGTACTCAGGAGGACGGGAAGTAGAAAATTAACCTCACATGGGTGAACGTTGTACACTCAGGGAGTAATTTACTTATTTCAGTTCCCTCCAGGATCAGCCTAAGTAGAAAAGACTATCTCATAGATTTATCAATTAGTGTTAGCAAAGGCATTGAGGAAAACTGTTAAAGTTAAATTAGAATTCTGTGATTCAGCCTGGCCAATTAAAACCCATTATCGTATTCCTTGCACTTTTACAAAAGCTTGTTTTTAAATATATTAAACCACCCTTTTAGCATTAATTAAAGAACCCTCACAACTCGCTCAAGAGATACCATTTTTTATGCGAGGGCTATTATTTTCATGTAAGAAACACCAAGCAACAAGATCCAAGGCCGTTTTCCATTGCTTATGGGTGACTCACACACAAGAGTATAAACATGATGCCCAATTTCAGTTTTCCTTTGTGTCTTTTGACCTCAGTATCTAAACTGCTCTCTTATATCCTGGTCTTGCTTCCTGATGTTGAAAAAAAAAAAAAAGCAACCCACCATGCTGTTCAGTCATAATTAATGTCTGAGCCATTAAAATCACCAGTCTTTTAAAAAGTATTAAATGTATTCTTGCTTTACCTTAATTTTTAAGAGTGACAGCTTTTCAATCAGTTTTCACATCATGCTTTGAGATTGAACTTGTTTAGGTCAAACTGCATCAATGAGGGGCTTCAGAACAAAGGTCTGCCCTTAGCACACATTGCTCTCTCCCCTTCCTCTGTAGCAGCCCACACTGTAAGGCAGGAGACTATATCCCTTCCTTAGTGTAATTCTTCCCTCACCTGCTGAGTGGGAACAAAAGCACTTAAGAAAGATAAAAAGTGATTCTGACATTTTACCCAGATGTTGATTAACAGCTACAGACAGTACAAATAAAAATGTTTAATCACAGTTTTAAAGGAACAATATAAATATAACACCATCTGACCTTTGGAAAAAGGAAAAAAAAATATTTGACCTTTGCAATGTGCAATTCTTGCCTTTATCAAAAAAGGAACACTTCTTCAATGTGCTGTGTATTGGCTCTGATCCAAAATAACTTTCTCCCAGCTTATCTCCATAAAAATACTGGAGTATAATTTTTGTAACAACCCATTTTTAAATGCAAGAATGTGTCATGTGACTCTAATTAAACAGTTTTACATTGTTTATTAAGAGTCATGACTAGGGAGAGAAAAAAATGGCGGAGTAGGGCTGACCTATTGGCTCTTTGCTCTCGGGGTGAGAAGTGAAGAGGGCATCAGTCTTCCGGACTTCAAGCTGTACTATAAAACAATAATAATTAAATCA
>VBSM01000529.1:58685991-58718702 GCA_008086735.1 Cheirogaleus medius
CACCTCGGCCTCCCAGAGTGCTAGGATTACAGGCATGAGCCACCACACCCGGCCGAGTTTACTCTTTGATAGGCTAAGGTATATTGTGATTCATCAAGAGGAAGATATAGGAAGTCATTTAGCCAAAATATTTTTTGACTTCCCCCTGCATTCTAGGTATTGGACTAGGGACTAAGGGTGCAAAAATTACAGAGACATACATAGTACTGACTGCTAGAGAAGTCGTGTATGATGAGGGCCATTAGGAAAAACAATGTGTAATTAGAACACATAAAAACACAATTTTAGGGAATTTTTGAAAGAAGTGACATTTAAGGTAATATAAAGAAGTAGCAGAATGACTTACTTAGCTGAAGAGAAAGGAAGATGTTCCAGGAAGATACTGAGGTAGAGATAATGGCAGATTTAGGTAATTGTGAAAAGTCAAATACAGATAGATTAGAAAGAATGAAAAGATATTGCAAGATGGTGAGTTTAAAGACTGCGGCAGGGTCAGATATCTGGTGAGATCTCATAAATATTTTGTAATCAACCAATAAAGGGATTCTATCAAATGAATGCTGACATCAATTCTTCATCATATATACCACTTACCTTGTGGTTTGCTTTAATAACAAGACATATTTACTCTGCCTCCAAACAGATCTCGAATCTCTTGAATTCTCTCTATGTCAGTTGCTACTGGGCTAATGTAAATCACTATCCATCCTTTCTCAACCATATTATAACAAATTACCTGCTAACTGTTCTGCACTTAAGCTGGGGGAAAACCCTCCACTTTTAGTCTTAGCTCAGGACCCAAAAATCACTTCAACATATAAGTTAAAGTATTTCCCTACCCTGCTTGAATACCTCCAGTGACTGCCCAGTGCTAATAAAGCACCAGTGCCTCCACATGGCCTTCGATCCCTTCATGCTTTTATGCCTATCTAACTCTCAAACCTTCTCTCACTCTTGAGCCTTTGCACTTGCTATTTCCTTTATCTGTTTTCTCTTAGATACTTTGTAGTACAGACATTGTAAGGGCATAAAGGAAAAAGGGGCAGCAGATAATAATACATTTTTCCATCAAACAATATAAGATTTGTAAAATTGTTTGTTTGTCTAGTTATATCATCTCTTAGATTTTTAGAACTTTGCCAAGAAGTATCTGGATATCTCAAAATTCAGAATATTTTAGGCAATTTGAAAAGAAAACACAAAGATTGATATCTGATTTTGCAAAGGTTGGACTTAGAATATACTTAAAGTTTATAATAATCTCTATTTTTTTTCCTTTTTATATGTAGAGATATGTATGGGGGAAATCTGGCTTTTTTTTTTAAGTGAGAATGCAAGAACTTAAATTCCTAGTGACTGAAATATTAATACTGAGGCATACTTCTCCCTGCCCTTGTTAATTATGATACTTTACTCTTATGACTTTAAAAAATGCTCTGCCAAACAATAGATGGACTGCTAATGTCCTTGAGTGTCTCTCTCTACAGTTGATGCCATGACCTGGGTGTGGTTCCTGAGTTGATTACTCAGGCTAAGTGAGTAGCATGTTCTGTAAATAGCAAGCCAACACTGTCTGCACAGGCTATGTTTTTTGACAGTTCATTGGCCTCAGGAAATCAACTCTGCCTTAATTTCCTACATGAGTCAATAGGGTGGGAGCCAAGGGAATGCAGGCTAGCATGACCATTAAATACCTTCCTATGGTATAAAACTTCAGATGAAAAATTTTTAAAAGAAGTACACTCCCATTTAGTATCAGGAATATACTGATACTAAATATACCAATACTAAAAACAGCATGTTTGCTGTTATTAGTACATTTTAAAATTATGTAGTTAATCTTAGCAAGAGGAATCACCTCCAATTCACAGGATATATTTATGGAAATATTGTAAAGCTTAAAACGGGAAGGTCAGTCTAGTAAAAAGTAATTACAATCTAGTCATTGAGATTGGAACCCAATGTTAATATAATATGCTTGTAGTGTGACTCTTTGCAATATTATTTCTAAATATTCTTTATATTTACTTGGTTATCAAAGTTTTGACTTAACAGTTTTCTTAGATGGTCCCATATTATTAGATTTGACCATTACACTTTCAATCTGTAAATTTGACATATACAAACATTAGTTACAAGGACTTCTTTATAGGCATGGAAACATTTTTTAACCAGAGGATGAATTTTCTAAGGAAATGTTAGTAATATGGATGCATCGATGTCACTGGCAGCAAGGTTATCCTTTATTAAAAAACAAACAGACAAGCCAAAAAATGACCAAACCACTCAAATTGCTACTGCAGACCTCGCAGGCAAAGCTGAAACTTCACGGTAGGAAACACCAGTATGTATCTTACAGTTCCAGGTAAATGTAACTGAATAACAGAATGCAAAAGGGGGTACATGTCTGAGAGAAAAAAATTGGGCCATTCTTCCACAAAGGTTAAAGGAGATAACAACACATTTATTCCAATCTTAAAATGAACACATGGCAACAACCACATTTTTTTCTCTATTGAAAAAATATTATTTTTATGTGGCTGTAGCAGATTATTTAATACAGAAAAAAAGATGCGAATAATTTTTAGCAAACTGCCACCATTGCAGTGGCACACTAATTGCCCTTTCTGGTGATGGCAAAAATAGCAAAAACCTGAAGAATTATTTATTTATTTATTTCAGAATATTATAGGGGTACAAACATTTTTGTTACATATATTGCTTTTGTTCAGTTTGAATCAATGTTATAAGTGTGCCCATCACCCGGATAGTGTGCACTGTACCTGTTAAGTGTAAATATACCCACCACCTTCTCCCCTCTTCTACCTGCTTGATTTCCATTGAGTTTTATCCATTTGTACACATAAGTGTAGATCAAATAGTTCCAGTTTAATAGTGAGTATATGCAATGCTTGTTTTTCTGTTCTTGAGATATTTCACTTAGAAAAATGGTCTCCAGCTCCATCCAGGTTGTACAAAGGGTATTAGTTCCCCATTTTTTATGGCTGAGTAGTACTCCATGGTATATATATACCACATTTTAATAATCCACTTGTGTATTGATGGGCACTTGGGTTGCATCTACATCTTTGTAATTTTATATTATACTTTGTTCATTATAATCAAAGGATGCTCAACTAATATGAGGACATTTTAGTCTAATATAAAGCCAGAAAACTAAATCAAAAATTACAATACAGGTGCTAAGTGACAAAGAAAGCACATAGAGGAGACTGTAGTGCAAACTAGGCTAGAGGGAATAAACAGTGTTCAGGTCAAGGCAGAAAGTGAAGTTCAAGATGGAAAAATATACCATCTTTTGAGTATGGAGTGAAGAAGGATGTCCTGGATTTGATGTTTGGCCCACATGCTAAGATACAGAGCAGAAAAAGGAACCAGGGACAAGAAAATATATGCAGGGCCTGAGAGTGCATATTGTTGATATATATCAAATTTGGGGTTCTCTCTGTATCTTTGTAAGCTATGTCTAGGGAAAGACTTCCAGCTAGCCATTATCCTGCACCAGAAGGCCCAGTCTGGGCTAGAGTAATATGAGGGGAAGCATAGCAAAAGCCACATATGTGTATACACACACACACACACACACACACACAACTCCTGTTTTCCAAGGCAACAAGCCAATTACCAGAATCGTGGCTATTAATCCAGTTATCTCTATTTCCTTGAGATTCTGAAGATAGACAAACTGATTAGGTCAGCATAGGTGTTATCAATGGAAAACAAAATGCTGCCCTACTTCATTAAGATAAAACTTTGTCACTACTGCCAAAAACGTAAAATATCTTATTTTAAATGCTATTTGCCAACTTCTGTAACAAATGTGATTTCTGTAATAGTCCTATACTTAAGAAATCACTTATTTCAATTGGCTGTAGATTTTCTGTCTTTAGGCTTTCTAATTAGTTGTGATCAAGATTTATACTATAATTTCCTCCCAGAAGCTATAAGAAGGATTTGAGTTAGGTGCTTACAGGTCTGTTTTCAGTCAAAGTTATCTGTTTTAAATACCTGAATGTCTCATCATCAAAACCTAACTCTTTGGCGAGTAGTGCTCCATGGTGTACGTATACCACATTTTATTAATCTGCTCATGTATTGATGGACACTTGGGTTGTTTCCACATCTTTGCAATTGTGAATTGTGCTGCTATGAACATCCGAGTTCAGGTATTTTTTTGGAAAAATGATGAACTAATACCCCTTGTACTATCATGGGTGGAGCTGGAGCACATTCTTTTTAAAATATATATATTTTGATTTTTATTTCAGCCTATTACTGGCGTACAAATGTTTAGGTTACATATATTGCCTTTGCCCCACCCGAGTCAGAGCTTCAAGCGTGTTCATCCCCCAGATGGTGTGCACCGTACCCATTAGGTGTGTACATACCCATCCCCTCCTGTCCCGTCCCATCGGCTCCAATGACACCCAATGAATGTTACTACTATATGTGCACATAAGTGTTGATCAGTTAATACCAATTTGATGGTGAGTACATGTGGTGCTTCTTTTTCCATTCTTGTGATACTTCACTTAGTAGAACGGGCTTCAGCTCTTTCCAGGATAATACAAGAGGTGCTAGATCACCATTGTTTTTTGTGGCTGAGTAGAACTCCATGGTATACATATACCACATTTTGTTAAACTACTCATGTACTAATGGGCACTTGGGTTGTTTCCACATCTTTGCAACTGTGAATTGAGCTGCTATAAACATTCTAGTGCAGATGTCTTTTTTATAGAATGTCTTTTGTTCTTTGGGTAGATGTCCAGTAATGGAATTGCTGGATCCAATGGTAGATCTACTTGTAGCTCTTTGAGGTTATCTCCATATTACTTTCCACAGAGATTGTACTAGTTTGCAGTCCCACTAGCAGTGTATGAGTGTCCCTATCTCTCTGCATTCATGCCAACATTTATTGCTTTGGACTTTTTAATAAAGGCCATTCTCACTGGAGATAAGTGATATCTCATTGTGGTTTTGATTTGCATTTCCCTGATGATTAGAGATGTTGAGTATTTTTCCATATGTTTGTGGGCCATTAGCATATTTCCTTTTGAAAAATTTCTGTTCATTCTTCTAAATGAAGTATCAGAAAAGTGGAAAAACAAGTACCACATGTACTTACCGTTAAATTGGTACTAATTGATCAACACTTATGTGCACATATGGAATTAACATTTATAGGGTGCCAGGCAGGAGGAAGGACAGAGAAAGGGATGGGTAAATTCACAGCTAATGGGTGCGGTGTGTGATGTTTAGGGGTTGGACATGCTTGTAGCTCTCATTTGGGAAGTGCAAAGGTAACATATGTAACCAAAGCATTTGTAGCCCCATAATATTCTGAAATAAAAAAAGACTAATACAACCTCTCATTTTCATTAATAAAAATGTAATATTTAAGGATTATTAAAAATAAAGTGAAATAGGTGTTATAATTTTATCAAATGTCACCATGTTTTTGTCCCTTCTGATATGAAAATGCTAAATTTGGAGGCCAGAAGTTTCATTCTCAAAAGAAATGTTGGTAGCAAAACAATCAAAGAAAAAAATACCAAAAAAAAAAAACAAGGCAAAAGCAAGGAAACAAATAGTCTACTTAAATGAATGGAGGGGTTCCATATCTTCCCCTTGGTCATTAGAACTACAAAGTTCTTTTATCATAAGAGTCTCAAAATATTAACATCTTCCCTAACACTCCTGTGCTGTTTCATCTTTCATGTAATAAGAAGCCTAGTGTGGAGAAATATATGCAGATCTATTATTTACAATATTACTAACTCATATATTATTTAATATAAAATTTTAAATCTAAAATATTCTTAGAAATTTTTTTGTTAATCTCCTGATTTTACCAAAAAATGTAATGGAGACCTAGAGAGGTTAAGAGATTCTTACAATAATCTATATGTTTTCTGGCCTGCTGTAAGTCATAACTTGTGCTCCAACTACATCATCGGTGGACTTCTAAAGTAACCTCCTTGAAGTCTGCCTTCTTCAAGGATCTCTTACACCACTAATAAGCACAGCAATGGAGTAATGAGCATTAATTAAAATTAATATTTTATTATTCTGTAGAACTTCTAAAAACATAGCTACCGTATTGTATGCTGTCCAGAAGTGCAATTAGCCTATCTTAATTTGCTCTAGTATTGCTTCTTTAGAAGTCTCCAGTAGTCTCAATTACCTCTAAAATCAAATTGAACCACTATTTTTAAGGTTGGAATTAGATTGCTCTCTAATAACTCATTTTCACTTGTCTTCGATAGTACCTGCAGTCATACTGGCCATCTCTACACCACTTATTACATCTCCCAACCTAATATTATTTTGAACCAATTTACTGGATATTTTCTTTAAATCCCTTCATATAAGACCCTGTTAAAATCTGCCTTTTCTGTTCTTCCCAATTTATATTTGATTAATTTATTCGGTGAAGACAATTCATACAGAATTTTTCTGGGCACCATTGTTCCATTAGTCTCCTTCTCTGTTCAGCACACTATATTTTAATTTTTTTTTTTATTTCAGCATATTACAGGGGTACAAATGTTTAGGTTACATATATTGCCCTTGCGCCACCCGAGGCAGAACTTCAAGTGTGTCCATCCCGCAGATGGTGCGACTTGCATCCATTAGGTATGAATATACCCATCTCCCCCTCCCCCCACCTTCCCAACACCCGATGAATGTTATTAATATATGTACACTTAAGTGTTGATCAGTTAATACCAATTTGATGGTGTACATGTGCTGCTTGTTTTTCCATTCTTGTGATACTTCACTTAGTAGAATGGGCTTCAGCTCTTTCCAGGATAATTAATACAAGAAGTGCTATATCACCATTTTTTTAATGTGGCTGAGTAGAACCCCATGGTATACATATACCACATTTTATTAATCTACTCATGTATTGACAGGAACTTGGGTTATTTCCACATCTTTGCCATTGTGAATTGTGCTGCTATAAATTCTAGTGCAAATGTCTTTTTTATAGAATGTCTTTTTTTCCTTTGGGTAGATGCATTTTTTAATGGTGATGGTCATATACGTTAAGTCACAAAGAGCCCTTGACCTAGAATATTTTCCCCATGCAATAGTGGTAGACCATACTACTCTAGCTATATATGACTGAGACTAATGGTAAAACTACATAATTTGTGAAACAGTTTTTCTACATGCCAAGCAACAGAACCAGGACAATAATAGACATCAAGACTTTAATGCCATTGGCATCATTACCCAAATTCCAGTCAACTAAAGCAAAGAAAATATTGACCCATGTGGCTGGCTTGTGCTTATGTTTGCTGTTTTTATTGTTTGGTTATGTTTCTTTGTTCATTTAGAGTGTATGTATGTGTGTGTACACATGTTTTTGTGTGTATCAGTTATAAGTATATGACACATCTAAACAAGAAATGATTGTGCATGTTTACATCACCTAAATTCTAAATTATCAGACAGCCATGCCGAGCATTACTACCATAACTGCCTCTAGCGCCTTTGACAATTTCAGAAGTGGCAGTTGAAATGAGTTAAAAAGCAATGAAGATCACCAATCCCATTGCCATCCCCACTGACACACACAAATCTGTTTGTGTGTGAGTGCATGTATATGTTTGTAATCTTCCCATCAGCCTCCCCCTACATCAAAAATTCTACCCATAGAATAAAAGTCTCCGAAAAAGCAGACTTCATACTCTTGCCTTAGGATAACACATAAATCTGGATATAATCCTCCTAGGGATCTGCAATGCTACAGGTCCTCTTAATAACTCATTGTTTTTCAAAGCCATTTCCTCCTGTTACAAGAGAACTATAATTGCAAAATGTCCTTTTCCCCTCCCCCTGCATGGATTATCTTTAAACTTTTATATTAATAAATAATGTCCTTCTACACTTTTCTCTTTGAAAAAATTTAAAACTTGATATATTTCAGTCTCTCTGAATTATAAATAGTTCCATTTTCCTTCAGCATTTAGATTTTATTAGATTTTCAAAAAATATTAAATTAACATGCTGAATAATGAAAGAGTCAATAAGATGTTTTTTACAAGCTTTGCATATAAATTTGAGGAAAAGATTGTTGAAACGCTGACAGATAGAAGACAGTAATAGTTAATGGACATATAGCGCAGGATAAATTGCATTCTTTATGGAAATTTGTAGCAAATAATCTCCCAAGACCATTTCCTTTCATCAGGACAAATCATGAGAAAAGATTATAAAAACAAAAGAAACTTCTGCGTTCCTCTTGAATGAAGGGCCCAAATAAGATTTTTAAAAGTAAATCTATAATCAAAGTGAAATGCATAAAAACATACTTTTTTAATCTGTGGTTTGAAAGAACCACATGTACTTCACTTGCCCTTGAATTCTAGCAGCTCATTTTTAACTGTACTTAGTTTACATTTTACTTACAGAGATTAATCTTCTCTTTGGCTAAGTGCATTGGAAATCATGTGCACTAACTATGTAAATGATGCTAGGAAATGTATCCCCCAAGTATGAAATAAAGCTCTAACTAGATAATGCTAATAAATATTAATATATGGAGATAGCGAAGGAATAGAAAATGATTAAGCTGCCCAAAATAAGAATAATAATATACCTAAATTCCTCCAGGCAGTCATTCACTATTTTAGGGCTCTACAAATATTAACAAAAGCAGAGCCTGCAGAGAATTGTATGTCCTAAAGCTTTATAACTTGAATCACCAGAAGAAGAGGAATGGGCAGTAGCTACAACTAAACAGGTGAAAGATTGACTTAGTTGTTTAGAGCTGGTAATTAATTCTGATAGATATAGTCTACTTCTTCATTTTTCAAAATTCAGGTTTACTTCCATAGAAATTACCACTCTTCAATCTTTTTTCTGAAAAAAAAATAGTATTTTGTAGGCTTTAGGAGTCTCTGGAGAATTTGCTTTTACCCTAACTAACCACTTACCCATTTTTTCCCCCAGATAATTGGATTATAAATACTGGAGTAAAGGGAACTGGCTGGTGTTGAGCAGGATGTAGAAACCTTGCTCACACAAAGCAGAAATGGAGTGCACCAAGAAACATTCCATGGGTGCTTATATCTTTGCAGGTTCACAGAGCAAATAGATGAAATGAGTGGAAAGTTCCCTAGCTCCCTAGTGCAAGTTAGCACCATAGAACCAGCCTTATATTTATTTTTTATTGGTTCCAGTATTTGAAGAATATCATGCCCAAGCCATAACAAATAACATCAATCCAAGAGGGCATTCTCTCCACTGCCCTACATTGGGATTGTTTCCAATACACTCTAATATTGCTATCAAGTGATCTAACTGATGACTGGGTCAGTGGGTCTTCAAAGAAGGAATTTGTACCCCACCATAAAGGTTTCGTTTCCATATTAAAAAATGTGAAGTGAGTGGATGATGGTAACTTTGCTTGGATGCCAGATCGATGCTCAGGTTCCTCATAATACCCCTCACTCCCAGCTCCACCTCAGCCCCATCAAAGAAAAGACACAAAATTATACTATATTATATAGCAGTAGTATAATAGAAAGTTATGAGTGTTATCAGATTATTTTGCATTCCTGCAAGATTTGAAAAGGATGCCTATCCACTAACCATATTAACAATTACCCCGTAGTCTGTACTGTAAATAAGAAAACTGAGCTGGAGATATTCAAAATCAGTGTTTTTAATCACAGAACTACTGTGGCCATTTAAGTTGCACTTCTTGCTTATAGGGATTATGTAAAACCAATAATTAAAAAAATGACCTGGAAACAATTGAGTAGCTGTAGCATGATTGTTACCCTGCTTGCAAAAATCAGAGGAACACAAAAAAGGGAAAAGGGAATTATTAGAAGAAGCACTACAAAGCAAACAGCACAAAGCAAAGACTCTATAGATGTGATTTCAAGTAATGCAGTGAGTTTCTGTATAGTGCATAGCTTTCAGCTGCAATAAAAAGCCAATTATTAATCCTGCAATTACCCAGCCTTATCACTACTGCACACACATGCTGACTATGGTTAGAGTTCTAGATGATATTATTTTCATTAGTGTGGCCAAAGGGAAATTTAATTAGAGATACATCTCTTGAATGGACAAGGGAAAATATAAGGATTAACAAATTAATCCTAACACTTAATTACATTAAAATGTTTACCATTCTGTATAGAAAATATTGACACTTTAGCTAACCCCCCTTTTTAATCTTTTCTCTGTTATATAACAGTGAAAACATTATTTCTGAAGGGGAAAGAAGGTGGGATTTCCTTCCTGCCTGCTTGTGTACTGACTGAACAGGAAGAAATTATCAACCTAGTTTATTCTGGACCCGATCAGTTCCCGATCACATTCTGTAAACGCAGGCATTTGGAAGAAAACAAACTGATCTACAGGTAACAGAAACCAAGATATGGACTGATGGAGAGATAGGAAACTGTGACTAAATGAACCCAGGTAAGTCTAAAATAGAGTAATGGAAAGAAACCCTGGTGGAATTTTTAAAGTGATAGTCGAGCTTGCATCACAAACGTCTCTTAGCCAAGCCAAAAACTAAATTCCTATGCCATAAATAGTGTCATTTCTGCCTGTCCAACATTTTCTCAGGTTCTTATTTCTTTCCTTCTTCCTGAACTGCATGTGTGCACAGGTAAGATAAAGTGGGTGTTTTTGTGGTAGATTTCTCAGCTGTCTACAAATAAGGCCCAGCTATATGGCTTTAGACCACCCACTCAAACGTTTCTATGTACATGCTGTAACTTTACGATTATTGTTTTGACATTTAAGAAACAGATGCATGTTTTTCACTTTGGAAGGCAGACATCTGTTCTTCAGAATTCTCTCCAGAAGCTGGGGTTTTCTAACAGGAGCATATTAAATTAAAGAAACTGTTTACCACTTCACCCCTATTCGTGTCCCTCAAATCCAAAATATTTTAAGAAACAGAAAAGAGAAACTTATGAATAAGCATATAAGCATGAAGACTCTGCTGACATTGATTAAATAAGTCTATACAATGTTCACTGCAAAGTAATCTATGCTAATGCAATTTACTAGTAAGAAGGAAGAAGGAAGTTGAGCTCTGAGCTGTGATATGGAGAGTTGCCTGAGGAGCCAGGTAGCCCAGAACTTCAGAAAAATTGCATAATTCCCATGAAAAATAAATTCTGTCTGTTTTTATTAAGAAAAATCTAACCTAAAATGCATATAATCATTTGTGTCTGGTTCTGGCATGTTGAATGCCATGGTTAGAGGGGGAAAAATCACAAAATGTGCATAGAAGAAATTCTTTTTTCATGTTGTTTTGTTTTTGCTTTATTTTGAAAGGGAGTTCTGTTTTGATTTTACTCTGAAAAGTAGAGATTGGCAACTCCATCAAAGAGTAGTTTGCAAAATATGAAATTGCAAAGCCCTCAGAACATATCTAGTTCATCTGGAATTTGTAAATATATTAGCTCACTATTCTCCAGGGGGGAAAAATGGTATGTTTTAGATGAATTTTGGATGTAAATTCTAAACAGGTGGACAGAGCAGCAGGAGGGCGATATCAGGCTTCCCACAGGGGGCCCACACCATATAGTTGTAGAAAATGAATCACAGGGATTGGTGGTAAAGGAAATCAGATTTGCCAAGCCAAGTATTTATATATGAAGAAAGCATGTATGCTCAGTCAGTTATAGATCAGGGATTCAAAGCCATGCATCTCTGACTTACAGACTCACTGCAAGCCATTGACTTTCCTTTCCAAGAACAATGCACATATTTTTAATTTGATTTTTGAAACCTTATGGTATAGTCTAAGTGTTCACCTGGTGAAAACATTTCTTCCTATATCCATACTGCACATGTGCCCTGGAGTAAAGTTGCTTTTTAATTACAAACAACGTTTGTAAGATTCCTGCTAGTGACACCATTTGTGACATTGGCAGGAATTGAGTTCAAATGGAGAGGTGATGAACTTTATATCCCTCCTACTTAAAAAATACAGAAGAGAACAAGGGAGGTCCTGTGTCATTTTGGAACAAGGTACAAATTGTCCTGAGAATAAGTAACGGATGTTGTTTTGGGTGGCATACTCTCAGTAGGGATATAGATATTTTGGTGGCATTTCCATTTATTGCTGGCATTCCAAGAAATGCCAAAGTTTTTGTTGTAGTTGTTGTTGTTTTCTTAGTTGACAATTTGCAGATAACTTAATACTTTTATTTTAAAAATGCATTTGAACATGTTCAAAAACATTGGAAGTTTGGTTTTTAAATGGCTTTGGCTTACGAAGTGTCTTTTAAGCATGATGAGTTCATCTCTGTCTCCAAGATGTAAATTAGGAAGGATCCTCAGAAGCATTTGCCCAGCCTTCTCAAAGCCACACTGATTGTCCCGAGTGTTTTGCTCTGTATGACAAAGAATATAATGATAATAATGTAATTAAGATTTACTGAGCATTTACTACTTACAAGACACTGGATTAAATGTTTTACATTCATTATCTCACTTAATCCTCACTCTAACTCGGGGAGTTAGATAGCATTATTATCTCCTTTACAAAATGGATGATGAAGCTGTAGTTTGAAGAAGTTAATTAATTTGTCTAAGATGACTCATTCTAGTCATTGGTAGAGCCAGACTCAAATTTAGACCTCTCTGACAACAAAGCTATATAAAAAAGACTTCTTGATGAAAAATTTCCTGACTGTTCCTCAAACAAATCATTTTAATTTTCAGAATTGCAGTTGCAGAGTTTTATCCTGCAGAAGTTATCTCAAAATAATAAAGTAGTAAGCTCACATTGTTTAACGACATGTAGACTGGCTTTCATGGAGTCTGGGAAATTTTTTTCTCCACAGTTCACTTGACCTCAGGAGATACACTAGATGATCAAAATGGTCATTTGGTACCCATTCCTCAGCCCCCAGGTCTTGAGTACCAGTGTCTTCTTACTGGAGCCTCTCCTCCGGGCAGTCCAATGAGACAAGACCTAAGGTGGCCATGCACACACCTACACCTGGTGGCTCTCCTCTTGTAGACAGCTACTCCTTCACTCTTGTCTAGGCTGGCAGGTCATTCCCAGCAGCACTTGATCATATCAGCTACCAATGCAGTTAGTCAGCCCAACATTATCACAGATGTTTGTAGGTGGAAGTTAGAACAGAATTTGCATGCCCTCTAATTGCAGAGGGTGACATATAAGGTCTCTTTGGAACTCTACAGAAGACCTCCACCACTAGGTTTGATGAAATAGGGCAAGAACTTCTCTCACCACTGGATGCAGGAGAGAATGGGTCTCAAAACACAGCCATTACAAACATTCTATTCTCATGGGAATTTTCCCTCATCCACTATCTTGAAATCTCAATGTGGCTGAGGAAAGCAAAATCCTTAGACCAGATTGGAAAGAATTCACATTGTAAATATGCATATGATGATTTGGCAAACACTTTAACATGTTTAATACCAGTGACTGGTAGAGATTTCAACTTTTATATCCTTTTATATGTATATCTATATTATTATCTGTATTTATATGTGTTTTTTAATTAACTTTGTATCAGTTTTCTCAGTTTATTATCTTTACTCAATATTCTACTTATGCACTAAATTAAGTTTTCCTCTATTGTTCATAAAAGTTGTTTACAATTTTTAAACAATATACACACAATATCAATTTATAAATATTTAACCAAATCACTAATTAAAAACTTAGGATAGATCCTAACAAGTATAATGAGTGAGTCTATGTGCATGAATTTTAGGGTTTTGAGTATATATTATCAAATTTGTCTTCTAATAGGTGGTATAAACTTACCAATATTTTTCTGTAATGATAGGAACATGGGTTTTATCATTTTAAATATATTCAATATTTTCTTAGATTAAAAACAGAGAAATTATGTTTATATTTAAGAATTTTGACTTTATAATTTAAGATTTACAAAACTCAAATTTAATATGTCAGTAACTTCAAAAGAAGAAAATATGTTAAATGGCATTAAAAATATTACTTATCTTTGCAATTGTGAATTGTGCTTATATAAACATTTAAGTGCAGGTGTCTTTTTTATAGAATGTCTTTTTGTCCTTCGGGTAAATACTCAGTAGTGGGATTAATGGATTCAATGGTAGTTCCACTTTTAGTTCTTAGAGGTGTCTCCATACTGCTTTCCATAGATGTTGTAGTAGTTTGCAGTCCCACCAGTAGTGTATGAGTTTTCCTATCTCTCAACATTCATGCCAATGTTTGTTGTTTTGGGACTTTTTGATAAAAGCCATTCTCATTGGAGTTAATTGTTATCTTATTGTGGTTTTGATTTGCATTTCCCTGATGACTAGAGATGTTGAGCATTTTTTTATATGTTCGTGGGCTAGTACATTACTGGATTAATAAAATGTGGTATGTATAAACTATGGAGTACTACTCAGCCATAAAAAATGGTGAACTAATACCTCTTGTATTATCCTGTAGGGAGCTGGAGACAATTCTTCTAAGTGAAGTATCACAAGAATGGTAAAAGCAAACACCACAGGTACTCATCATTAAATTAGAACTAATTGATCAACACTTATGTGCACATATGGAAATAACACTCACAGGATATTAAGCAGGGGGATAGGTAAATTCACACCTAACTGATATAATGCACACTGTCTGGGGGATGGGCACACTTATAACATTGACCCAAACTGTACAAAATCAATTTATGTAACCAAAACACTTGTACCCCTGTAATATTTTAAAATAAAACTAACTTAAAATAAAATATATGACTTTTCTTTTGAATGGAAAATGATAGTAAAGACTCATTAAGATAAAATATTTCTTACTGAAACAAATATAGAGTAAAAATCCTCATGTAAAACAAAACATCTCCTATTGATTTTATTATTTAATAAATTTCTTTTTCTTTAGATTGCCATTGTCCAATTTATTTCTTTTCTGTATTTTTTCTTGAAATATGCAAAAATCATTGTGCCAGAGTTATTAATGTGTCAGCATTTCCATCCTTTTTGAGAGGTTTATAAATCAACTATGAAATATGTGATGCTGGTGTAAACTTGGCATATATTCTTAGCCCAGAGCATTTTTTTTTCCACATTTTAAAAATGAAATAGTTTGACTGTTATAAACCTACAAAGGGGCAAAATCTAAATTTTTTCTGACTCTATTTTTGTTATGCCCTTTTCCTAAAAGATCTGTTCAACAAAAAGGAAAGAAGAAAATTTAAAGACAGTTCAAGATAACACCTTCAGGGAAGTCATTACAAGCTTACTCCATCAAAGATTCCCATGTTCATAGCTTCATGTATACATCAATGCATTCATAATAATAACTTTAGAACGTATTTGACTCCCACTTAGGCAGCAATCTAAAGAAAGTATGGAAAATATATCCAATAATGAACAAACAACATACAAGCTGAGGTATATATTTATGGAAATTATGGTAATTCTTTCTCTTCATCGCCTACATTTTTGTTATCAAATCTCACTGAATATAGCTAACAAACAAGAAGATAGCATAGCAGAAATAGTAACATATTACTGAAAAGGAACAATATACACAGCTCACTCACAGATCTGTTCAACACCTACAGAGAAATCTCCATACAGTACCTCAGTTCCTTGGGTGGGAAAAAAAGGTTTTATTATTGTGGTTTTACACATTTTAAACCTAACAAATGTCTGAGGCATGTTTTATTTTATCACCCTAAAATATAAAAACATTATACAAATAAAAAATACTAAAAAAACCCTTCCTTATATACAATTTTCCCATAGTTTTCTCATTGAAAAGCTTTCATGGAAGTATTAAACACATAGATATTGAAAATCAATTATAAGGACTTAAAACATGTGTTTGCCATTCTCTTTCTTTTTTATATTTGTAGAAAAAAAGCATCCAAATTGTAATTGTAATAAATAAGAGAATTTTATAGTGTTAACACATAGCTGATAATCAAAACTTAGTAATGATAAAATAAATCTGTAGTATTTGAAGAAATTCAAGTTTTCTCCTCTATTCCTTACATTTCAAAGGGAACCCAGAGGTGAGTGTAATTAGTAATCATCCTCTAAGGGAGGAACTCACTTTTTCAATGAAATATTTAGTGTCTTACAAGAAAATCACCAAAGGCCTCCTTAAAACAGTTCACTGACTTTACGGATATTATATTTCACTTCCAAGGACTGCCAGTTTAGTTTACCAAGAGTACACTCCAAGAAATATCTGATTTTATATTTCTTCTCTAGAAAATGTCCTCCCTATTAAAAGTATAAGAAATGAAAAGGAAACTCTTGATGGAGGGTAATATCATCTTAAGGCAGAAGGAAAGAAGTTTCCTAGTGTAATAAAATACTTCCCACTTCTTTGTATCTCAGAGGACAGATATTTCACATCCTTTTCCAGATGGTATTTGACTTGTACTTATTTCGTAGTGAATCAACCATTTCAGAATCACACAATTCTATTCCTTGACCAAAAATTATCCATCACCAAAATCTCATCATCAACTCTATATTATGTGTTGCACATAAATTATTTTGAGAGTCATACAAAAATTATTCTGATTTAAGATTTAATTCATTGCTGTTATGTTCTATAAAATTTCTGACAAACAAAAGAAGTTTAATAGCATATCCATTCTGTCAGATTTGTTTTCCTCTCTCTACTTATATTTTTCATAACACTAACAGTCAGGTTTACAGTACAAAAAAAATCCAACCTGTGTTCCATTTATATTTTCTGTGGAAGATGTGATATCAAGACTCTTTCAATACGCAGAGACCACTTCAACTATATAATCAATTATATTAAGTGTTTCCAAAATGAGTGACATCAAATACACTTGCTTATTATCATTGGAACTCTTATTCCTTATAAGTTTATGAAAGACAAGAGAACGAATATTTATGCCTATAATATACAAAGCCTCGTATATATAATATCTAATTTAAAAGAGAGAGAAGGTATATAGCAGGAAATGAGATCATGAGCAGTTGAGCCACTTCATGTAACTTACTTGTGCCTTCAGGGACTACTCTGACCCAATCATGTGTATATACCACTTTCATTTGATGATGAATTCCTACTGTGCACACTCAAATTTATGACTTGTTGGGTCAGACAAACCCAGTTCATTATGGACAGTTTAGATCACATGATACCTTGGAGCCCCATGGTTAAATGTTGTCTCTAATAAGACCCAGTAGCAGGCCAAGACTATTTCTCAAAAGGAGAGTAGTTATCTACAGAGAAGAGCCTTACTCTGGAATCCTGAAAACTGCACTACACCCATAGGAGGTTGCCAAAGGCTCTGAACAGGATTTGTATCTGCCACTGACACTTCAAACACCATTCCATCTGCTATATCACATAGCTAGAGTGGCACAGCAGTTGCATAACAGCCTGGATGGACCCGTTGGAGAGCCTTCTTTGTTCTGGGCTCCATTCAAAACTAGCAGTGTTTTGGGTCACTCAGTGCTAGGCACTTTAGTTGTAGCAAATCCAATACTAAGTATACCCATTCAGTCATTCCACATATTTTATTGATCATTTACCATGTGTTAGGCCTATGCTTGGTATTGGGAATGTTAATATAAGCTGAATCTAGTGCAGAGACAAATATTCAAATTAAAATTACATATCAGTTGGTTGGTATTAGATTGGCATTAAAAAAAATTTTGGTGCCATCTTCAGTGGTCGGAGAAGAAAGAAGGAAGAAGGAAGAGGGGGAAGAGGGGGAAGAAGGGTGGTGGTGGTGGTGGTGGTGGTGGTGGTGTCTGTGTGTGTTTGTTAAGGCAAAGGGTCAGCTATATTAAAAGATGAAGAAAAGTGTGTAAAAGTTGCTAGCATTATACAATAAGAATTGTAAGTGGCTCAGAAGTATTGGATTTTAGGTACATGTAGGAGAGGACCAAAATGTGCCAAACAGAGAAACAGAGGCCAAATTATAAAGGACTGTCTATATATACAACACTGATTAGAATCCTTGAAATATTTTGGGCATGGGTTGGAAGAGAGAATGATAGAATTTGGGTACTGAATATAATATTCTTAGGGCAATGAGGAGGTTGGCTTTGAAGGCATGTGATCTACCATAAACTGTGACCTTTAAAGCAGTTAAAAAGATATGACTAGAAAATTCTTTGGCACTATTTCAATGGTAACATGAGGTCTCAGTATCCTCCTCTGAGTCTGAGAAGCAAAGAAGAGGTAAAAGTTGGTAGGCTAACGTAATCACCCAGTCAAGATTATCGTATGAGCTTTACCTTGAGTTCTAGATAGATTCTTGTTATTAGACCTTTATCAGAAGTGTAGAGGGCAAATATTTTCTCCCATTCTGTGGGTTGTCTATTTGCTCTAATGATAGTTTCCTTGGCTGTGCAGAAGCTTTTTAATTTGATCAGATCCCATTTGTTTATTTTTGTTGCTGCAGTGATTGCTTTGGGGGTCTTCTTTAAGAATTCTTTGCCTAGGCCAATGTCTGATAGGGTTTTCCCAACATCTTCTTCTAGGATTCTTAAGGTTTCATGCCTTAGTTTTAAATCTGTTATCCATCTTGAGTGGATTCTCGTGAGAGGTGAGAGGTAGGGATCCTGATTCATTGTGATATTACTGAGTGCGCTTCAAGTGGAGCTTGACTCTGCAAAGGCTGTGAGTCCCAAGGGAGAGGGAAGGCCATCTTGTTCCTGGCTGGGCCGTCGGCTGCTCCAAAGGAAGGGGCCAGCGGGGGCCCCAGTGACCCCAGACTGGTGCCAGTTTAATAGCCGAGTCCCGCCAATGCCACAAAGGATCAAACTGCACCTCGTGAGGGCTGTGGTTGGGCTGCTGGGCTGAGGAGGTGGAGCACGAGCTCCGTGGCACATTCGATGGAGCTCGGTGACAGATGAGCTTGGAATTTCAAATGGATGTTCTGGCTTTAGCTTGGCGTGCAGGGACTAGCAGATCCTCTAAAATGGCTGCAGGGAGGGGTGCCAACCTTTGGCCTCAGGAGCCTTTCTGGTGCGAGATTTCATGACACGCAGCGTGCACAGCGTCCTCTGGCTGGCAGGCCCTCCCTTCGGGGTCACCACAGACCTCTTATTGAAGGGTTTCCCTGCGCAGGCTGGCCAAGTTGCAGTTCAGTCACGCACACTGACGTTGGGGTTTGCCCATTTAATCGACGTTACCATGGTTAATACTAGCCTGATTTTTACATAAGAGCTAAGCCTCCCTTTAAACGGCTTTTTTTTTTTATTTGGCGGGGGTGGTCAGGAGGGGTGTAGTTGTTAGTTTGTTTTTAAAAATTTTTTAAAGGATGTTATAAAGGAGTCAGGAGAATTTAAACCAACTCCCATTATGGGAAGTCCAACAATGGAAGAGAAAAGCCACCAGAAACTCCAGAACTGTCTCTTCTCCTTTGCAGAGGAGACGGGCCTGGGTCTGCGGAAGTGAATAAATGAGGCATAAACTGAATGCAAGAACATGGGAGTTGCAAGGGAAGAGAAAAGAAGGGTAACCACAACCTTTTTTTTTTTTTTTTAACCTTATGGGCTAAATGTAACTTGAAAATTTTGGATAAATTTGGACAAGAAAAGAAACACCAATCTTTTGAAGTAGATTGAAGCAGTGATTTTTAAAACAAAGAAAGCAGAACTAGAACATCTTAAATTTTTAATCCTTTCTTTACAGGTTACCTAAACCACTTTTGATTAAGAAAACTGTAGAAAGTTAGTAACTGCCACAAGCGAACGCCAGGCGGTGGCACGTGTCAATTTTCCACAGAGTCCTGCTTTGCGGGATGTCTGAATGCACTGCTCGGGGTCTCTGCTCACACTTGCTGGAATCAATCGCGGCAGATTTTAGTCCACAGGTCGCTTTTCCCCATATTTCTTTGTAAACTCTTCAGCATTCTTACAGAATTTTTTACGGTCCTTAGAGTATTCTTCAGCTAGGTCAGCCCGGAGCGGGTGCTCGGGCTGGGGGTCATTCACCAGTGCTATGAGGGACTGGATTACTGCCAAGAGAAGGACAAGGCATCGGGGGTTAGAATACTCTCAGAAAGGGCCCGGGAAGAGGCAGCTAGTCCCAGGAATGAAACTCTGCCTTTACCATTGATTTACAACTAATGTGCTTTTAAGACAAAGCAGCCTCCTATTTATCCAAAATTCTGACCACCAGAACTCAACCCATCTTTGCTCTGTAATTAGGAAAAATTGATGGTCACCAAACAGCCAGTATCACAGCAGATAATTGTTCAGAGTGATGCTCCTGCCTCCAGGACCTGACACCCAGGGATGTCCCAGCCCCCAGTCACGCCCAACCCTCTCATGTGCTCTGGAGACAGCAGGCCTAGCAGTACCACCATCTCACTCTCATGCGCACAGTCACTTTCTCAGGGGCAGGACTGGGTGGTATGTCCCCACACTGGCCCAGCACCTAGCAGTGCACTTGGCTCAGGGCAGTTTCAGTCAAAGTGACCAAGGGGGCACGGGAAAGAAGGACATGTGACGGGGCCACATCTGTCAATGCATAACGATCAAACCCTGGAAGACCTTTAGGAGCGACTGAACACTTGAGGTTCACTGGAGCACCCTGTCCAGCCCCTGGGAGGCTGACAACCACTCGCAGCACAATACTGTCAATCTCACAGGCAGAAGTCACACTGATGGCTCAGGTAGGTGCCACAATGCTCCGCCAAGGTGCAGTAAATTCCAGGCATCCTGGAAGGCAAGCCCTGGGGTAGAAGGATGGCGGGGGATCAAAAGCAGGGTGCCACCCACACCCGCCTCTTCATGTTCTTTCTAACATGCACCCAACCCCCGTCAGGACCAACACCTGCAGAATCCTGTCTTCTGTCCCACTGCCACGTTCCCAGCAGAAAGGTGCCTCTCCTCTCCGAATTGCTGATGCCACAAATTCCTTTACTGGGGGCCCATGCTTTTTACCAGTATTATAAGGAATGGACTAAAAAGCTGATGCTGAGTTGTGCGCAAAGACACAACCAGTCAACAGAACCACACTGAGCAAAGGTCACGGCACAAAGTACTCCTGGCCAGGCGTCCAGAGACCACCTGCCCCTCCTCTGCCTGTTATTGCCACCAGTGTGAAAAAGGCAACGAGGGCTCCTATGACCACGGTGGGGTGAGGAGGGGATGGCACATGCAGGAATGACAGGGTGCAGCCTTAGCAAGGAGGGGAGCGGCTGGGCAAGGAGGGTGCACTGAGAACAGCAAGCAGGGCGAGGGGCCTGAGAGGCGCTCTGCAGGCCAGGGCGGTCTCTGGCTCCATCTCCACACCCGCTCAAGGGCAGACTCTATCAGCTCCCTGCACGCGCCACCTCTAGGGGCAGTGGGCCCTGGAGGCATGCTCATCTCCTTATTTCCATAGTCATCTCTTCTGTATTTTATTCTTGCCCAACTAAGTGGGAATGATGGCAAAACTATTCTGCTTCTATTTCCCCAACTTCAACCACTGGCACTCCACTGTGTGCCACTTATCCACACAGAGCCTAAATTATTAATTTCATGTTTCTTTAAATCACCTCACTTTTTAATAAAGTATTTTTAAAAGGAAATGTTAGTCGCTCAAATGGAAAGTCACTTCCATTTGCCATAAAACAGAAGGCAAGCGTTAATAAACATTAAAACAAGCACCCAAGACTCCCTCCCCTCCTGTCCAAGCAGGGGAGCAACCACACTGGGGACACATTCTTCCAAAGGACACTTCCATGGCTTCTCTAAAACCCTGCCCTCAGCCCGTTGGCCACGGTGTGTTACAGGGCACGCCAGCTTCTCCACACCATACACTGCTGCCAGACTACTACCTTTGCCTTTGATGTTCTCGACATCAGGCTTGGAAACAACCACACTCGCCTGACAGCACAAACTGGTGGCCCCCTATCTTTCCTCATAATCGGAGATGGTTCTGTAACAGGAGAATTACCACCTCCTTAGCATTTTCAGAACCTCACTGGGCTAAGGGCAGGCTGAGTGCTTTGTAAGGGACACTCATGAGTGTAAGATTTTTCTGCTCACCCTCTGTCACGGACACTCAGGCTCTCTACTTCTCACCGTGATCATGTTGGTACCGAATGTATTAGTATAAAACATTTGTTATTATCATATGTGTATTAATTATTTTAATTATTAATAATTATATATATTTAGGGCTACTCAAGTGAAGCAGTGGGTGGTAATTATTAAGACCTGCTTTTTAAAAGATACTCATTACTCTCATTGTATTATCCTAAGAGAAAAAAGCCTATAAAATTTCCTCCTTTTTCTTCTGACAGTTTCTTTGTAATATAGGATATAAACAATATTTGTACTTTTCCCTCCTTTTCATGGAGATCCAGGGAACTCCATTCTTCTAGAATAAAATGTCAATGGTACCTTTTTTTGCCGCAGAAGATATGTTGAAGCCTTCCAAGGAATGTGCTAAAAAATATAAATTAATCTTATCCTGGTAATTATATTGCTTGAGTCCTTTTTAAATCATATCTCCTTGGTGTGTTATAAGATATGGTATATGGGGGATTTAAACATTCAATTTTTCTCCTCACATAATTTTGCTGCTATACTGTTTGCTATATATAGATTCAGTAATATGCTAACATTACTATTGATTGTATTTTATATGGCAAACTTTATTCAATTACCAAACTAAGCCTTTGTTTTGCTGCTAAGCAATCTATTAGAACCAGACATTACTGAACAAAACTGTTTTTACATTCTTTCCTCTGGTACTATCTTTTCTATTTGATATGGTTTTGCCTTATTTCTTGACTTTTCTCATGTTATTTTTGCTCAATTTTCAATACCTCTTTTACTGTCTTTAAAAAAATATATAGGCCAGGCGCAGTGGCTCACGCCTGTAATCCTAGCACTCTGGGAGACCGAGGCAGGAGGATCGCTCAAAGTCAGGAGTTCAAAACCAGCTCTGAGCAAGAGCGAGACCCCGTCTCTACTAAAAAAAAATAGAAAGAAACTAATTGGCCAACTAAAAATATATAGAAAAAATTAGCTGGGCATGGTGGTGCATGCCTGTAGTCCCAGCTACTTGGGAGGGTGAGACAGGAGGATTGCTTGAGCCCAGGAGTTTGAGGTTGTTGTGAGCTAGGCTAACACCACAGCACTCTAGCCTGGGCAACAGAGTGAGACTCTGTCTCAGGAAAAAAAAAAAAAAAAAAAAAATATATATATATAAAATTCACATATCAAAAAATAAACTCTTTAAAAGAAAATCCACTCTCATTAGCAGTCATCTCCTATTCTCCCACTCCTCTCAGATCCTCACAATCACTAATCTACTTTGTTTCTAGGGATTCACGTCTTGTGATCATCCAATATATGGCTGTACATTTTAACTCTATTGTTAACAATCTTAACATTTGTAATTCTGTGTATCTACTAATAAAAACACTATTTTGGGACTCTCTAAAATGGGTGACTCTGAACTGGAAATGTAGCTGGTCTAAGGATCAATGAAAGGCTATGGATAGTTAAAGTGAGCTAGAGGTTGTGAGTTGAGGAGGTCAAAGAATTTCCAGGTTGGCTCTTCGAGGAGTCATCAATAGGAATGTTCAAGTTTCTAAGGACAAGAGCAGGAGACAAAAATCATGAACAGATGCTCTGAGGACAGAGGAAGAGTGCTGGAGGGAGATTAAAGCAAGAAGGTGGCACAAATGGCATCTGTACTTCCTGTGTTTAGGGAATGAATAAAGGAATGGCCAGGCATTGAAAAAGGCAGGCTTGGCCGGGCGTGGTGGCTCACGCCTGTAATCCTAGCACTCTGGGAGGCCGAGGCAAGAGGATCCCTCAAGGTCAGGAGTTCGAAAGCAGCCTGAGCAAGAGCGAGACCCCGTTTCTACTAAAAAATAGAAAGACATTAATTGGCCAACTAAAAATATATACAAAAAATTAGCTGGGCGTGGTGGTGCATGCCTGTAGTCCCAGCTACTTGGGAGGCGGAGGCAGGAGGATTGCTTGAGCCCAGGAGTTTGAGGTTGCTGTGAGCTAGGCTGACGCCACGGCACTCTGGGCTTTGTAAGATGATGATGGTTGAACAGTGGTCAAGAAATAGGATCACGGCTGAGTGCAGTGGCTCACGCCTGTAATCTTAGCACTCTGGGAGGCCAAGGTGGGAGGATCCCTTGAGCTCAGGAGTTCAAGACTAACCCGAGCAAGAGCAAAACTGCATCTCTACTAAAAATAGAAAAATTAGCTGGGCATTGTGGTGCACGCCTATAGGATCGCTTGAGCCCAAGAGTTTGAGGTTGTTGTGAGCTAGGCTGACGCCATGACACTCTACTCAGGACAACAGAGTAAGAGGAGGGAGGGAGGGAGGGAGGGAGGGAGGGAGGGGAGGAAGGAAGGGAAATAGGGTCAGAAAAACAGACACCCAACATATATGGAATCTGTGGGAGTGGGAGAAGCAGCGGCATGTCCAGGAGGGCTACCATTTGGGACAAGCAGGCCCAAGTAGCCTGAGTCAGCGAGGGGTCTCAGTCTCCTTGCCCATATGTTCTGCTTCTGCAACCATCTCTCTTGTCCTGCACACTCCTCTGCTGAGTTCCCACTCCTTTGGTCAAGAGAAGCCTATTTCCTCTCTCGTTAAATCTGGACTTGTTTGACCAACAGAATGCAGTAAAAGTGACACTGTACCAGTTATCCACCTAAGCCGTAAGTAGCCTAGCAGCTTCTGTTTTCACCCTGGACCTTTGAGACCACCATGCTATGAAGAGGTCCAAACTACCTCGTGGAGAATAAAAGGCCACAAAGAGAACCAAGGTCTCTTAGCTAATACTAACTGTCACACATGCCAATGACGCCCACTGGCACATCCCAGCCCCAGCTGAGTATCCAGCTTGTCATGGCTCCATGAGTGACCTCAGAAACAACCATCTATAGAACCACCCAGCTGAGCCTGGCCATCCTACAAAATAAAAAATAATAAACTGTTGTTACTTTAAGCCACTAAGTTCTGAGGGGGGTTGTAGGTAGTAATAGATGATAGGAACATGGGAACTTGGCATCATTCTTCTTCTTTTTAACCAAGAGATAAAAGAAAGGGAAAATATCCTTTTTTTTTTTTTTTTGAGACAGAGTCTCACTCTGTTGCCTGGGCTAGAGTGCCGTGGCATCAGCCTAGCTCACAGCAACCTCAAACTCCTGGGCTTGAGCAATCCTCCTAATTTTTTCTATATATTTTTAGTTGGCCAACTAATTTCTTTCTATTTTTTAGTAGAGACAAAGTCTCACTCTTGCTCAGGCTGGTTTCAAACTCCTGACCTTGAGGGATCCTCTGGCCTCGGCCTCCCAGAGGGCTAGGATTATAGGCGTGAGCCACCGCGCCCGGCCAAGAAAGGGAAAATATTCTTAATGTATGTGAGAATGGGATCAAGGCCATGCTATGGAGAATCTACAGAATAATTTTCTAGGAAGGAATCTTAACTGTCTCAAATCACAAAATAACAATTCTGATTCTGCCTGTCACTGCACACAAAATAGCACCTGCACCAAAATTTTTACCTTAAAAATCATAAGTCAATATAGTACACTTTACAAAAGAATGAAAAGCTACCCCTAAGTTATCTGGCTCTTTGACAAAACAAATAAAAAACCAACAGCCACAATCTGAAAAAGCAGAGCATTCTGACTATGCAGCTAGATATGAAGCTTCAAATTGGAATAATCCTACCATAGGTCTCTCCGCAGTACTCCCCCCAGCCCCCACGAGAAGTGGCAAACACTTGTACCCATCTCCTGAGATGCTGCCCCTGAACTCTCTGTGGATGGAAAGTGAGGTGCAGGGCTTTCCTAGGCAGCCTGGCCTGGAAGGACTCCCCTCCCTAGTCACGATGGTTTAACAGAGACACAACTCAGCAAGGAGCCCAGGAGTTGTGCGAGGGCTGACAAGACACTCTGGAACAAATGCAGCTTCAACACAGAGCTAGCAGTTTGTGTAGGAAAGAAACCAGGCCATGTATGCTGAGGAGAACCGTGGTTAGCTTTATAAACATCAACTTGTGCACAGCGCAGTGCCAAGCCCAGCAGAGAGCTCTGCCCTGACTGGACGTTTAGCACCCACTTCTTTCTACACTCAGTGTGCGAGTCCAATGGACACTTTCCATGGCTGTTACTTCCAACGAATCAGGCTCCACTTTTCTTGTGAAAGGCTTTCAACTCCACCTTCCCAGGTATCTCTCTTAGTCACTAAAAGCACTTCACCCGCAGCCTCTCAAAGTCCAGCTTCATCCACTCTCTTTAATCTAAGCAGAATTTACATTGGTTTAGGTATTTACTTTTAACAAAGCCAACAAAAAGGATCAGATTAGGACTTCAAAAGAAAGTGTAGAATTAAATAAAAACTAGACACAGTCCATAACAAAGTCTAGTTACTTCCAGGGGACAAGAGGGAGGATAACCACAATGCTGAATCAAATACTTTTCCCAGAAAAATAAGCATGTGTATATTCACATAGGCACACCCAGATACATGACAACACACAGCAACATCCAATTCCAGGAGTCCCGGGCCCACTAAAGCCAACTGTGTGTTTGCGTCTGGGAACACCACCCTCGAGTCTGACCCTGCCTCCTCCCCCCACACCATCCACTCTGAGCACCTGGAAGGCTCTCTCCGACCTCCTCCTTCCTTAAAGTGAGTTCAGTGCTAACTGCTACATGAAGCCTTAAACCCCACTCTACCTTCCCCTTCCAGGGACCTGTGCCCACACCCCCTCACTGCACAGGCAGCAAACTGCTGGGCTCGTCCATGTGCCCTCACTGGGCTGCAGGCCACCCACTGCTGAGCACAGGAGGGGCCTCCTCTATTCTTGTACAGGTCAACAGTTCAACTGAGACCAGCCATCCCCACAAAGACTGGTGGGACCTAAGCAGTACTTTTGTGTGCATATGAGCTGGTAGAGTAGGAGTTCTCTGGACTTTGTCTGGCATGGCATTGGAAGGGACCCTGAGCCCCTGCCCCATGGCATCCCCACAAGAGCCCTGTCCCGGGAAGACACAGGAGCAGGCCTTACCTTGGTCGGTTTTGGTTGCTGGCTTCCAGTTTTCAGCACTAATTACTGGCAGACAGACCTGCCCCTTTTCATCGATGTTCGGGTGATAGATCTTTGTTTTAAACGTGATCTTCGGTGGTTTGAATGGGTACTCTGCTGGAAAATTGATTTCAATTCTGAAGGCCCCCTTATCATATGGAGGGTTGTCCTGGAAAGAAAGAGATCAAAATGAACACACCGCAGTTAACAGACCCTCATAGCCAAAAGAGAAATGTTCTGTGTTTACTTGAAAAATTAACTTATTTCAAGTGACCTAACAATTGAAGAAGCCCTGTCACCTTTAGGACAACCTAGCAATCAATCAGTATTTATAGAGCATGATATTTGCTAAACCATGAAAAGATCTGAGATAGATGTCCTGGTCTCTTTATGCCTTGTTATAAGAAGACTTTACTTTTTAGAGCAACTTTTGGCTTCTAGCAATGAGAGGAAAGTACAGAAGTTCCCATGTACTCCCTGCCCCCCACCACGCACAGCCTCCCCCACTACCAACAAACATCCTTTGCCAGAGGGGTAGGTTTGCTACAATTGATGAACATACATTGACATACCCTTACCACTCAGAATCCCTCATTTGCATTACAGTTCTCACTGGGTGTTGCAGGTTCTAAGGGTTTTGTGTAGTCATCTGACATGACAGTTGGAATCATATAGTATGTAGCTGCTATGGTCTGAAAGTCTCACCATAATTCCTATGTTGAAATCTAAACACTACTGTGATGGTGGTAGGAAGTGGGGCTGTTGGGAAGTGCTCAAGTCATGATAGGATCAGTGCCCACGCAAAGAGGCCCCAGAAAACTGCCCTGCCTGTTTCATCATGGTGAAAATGGCACCACCTATGATCCAGGGAGCAGGCCCCTGCCTGACACCAAATCTGCCAGCACCTTGATCTTGGACTTCCCAGCCTCTACAACTGTGAGAAATAAATTTCTGTTGTTCAGAGGTTACCCAGTTTTTGTCTTTTTTGTTTATATTATTTTTTTACTAAGTCTGAACTGGACAGACAAAAGCTACACAGTTTAACGGTATTCTGTAATAGCAGCCCCACAGACTAGACAGCCTTTCCAGGGTGGCTTCTCTCACTTAGTAGTATGTGTCTAAGGTCCCTCCGTGACTTTGCATGACTTGACTGCTCATTTCTTTTCAGCGCTGAATAACTGATCTAGCCCTTGGGGCCTGTACGCTCTGATGAACAAAAGATGCTCTGAGAGATGACCCAGGAAAGAGCCTTCAGGCCTCTCCCCCACCCTGCCCATCTCCAGAGCTGAGGTAGCCCTTCACAATGGTCTGCATTCCCTTGTACCCTGCTCTCCTGGGTTCCCACCCTGGCCTGCCATGGCACACCCAACCCAAAGAAAGCCAAGCTTTGCAGAGGGCACAGAACACTCTTAGCAGCTCCCACATCACAGCCCCACATCCTCAAGCCCTGGCCTAAGTGGGCACTCCCAGTAGACAGAGCCCTCCTGCTGAAAAGCAGGACGCACCAGGCCTGCACACTCTCCCATGTTGTAGCCCTGCCCAGGGAAGGGAGGCATTGAGCAGAGTCCTTAAAGCAGGGGTCCTCAAACTTTTTAAACAGGGGGCCAGTTCACTGTCCCTCAGACCATTGGAGAGTGCGCACTGTGGGCCGGGGATGAGTCAGCTGCTAAGCAGGACAGGCAGCGGCGGCAAAAACACCCGGCGGGCCAGATAAATGTCCTGGCTGGTCCGCATGTGGCCCACGGGCCGTAGTTTGAGGACGCCTGCCTTAAAGGATGGGTAAGATTAGGTAAGGCTGAGGGGCAGGTGAGGCCTTCAGGCAGAGAGGACTAAAGCCTATGATGGCAGGGGCTGGAAGACACAGCACAGGGCACAATGGGAGGCTGTGGGTAGGCAGTGTGGCCACAGGGCTGCTAAGGCCAAACTTCAGGGCCTGAACCACCCCCTTGAGCAGCTGAAGCCATTGTTGGAAGATTAATCTGTGGAGAGGCTTGTCAGGAACGTGGAGACTGGGTGCCAGGAAGAATACAGACGCTGTGGACAGACCAGGCCGTGTACAGGGAGAACCTGCACACACCTAGGAAAGGTTAAGACAGGATTTTTATACCAATAAAATCTTCCTTGGCCAGGCAAAGTGGCTAACGTTTGTAACTCTAGCACTTTGGGAGGCCAAGACGGAAGGATTGCTTGAGGTCAGGAGTTTGAGAACAGCCTGGGCAAAAAGCAAGACCCCATCTCTATAGAAAATAGAAAAAGCAGATGGGCATGGTGGTGCACACCTGTAGTCCCTGCTATTGGGAAGCTGAGGCAGGAGAACTGCTTGAGCCTAGGAGTAAGAGGCTATAGTGAGCTCTGATATCAAAACTGCACGCCAGGCCAAGCGCAGTGGCTCACGCCTGTAATCCTAGCACTCTGGGAGGCCGAGGCGAGAGGATCGCTCAAGGTCAGGAGTTCAAAATCAGCCTGAGCAAGAGTGAGACCCCGTCTCTACTAAAAATAGAAAGACATTAATTGGCCAACTAAAAATATATACAAAAAATTAGCCGGGCATGGTGGCGCATGCCTGTAGTCCCAGCTACTCAGGAGGCTGAGGCAGTAGGATTGCTTGAGCCCAGGAGTTTGAGGTTGCTGTGAGCTAGGCTGACACCACGGCACTCTAGCCCAGGCAACAGAGTAAGACTCTGTCTCAAAAAAAAAAATTAAAAAAACTGCACTCCAGCCTAGGTGACAGAGCAAAACTGTCTCTCAATTAAACACACACACGCACAAAAACACCACTTTCCCTAATGCCTTCTTTAGGAAACACAAGGTTCTCTAAACCACTGTCCAGAAGGTTATGTGGCAGACCCTCCAGGCCTCATCATGTCTGCCCACCCTAAGCCACTCCACTAAGCAGGGTTAGACTCTCTTGTTACTAACAAGTTAATGGGACAACTAAGAAATACTGCTTTAGTTTTTAAAGGGAAAATTAAATTTGGGGGCAGAGGAGGGGCTAAGTAAGCATCATTGTCATTTACACTGCCTGAGCCGCATAGAAACAGCCTTTCCTATATGACTTTTTGCTGGTGATATCTACCACAAGACTGACAAACGTCCCCCATGCCCACCATGTGCCAGGTCCTGTGCTACGGGCTGAGACACAAGGGTTAGTGAGGCCAGCCAGTCCTGAGTTAGCAGGCGTAACTAACCTTAGCTCTACATCTTCCTAGCCTAGCGCATGTGAGAATGTTCCTGAACATCTGTGAAATGGGAGTAATAGCAGTCTGCAGCCAGAGTTAATGATGAAGAGAGATGCATGCCTGGCACATGGGTGAAGCTCAAGAGATGCAGGTCTGTTGCTACAAGAGGCTACCAGGCCTCTCACCGCTTAGGTACCGAGGCTCACCTTTACTTCTCTGAGCCTCCTTCCTGGTCTGGAGCTCTGTGGTTGCCCAAAAGACTGTCTATCCATCCCAGTTATTTTTGATGAAAGAGGTATGCAAAAACTACAACGGAGGATAAACTGTTGGGTAAAGGCCTAAAGCTCTACAGTGAATTTCTACTTTCTAGAGCTAAACTTGTCCTGTGGGAAGGTGGCTCAGAAATAATAAGGGATGCAATTGAGAAAACATGGCTTTGTTGTAGAAAAATATTATACAACTTTTCAGGAATTTGCCTCAAACTTAAGCTGCAACACTTCAGTATCAAGCTGACAAAAGATTTCAGCATTGCCCTCACATGATCTGACCTATGCTTTTCTTTTCTTTTTTTTTACACAGAGTCTCACTCTGTTGCCTGGGCTAGAGTGCCGTGGCGTCAGCCTACCTCACAGCAACCTCAAACTCCTGGGCTCAAGCAATCCTCCTGCCTCAGCCTCCTGAGTAGCTGGGACTACAGGCATGCACCACCATGCCTGGCTAATTTTTTGTATATATTTTTAGTTGGCCAATTAATTTCTTTCTATTTTTAGTAGAGACGGGGTCTCACTCTTGCTCAGGCTGGTTTCAAACTCCTGACCTTGAGTGATCTGCCCGCCTCAGCCTCTCAGAGTGCTAGGATTACAGGCGTGAGCCACCGCGCCCGGCCTGACCTGTGCTTTTCTGTTATCTGACTGCCCTATTACATTCCCTTAAGCTCATATTGCTGTGCCAGTAAATCTTTTTAAGATCTAAAAATTTCTTCTGATAATTTTACATGTGCTAAATTAGTTCACAAACTATAAATTTCACTTATCTCTTTCCTAAAGGTGCTGTAGGTGATTAACCAAAGATATATTTTTAAAAATCTCATTCAATCCATGTCTAAATTCCAGGAGACTCTTTATCCACTTTCCCTTTATATAGAAAGTGACTGGTCTTAAAGTGGATTTTATTATTTTATAAATAGTATGGTTAAGAAACACCAAAAAGATAGAAAACACTTCTGTACCCCTTTTGCCCTAAAAAACCCCACATTTTCCTGCATTTACTTCTAGCCTTTATATGTATACCTGTAAATAAGATTTGACCAAAGTTTATCAAGCACTGATATGCTGGGTGCTTTTCTGTCCCATCCGCTACCCATCGACCCCTGGCAGCAACCCTCGGAGGCAGGTGCTGCTGTCACCCACATTTGGAAATGTAGCAACTGAGGTGGAGGTTGAGCAATTGGCTTGAGATCCCTAAAATCAGGCTTCCTCTCTTGTAGCACAACCCACCATATCCACCCTTGTCACCACTTCGGGACTTGGGCACAAGGGGAACTGATGCAAATATGCTGATGCTCATCCCGCTTGATGCACCGTGAGTAATATACTATCCTTTGTCTCTGTCCAACAGCTCTCGCATCTTCTGCCAGCATCCAATAAACTGACAGGCTACCTTGTTAGCTTGCAAGTAGGGTAGAAATCTCAGATCCTTCACAGTTCTTGACACCTCCTAAGGCACAAAGCCATCCTGTGGCAACTAAACTCAAGAGGAAGCTCTTTGCCATGTGGCACTACACCAGCTGGGGTCTTTCACCCACATGTCCTAGTCCTAACCCTATCATCAAATCTAATCTCTCTTTCCCACAGCAACCCTTCAAGACTCCTAAAGCCCCATTCCACTTCATGTCTTCCGCTCTCCGAGTAAAGAAACCTGAGACCTTCAACCATCCCACAGAAGTCAGTTTTGTGTCACCACTGTGAAGCACCACATAACTCTCTAGCAGCCACAGAGAATGTCAGGGCAATCTTCCAGCTGCCTGACTTGACTGCTGCCACAGTTTGTCCCCATGGTATGTGCTTGGCCGACTGACTGAGCTCACATGCAGGACTCACGGCTGACTTGACTCAAACAGTAGGATCCTGGTTTGGCTCTAATGAACATACTATACACTGTCCTTTCTTCACTGCAGGTGTCACACAGACCGAAGGCTTGTGCACTGATACAACTTCTGCCCAGTTTGGCAGCAACCCCTCTGCAGCAACCTTTGCCTAAGCCTTTTTCACCCAGCAGGTTACCAAAGCCCAAGCTCTCCTGCCCCGAGGATGCCTAGCGCAGACCGGCCACACTGGCTCCCTGTGCTCCACAGTTCAGTCACTTTGTTACAGGGGAACAAGGAGGGCAGCCTGCCCTGCTGAGTGCTCCAGGTTGGTTTCTATGCTCTTAAACCTCTGTCATTTGCTCTATAATTTTGTCAAAAGTTCATGGATTTTTTTTTTAC
>VBSM01000529.1:58728249-58765962 GCA_008086735.1 Cheirogaleus medius
CTGGTGGGACTGCAAATTAGTGCAACCTTTGTGGAAAAGAATTTGGAGATGCCTTAAACAGATAGAGATAGAAATACCATTCAACCTGGCAATAGCATTATGGGGCATCTACCACAAAGAGCATAAGACTTTCTATTATAAAGACATCTGCACCTGAATGTTTATTGCAGCACGATTCACTATTGCAAGGTCTTGGAAACAGCCCAAGTGCCCGTCAATCCAGGAATGGATAATTAAAATTTGGTATATGCTCACAATGGAATATTACTCAATTCTAAGAAACGACAGTGAGCTAACACCGTTTATGCTATCCTGGATTAAGTTTAAGCCTGTTATCCAAAGTGAGGTGACACAAGATATGGAAAGTGGGCTCAACATCTACTCGCCATCAAATTGGTACTGACTGTTTAAAAACATTCTTTTGAAGGTGGGAAATATCGTCTAAGCTCCTTCTCTACTCACTCTCGCTTGCCTCTTGACCGCGTAGAGTCTGATTAATCCTTGATGAGTATCCTCTTTCCCACCACTCCCCATAAACTGTCCTGGAGCTTGTCAGTGCATTGCCTCAGGAAAAGGTGCCATGTACTAGTTGACACTGGCCCTGCTATATGCCATTTGGTAGGATCTGAGCCTTAGTTGCAAATGGCAGGTATTCCAGAGAACAGCAGGCATAGCACAGAATGTATGATAGAGACAGTTGCTCTCCTCTGTTAGCAGGGTGCTTAAAATTACTCCTTTTCTTTTCATTAAACCCCGTTTTATTTCTTTCTCTCTATTTTTAAAATGCCTGATTAGGTATTTAAATTTTATATTTTTTCTGAAATTATTCATGCATTTTGTCTCAGCCAAAATACTAGGTTTTTTTTGGAGTTAGATACTCTAAATAGTGAAACATTTCCCTTTTTCCATTTGGAATTTGCTGTGACAAAATCATTGTGTTTGGTGAATCAAAATGTTTAATACATTTAGTTATATTTAACATGTCAGACTTTTTCCCTCAGCCATCCTCTCATATTTTCCCTCATCTATTGCATATATAGCACTATGTAAATGTAGTTTGATAAATAAAATGGTGTTTGCCATGTACCAGCCATTCTTTTAAGCCCTTTGACATGTATTTAATCATGTAATCCTCCTAAAAATCTAATAAATAGGTACTAACGGTATCCTCCACATGGAGGTTGAGTACTTTGACCAAGGTGACAAGCTAGTGAGTGGCAAGAATTCCATCTGAGCAGCTCAGCTACAGAATCTGTGCCTTTCACCACTATACTATGTCATCTCTCAAGCCTTATAATTTCTTTCAGCAATAATTTGTTTTAGGCTGTTGTAAGTCATCCTGGGAGATTTTGTATTTTGTATAAGACCTGTTACAGAAGTGCACAATCCTCTTGTGTTCTCTTAAATGGCTTACTGCACTGGAGCTACTTTTTGCTCAGTTAGGGAAGTGTCTTAATATGATCAAGTGCTAAAGGAAAGTTCTTGCCACAAACACATTCCATTAGAATATACATGTACCAACTCCACTTTTACAAACAACGCAATGTAACTTATTTTTTCCAGATCATTTTAGACAGACATAAAAAGCAGCAAGGTAAGAGTAAGTTGATTGATTCAAAAGTGGTGTTCATTGAAAAGAGAGGGGGCAGTAAGTTTGTACTGTATAATCTTCATTCAAATAATTTCTGAGATCTTTGTTGTTATTGAAGGGATGTGGGGGAAGAAAGAATTTCAGATGGGGAAGCTAAAATTCAAGTTGAGTTCTGACTTACTTGACTATTCTTAGTGTGTTATTCAGAAACGATAATAAATTGCTTCTGGATATGTTGTGATTTCATGACGGACATTTGCTTTTGATCTGTTGGTTGAGTCCCCCATCTGGTGGCTGAATTGCTACTGCAATTCAGTGCTACTACAGGGGAAATTCTAGGTCTGACACCAGCCACAAGTAAGGTTTCTTAAACCTGAGGCCTTCAGAATAAGATTTCTTTTATTTACAATTTATCTTTAGACATATTAAATATTCTCCTCTTATTATGACCGAGAGAATAATTACTTTGTAAAGGATTGAAACTTTATACATCTTATACCTAATATGGTATAATATGGTATATATAACATACTGGGCTGTCTTCACAAATGTTTCTCAAATCTTAGTTTAGGACCAACTTATCAACTGGGTTTCTTATAAAGTGTAAATTTTTGAGCCTCATCCTAGACCTACTTACTAGAATCCTCTTTACTCAAGAACCTGTATTTTAAATGAATATCCCAGGTAGTTTTTGTATACAAAACATGACAGACTTTGGGGAAAAGGGCCTTAACTTGGGCTCTTTTTAAGCTATACTATTAATATTAATCTGAGGTAGGGGAGAACTTTAAAATGCTAAACAAAAGTTATTACAGAAACGTCAATGAAGTAAAGAGGTTCTGCCTTCTCAAAAAGATCCTGTAGACAAGACCATTGTCTGTACCTGCCCATGGCCATCAGAGCTTCCTCAGTCTGAAATAATTCCTTCCACAGTGTTCACAAACATTTTTAGAGGTAAGTTATAAAACTATTTCTTTACATATATACACATATATGTATATATAACATATGTTATAACAAATACATATATGTGTATATATGTAAATATATATGCATGTGTATATTCGTATTTTATATATATAATATAGAAAAAGTTTGTCCTCAGAAAAACACTTGTTTTTTAAAGAAGATGTGACCTTTTGTTTTAAATAATTACTTTCTACTTATCACGACTACCAACTGGAACTATACTTTGTAGAGGCTGACACTAACTTATTGAACCCTACACATAACTTAGAATGCAAATCCAAATGTTTGAGATCTATCTGTCAATCAGAAAATCTTTTGAGTGTATACACAGACAGTGACAGTCTTTCTCTCATCTTTTATTGGACAGAGGACCTGAGCTATACTTATCTCAGCTAGAAGTCTTCTCTTTTTGCTCTTATACGATTAAATTATAAACAGCAGATACTTTATAGGTGATGAAAACACATTCACATCGATATGAATGTTAAAAGATGGGGGAAGGGCTTCCATTGCTGCCTACCTGGCTCATGAAATAATGCAAAAGAATCACACATAGATGCCTTACCTTTAACAACATCAAAATAAGAGAAAGCTACCTGTCTACAGAGTTACAGATTCTTTCTTTCAGTGCTTGCCAGTCTACCTACAACATTCCTTTAAGGCTTTGCCAAATAATTTTCTAAGTCTTCTTGGCAAATGCTTCTGCACTGGAGGTAGCCAATTCTATTTGGTTTCTGAACTATAGACACTTCATTACATCACATCACTATATTTTCCCCCATTGTTTACCTTTACTTTTCACAATTATAATGGGAAACAAAATTCAGGAATAAGGTTTTTGAAATGAAAATTTGCAAAGATTAGTATTCAGAAGATATGTTGTGATGTTGTGGTCAAAGCTTAGGAAATTAATAAACTATAAAGTAACTCTGTAATTAGTATTTATTTTGATTGTTTTTTTAATTTGGCTTCCAATACTATGTCATATCAATTGAAATTTAATGGCTACATATTCTAAAAAGTTAAAAGAATATGTAAAGATGAAACTGAGAATTTCCTAGACTACAAGCTCTTTGAAAGATTATCATATTTTTGTCTACCCATTGAGTAGAACACAATGTCTAGATCTCAGATTACAGAAGCAGACAAAATGAGTCTGTAAACTAATTCTAATACTTATGTGTTTGGCTAAGTTACTTCAGTTTTCTCCTGTATAAAATGAGAATGATTATAGTATTTATTAGGATCTGCAAGTGTTACATTACACAATGAATATGTAACATGGCATTTTTCTTAAAATGTTCTAAATTTTCAATATTAATTATTGTTACTTATCAGTAGGAGAATGAATGATGTTAATATTTGAATTAAGATCCACTCTCTAACCTCTATTGGCTTTTTTCTCCCACTATGCATTGTTTCCATGTTCTCTTGCTCACTTTGATCTCTCTGATTGAAATGCCCTTTATAAGCAATTTACTAGTGTCCCCACACAGAAAAATTCTTACTTGTGGAGACATAGAGGACAAGGATAAGATAATAAGGAAAATTACATTCTTAGAGATTTGAGCTCTGCAATCAACATAAATATATGACAATAGAGAAAGCTATCTTGAAGTTTCCTGAGTTAGCAATACTTGACTTTAACTTAGCAGTTCTTAAAAGGGAGAAATTTTGCCCTGAAGGTAACAATTTGGCAATATCTGGAGACATTTGTGGTTCACACAAAGTAAGGTAGAGTTACTGGCATCTAATAGAGGTCAGAGATGCTGGTAAACCACCTACAATGCACAGGCAGCCCCCACAGCAAATAAATATCCAGCCCAAAATGTCAATAGAGCTGAGATTGAGAAACTTTACCCTAACCTGATAAAATACAAATATATCTAAAGAAAGAAGCCAACATGACTTTTGCAACTTGTTGGCAACCATTCTACCCTTGCGGAGAAGGCGGTATCATTTGAACTCTAAAATTAATTTTTTTTTCTGATTTCATATTCAGCAAGAAATCTAACAAATTGGCTTCATTTATAGCTGCAAAAAGGTGACTCAAGATTTTGCTCCATGTGGCAAATGAGATTGTTTAATGCAGATTGACAACCTCAACATTAAAAGGCAATAACATTAATTTTCTTAACTTGCAAATCTGAATGGCATACTCCTGGGCAACAGTCAAGTTACCAAGGTAAATGATAAATTGTAGTCAACCTAGGAAGATGTATAACCATTAATTTCATTTCTTTAATGGATATAGAGTTATTCGGGTTATATATTTCTTCTTGAGTGAACTTAGGAAGTTTGTGTCTCACCAAGAATTAGACTATTTCATATAAGGTGTCAAATTTATTGGCACAAATTTGTTCTAAATATGCCTTTACTATCCTTTTAATATCTATAGATTCTGTAGTGACATCACCTCTCGCATTTCTAATAGTTTAATATTTTTCTTTCTTTTTTGTTTTTTCTTCATCACTCTGGCTAGAGTTTATCAGTTTTATTGATCTTCTTAAAGAATTAGCTTTTGGTTTCATTGATTTTCTCTATTGTTTTCTTTTTTTTCTTTTATTGATTTCCATACTGACTTTTATTTTCTTTATTCACTCATTTTGAATTTAAGTTGTTTTTCTGTTTCTAGTTTCTTAAGGTAAAAGATGAAATCATTAATTTGATAACTGCTCTTCTATTATAGGAATGTAAGGATATAAAATTTCACTAAGTACCAGTTTAGTGGCATCCCACAAATGTTGCTATATTGTGTTTTCATTTTCTTTTTTCATTTTTTAGTTGGCCAATTAATTTCTTTCTATTTTTTTTTTTAGTAGAGACGGGGTCTCACTCTTGCTCAGGCTGGTTTCCAACTCCTGACCTTGAGCGATCTTCCCGCCTCCGCCTCCCAGAGTGCTAGGATTACAGGCATGAGCCACTGCGCCCGGCCTGTGTTTCCATTTTCATTCAAACAAAAATAATTTTCAGTTTTTCTTTGACTTCTTTGTCCCACAGTTGTTTAGAAGGGATTGAGTTTGGAAATGTTTGGGAATTTATTAGAGATCTTTCCATTTTTGATTTCTAAATTATTCCATTTTATTCACAGAATATATTTTGAATGACTTGAATGTTTTAAAATATATTAAGACTTCTTTTATGGTTCAGGCTGTAGTCGATCTTGGTAAATGTTCTGTGTGTACAGGAAAAAATGTATCTTCTGCTATTGTTAAGTGTGGTGTTCTGGAAATGTCAATTGGATAAGATAGTTGATAATTTTGTTTACTAGTCAATGGACAATAGTGAACCTGTTAAGGCAAATGTTAAATTCTAGGCTCTTATCTAGGAAGCCATCTAGCTTTCTCCAGCCAATCTTTTTTTTTTTTTTCTTATTGTTTAAAATTTTATAAACTTCTAGTCTAGTCTTCTTTCAGGATTCAACCAAATGTTAACTATTTCAAGAAGCCTTTTCCGATTTCCTCTAAAGGACTAATAGTGTCATTTATATTGCTAGTGGATTAATTGTGTATATATTAATTTTCATACTCTTTTGTATCTTGAGAGAAAAGACTAGTTTTTATACACCTGCATATTCCTAGCAGCTAGTAGAGAACTTGGAGTATTATATGTGTTCAAAAATGTTTCAGAGTAGAATTGTTATCTTTCAGAGCCCTTATGTTTATCATAATATTCAATAGCACTTGCATAAAAGTTGACCTCCTTTAGAATTAATACATTCTTTCTAAATTATTCCAAACCAGTGACCATCCAACATTACTTTGAATACCTCTAATAATTTGCAGCTCACTATTTCTGGAATTTAACTCAGTCTGTGTTTGAACTGTTCTATTAAAAATTCCTTCTTATGTTATATTAAAATCTGCCTTGCTGTTACTTTTATCCAGAAGAAAAAGTACCTTTTAAATTTTTCTTTTTAATTTCTCTTTAGCCATTCCTTTGTCGTGCTAAGAATGTATGGTTTCTTTATTTATTCCTTTTATGTGACACAGTTTAGTGACCATTCACTATTGCAGTTATCTTAGACCCTCTGTGCATGCATACTCCAGGTTGTCAATTTATATTATATGGGACACAGAAATATATGTAAGCAGTTTTCCATATCTGGTCTTATCATAAGTTCTCTTATTATGAAGTTATGGTTTCATATTATAGTTAAAGAAACAGCTGGTGGTGGGAGGGATGAAGAAATTAAAGGGTGTCTACCTCTTTAGCTCTTATCCAGGTTACAATGTGCATTTCTGCAGGTTTCTCACTGCACAAGGATGTCTACTTAAATGGGAAAGTGGAGGATAAAATTAAATTTTCACTCTGTTGGCCAAGACTTCTACTCAGTGCAGGGCTGTGTCTGCCCAGAATAAGGAATGCTTTTTTCTAATTTGAACAAGGCTGTGCTCTTAGGGTTTTTGTTTATCCAGAGAGAGAGAGAGAGACCTTGTTTAATTATCACTACAGTGTTGTATGTTCCAGTGGCAGCCACCTTCTCATCCACCTCTCACATTGCAGATAACAAAAAAAAATGATGCCTAATGTGGTGAAGCAACTTTACCTCAAGTCAAACAAGTAGAACATATTTTTCACAAAATACACATTGTGCGTGATATCTGTCATTTGAGTTTTTGCCTATATTTGCTTACTAGTATATTTAACAATATTTGCTCCAAATTCTTATTTCAGCAAGACTTTTCAGATTTAGCTTCCTAGGATATGGATTTAATGCTGTAAAATAATCTCGAATCCTAATAGCTTGAACATACAGTTGTCAGATGGGAAAGTGCAGAACACAGATATTACAGGAATAAAGAGTATACATGATGACTTGAGGCAGTTTGATTCATTGTTGTGGTTAAATTCATATTTCATTTCTAGACAGCTTCACCATTGCTAGATTAGTAAAGACAGACCATATACTATAATGATTTTTACCACAAGGTTTATAGAAATAACAGAATAAAGGCAGACATCACATCATACTCAACAAGAAGTTACAAAGTGAAATGTATTAAAAATTAATTTTCTGAATTTCATTGTATTCGCCATATTAGCCTTATGAATTATTTCATTTTCTTTCTGCTATAAAATTCATTAATTTTAATCTAGGATTAACACAATAAGGATGGGAGAATTGGTTTTCTGTAGCATCTTCCATACTCAAAATATCCTAATGTGTGTTATAAATAATGAATGAGATACTGTTAGAGGAGGGACTCTGTAGGCAAACAGAGTAGCCATTGAACAAACTGGCGCTAACTCTCAAAAAAAAGACAAATACTAAAAGGAAAGCCATTTTATGCCTTGTCTTTTGTTCCTCTAAGTTTTGGTGAAACTTTTAAGTAAGTTGTTATCTGGGTGGTGTAAATGTCATGTCTAAAGAGGGGAATCAGGGAATGACTATTAGAAAAGTCATTAATCAGGATTGTATTTGTAGATCATGATAATCATTTATTAGCCTAAGTAAAGCTCCTGGGCTCTTTCACTTCTAAAACTTGTCGCTTTATAAGAAACCTTGGCTGAGGTTGGAACCCTACCAAGCAATGCAAGACAGATTATAGCTCAGACATTTGTGAATTTCAAAAATAGTGTCTTTTACTGCGGGCAATAATGTGTAGAGTAAATTAAGGTGAGTTTATCCAAATAATTTTTTTTAGCTGAAAACAAAACATAACCTAACCAAAATGAGTGACTTTGTGAATAGAAGTTTCCCACTTAACAGGCCTTGCTCTGTTTCTCTCTAGCTGTAATATAAATGTACGATGATTTGTGGGAATATGGCAGCAGTCTGAGCACTATGACGAATGAAGGAACCACTGGTGAACTTGGAAGAAAAAAACCTATTTATAGCCTAAATACTCTGAAAACATTTAAATTTACTCTTTTAGCATGAATTGTATTAGTTAAAGAAGTTTTATTTATCATTTTTTCTTTGGAAAAGTATCTCAAGTGATTGAAGAGTGGCTACTGTTTCAAAGCAGAAAAAATTATATATTGAGGGAAAGTTGGGCAGGAGAATGTTTCTCTACATTTTTTTTTTTTTTGAGACAGAGTCTTACTCTGTTGCCGGGGCTAGAGTGCCATGTCATCAGCCTAGCTCACAGCAACCTCAAACTCCTGGGCTCAAGCAATTCTTCTGCCTCAGCCTCCCGAGTAGCTGGGACTAAAGGCATGAGCCATGATGCCCGGCTAATTTTTTTCTATATATTTTTAGTTGTCCATGTAATTTCTTTCTATTTTTTTTAGTAGAGACAGGGTCTCACTCTTGCTCAGGCTGCTCTCGGACTCCCATGCTCAAAAAATCTTCCCACCTTGGCCTCTCTACATCTTTATATGTTGGGTTAGAATGCTAATGCATTAGCATCCATTATATCCGCCAGAGGTCTTATCTGAAGGAACAGGTGAATTCAAGAGGAATACAGGACATGTAGGTTGGTGTGCAGGAGTAGAAGCCAGACTGAGTCAGGCTTGGCTGACATTTAAGTCATTGGAAGTATCGGTAGCCTAAGGTATGTGCATTGCAGTCAAAGAAAGGAGCCAAAATGCCTTGTAGATGAAACATCTCAGGGGGTACCATAGAAGGGGCAAACAAGAAGTCAAGAGAAGAAGATGGGGTTAAGAGTTCCAAAGCTGATATCATCAGAACCAGGTCATAAGGCAGACTGGGAGGCAGAAATTGAAACAGTAATTAGAGTAGGTGGTCTGAGTGACTCAGGTGTAGTGATGATGTAGGGTCAGCAAACTCTTTCTGCAAAAGGGCCAGATAGTAAAAATGTTATGCTTTGTGGGCTATACAATCTCTGTGTCATTTACTCAATTCTGCTACTTCATGTACCATGAAAGAAACCACAGAAAAATAAATGAACAGGTGTGGCTGTGTTCCTATGACACTCCACTTGCATAAACAGATGACAACCTGGATTTGGCCCATGGGCTATAAGTTGCCAGCCTCTGATAAGAACAACGCACTGGTTTAAAGTAAGCTGTAGTTGGACAGAAATCTCTGTGTAAGGGCACAGGACGCAGGGCACATGTACAGTCCATATAGACTGCTAGAGCCTGGGCACTCTTCAGAGAAGGCAGTGCTGCTGAAAGACTTATATCGGGAGTGATCATTAGTTAATATGAGGCCTGGTATGGTCTTTGGATACCAGAGACAAGGAATAAAAAAAATATACAAAATGTGAAGAATTGCAAAGAGAAATTTTATTTCTTTTAAAATTTTGTACCTCATCTTATGAACATTTATCCAGACAGGCATTGAGAACCCTTGCTTGAACTTTGGGGAAAAAAAATATATATAACTGATGCTTTTGCCATTTTGGGGGCTGACATTATATTTTGCTCTTGATATTTTAAGTTCTAATAGCTGCATGCATCTCTCTTTAAGTTCGACTGCATCATACACAGGGCTACTAACATATGCCCCAGTAGATGTATTTTATTGTTATTACTAGAAAGGGCATCTGATAAAATTGTGATATATACCAGTGACTATTTAAAGTAATATATTGCCTCACTGAAAATATAATCAATGTGCATGTGTATGTGTGTTTATGGGGTATAAAAAAAGGCAACAAAACTTTACCAGTCAGGGAAAAAAATCAGTGCTTAGAGAACAAGGAACCATTAGGAAACAAGGGCCATTAGGAAAGTCATCACTCTGTATTTGAGCCTTAAAACAAACTCCAAATGGAGGAATAGCCAAATATATTTTTCGAGGCCTGGAGGCAAAGCATTTTTATGTTGAGATCTTTTTGAAAATACAAACTTTGAATTATTACTAAAATAGTTTTGATTTTTAAATATCTTTTAGACATTTATGTGTTTTGTTCATAAAACTGTATATATATATTCTTATTTTTATGTTTTATTCTTTCTTTTAGTTGCAATAATTCTAAGTGACATCTAAAATCACATCATCTACTTTTACAGAATTATAATATCAAACAGTTAGAAAGAAATGTACTTTATGATCTTTCTCACAAATATTGTTTCTACTTGGAAAGATAATTGTCTATAGCATGCTGACATTCTAGTTTGTTCCATTTATATAATTTTAATTTGAAAAAATCAACATTGCCATTATAATCATCATCATCACTATTTATCATGCCACTCACGGGTAAAGCACCTTCATTTCTTACGTCTTTTATTACTTACAACAATCCACAGAAAGAGATAAGGACACTAGGTTCAGAGAGATTAAGAATCCTGCCTATGGTTACCAGTTGGTATGTGGCAAAGCTAGGATTTGAAACTAAATCTGGCTGATCTCCTTAAACATTACACATAGTACTTATATAACTATACATGAACAGACATACATGTTACTACTAATAAAATTTTAATGATATTAACACAAATTGGTAACATTTGTTGGAGCAGTTTCTCATTTATTGTGATAGAACTCTGAGTCTGCTGCTTTTTCTATTACAATGCAACCTATATCACCAATGAGCTCTATACTCATGCTTCTGCTTTTCAAAGCTGCCTTCAGGAATATCAGTGACCATCACATTATTTAGCACAGTACAAGTCCCTCTGGCTTAATAGCTAAGTCCTTCTGTCCATACTTTATTTTGCATCCCAGACAGCAGATACGAATTTGCTTTTAGTGAACAAAGGGCCATGTTTCTTGGGAGATTTAGCCTTCATTTACCATTTACATTTTATAAGGAAAGATTATGTTCACAATACCCTCCTTCCAACACTATAAAAGGAAATCAGCTACATACCTTTGAATATAAATCTTTTCTCTTTTATGTTTATTTCTTCATTTATTGCAACAGTATTTTCTGAGTGTGTATAATGTGCCAGGTGCTATTCTACGACCAAATATAGCAGTGAAAAAACAGGGCAAAATACCTTTTGCAAAGTATTCATTTTGATGCATAAAGAGAGACAACTGAATAAACAAATAAACCCATAATATTTCAGGTGGTAACAAGCCCTATGAAGAAAGGGAAAAAGGCCAAAAAGTAAAAATGGACAAAGCAGGGTGGAGATATGATATTTTGCCTATCTGCTCTAACCTTCTAATTTACTTAGTAACATATAAAATCTTGTTTATATGGTTCTAAGTAAATATGAACTGCCTTATCTGTGATTCTTCAGGGGCTTCTTTAATATGTATTTCTTTCTTTGAAAACTTGTGAGTCCCATGTCCCTCAAAATATTGACTTTGAAATGCTGTGAATGATATGATTTAAGGTGGAACTGTATATATGGAAGTAGGACAGAAAAACTGCAGTCTTATAGTTGCCCAAAGAAACATACTTCTAATGCTTTTTCAATACTCATCAAAAATAAACAGACAAGATTTCAGGTTTTCTCATCTACGAGTTACATGATTGAAATCTCATGTTCCCACACAAGGAGAATCTGTGGCTAGAAATGTGTGTGTGCGTGTGTGTGCATGTGTGTGTGTATTATGTGACTGCTTGGCTCCAGCTGGAATATAGATTTGGCCATAAGTTCAGAAGGGAGCACTAAGATTGTTTTAAGGTTATTGATTTTAAAGATGACAAAGGGGAAAGTCTGGGCCATTATGTTCTTGGGTCCTAAAGTGAGAAACCTGTCATAAGGAAAGTGGATCCAATAGTATCTGAACAGGTTTGAAGATTGATGGAGAAGTGCCTAGAAGACCGTGAACAATGGGGTCAAGGACGTGCACCATTCCAACTAGGGATGGCGTTTGAATGGTGCCATTAATGTGCAGTAATCTACGAGCAAAGGATCTAGAGCCAAGATTAACCATAATGATTCACAGAAGTGAAAACACTCATGCCCAGGTGCAAAATCAACATTCCTGAAAAAAAATCTATCAAGTAATTCCAGATGTTTGTATTGAAGGTCTCTTATAATTAATGTAACTTTTCCAGTTTTTAATAGCCTCAGTCCTCACATGGGTTTGACTATTTTAAAGCAACTTACGTTTTCTTGTTTGTTCTGAAAAACATTGCTACTGTTCTGAAAAACATTACTTAACATTTGTGTTAATTTGAATTTCATAAAGGAAGACATGATTTGTTGATATTTTTGTTAACTAAAAACTTTTGACTTTGAGTTTAAGCTAAAATCACAGTGTGTAAATTAACTTGCAATCAGAAAAAAAATATTTAATAAGATTTCATAGGAGAAAAGGTTTCATAGGAGAAGGACAGAAGGGAATTTATAAAGGAGCCAGATCTCTGAGGATGTTAAATTGCCACAATATGAAAAATTAATAGTAACTAAAGAACATTATTTTAAAATACCCAGGATATTAATTTTTAAAAACTTTCATTCCTGAAATATTTGGAGAAAAAATGTTTAATGCATAAAGTAAGCAGGGGTACATTTGTTCCTATTTTGAATATTCTCCCATGGAGATTTGGCCTATCTTTTATACATACAAATATAAGCTGCCAGGAATCCCCAGGCACTAAAGATGATTTTAGTAAACTTCAACATAGAGGTGAAGCTCATAAACTTAAGACATTGAAAATACTGAAAACACATTATCAGAGACTAATGTGGAAAAAATATTTAAAACTATATAACTTTAGGATTTTTCATGAAATCTTGAAATGAAGAGAATTATCTATAAAATAATGAGGCACCCCAAATTTTTTTTTGAAAATGCATAAAGGGGATTAATTATTATTAAACTGCATGCACACACACACACACAAATGTACGCACACACAAACCCTTTAGCTGTCATGTTCTGAAAAAGTGTGAGAAAATAAAAAGCCATTCAGAATGTAAAATTTATGTTATGTTTATGTAGGAATAGTATTAGCAAGTTGGTCACGAATAGTTTTGTGCTGAAGAAAGTTAAATTCAAAATTATCAAATCAAAAATTATAGTGAAAGACTACTGGAAAAGCTAGTCTCCATAAGGTTCTCTTTAGAAATTTATTTTCCTAAGCTTGACATTGATTGACATGGTATACACACAAGCTTTTATTCTTCTGATGTTTAACTGAATTCCTATATGAAATAAGATATTTGCCTTTAAAGGATAGTTTTACTAATCAACCAAGTTTTGTGAATATTAAAGTAATAAAGACTGTATTTTATGTTTAGAGTTTTGTTCTGTTCCAAACTACATGGCAGAATTTCAATATTTGGAGTTTTAAAATGAAAACAAAAATAGAGCCCATTCTTTGAAGTGAAGTATCACATGGATGGAAAAACAAGCACCACACGATCATCATTAAATTGGCACTAATTGATCAACACTTATGTGCACATATGGTAGAAACATTCATCAGATATCAGACAGGTGGGAGGAGGGTGGAGGGGATGGGTAAATTCACACCTAATGGGTGCGATGCGCACCTTCTGGGAGATGAGCAGTGCAAAGTCACTATATGTAACCAAAGTGTTTCCTCTACGGTAATATTCTGGAATTAAAAAATAAATTTAAAAAATGTAGAGGAAAAAGAAGAACTACAATATCATGTAACTTACTAGTCATATCATCCCCTTGCCTTGATTTATCTCATTAAAAATCTACTTTTAATATTAAAATTATTTGAAATCCACTTCCAAGATGGAAAAAGGTAAAACTCTGAACGCAACAGATCTACAATCTTGGATGAAAGATGAGCACTAACAAATAACTTTTTGGGTTTTTTTCTTCTTTTTTTGGTAAATGCTGAAAGATTAGGGAGTTACAGGGGCACAGAGTTTTGCATACTACCTTTGACATGTGGACATCAGGGAAGAATTTCTGCAGAGGAAGTGACACTGAATTTGGGGTATGGCTAGGGAGATGGAAACTGAAATAGGGGCAAACAGGAATTCTAAGAACAAAGAATAATAGTAAATCTAGAAGCAATAGAAAGTTTATTTTCTATCATGTGATGTTACCATATAATCACCTCAGTTCATAACTTGTGTAGAACAAACTGGTTATTCCAATATTTAGTGATCATCTAGGATGTTCCCAACACTATGCTGGGTGCTGGAGAGAGACAGAAAGTCTGTAAAATCGTATCCCTATTATCAAGGAAGTTATTTACTGAATGTAAAGAATAGATCAATTCAAGAAAAAAAAATGTTAAGATAATAAAAATCAATGTACAATTGAACAAAAGCAACTAAATCTTTGTATCTTATTGCAGGGAAGCTTTACTGGATTGCAGGAAGATGTTTTTCTTTATACTTTAATAGGTAGAAGGTGTTTTTTCATTTCCCAAGTTTGATGTTTTGTTGTATACTCTGCTGATTTAGAATATGAGAAACATTCTCTGTGTTTAAAAAGCAACTTGTAGTCTGGGGCTAGGGGAGAATGTTTGTCTATCTCACTTGGTCCCTTTGCTGTTTACTTCTTTGCTTGCTGCTGAATTCTTCACAATACCTTTATCAAATAGTCTTGTCATATTATGACTCTTGAAGCAGAAATGGAGCACGTGATCACTCCTGATCTTTACATGTGAATCACTGTTAGAAAAACAAAGCTAAGCCACAAACATGATGATGTACCTGAAACAATTCTGCCATGTAGTTTGGAACAAAACTTGTGACCTAGTTATTGGTTAAATTCAGCTTTTTTTTTTTAACCAGTTAACTGAGTTTATTTTTTTAGGGACTAATAATAAAAACAATTTCTCTTTATACTAAAAACATGTCAGATCTAGACATATCCTCAATCAATTCACTGGCTAATGGGTCTATTCTACTTATACCTGCTTCTAGTTAGGTAGAGACACAGTTAATACGATTTGAGACATTAAATAATTATTGCGATCCTTGGATAAAAGTATAAGTATAGTTTGTCAACCAACTACAGTAATAAATATTATCTGAGAGGCCTAAGAAGGTTAAATTGTCAACATAAAAAGACATAATTTGTCACTCACATTATTTTATAATCCTTTGGGTTCTGGTAAGGTTGAGCAGTCAGTGGCTCTGACTGATGGATATAAATGACCAAATTGGAAATTGTTAGATGATAAACACCCAGGTAAGACTTATGTCTTCTCCTGGATGTGATAATTGAACTGAGGTGAATCCCTTGTGTAAAAAGATTAGATAGGTTAGAACTAATAGTGAAGAAAACTCCATCTTCCAGTTTATTCCAACTTAACTCTAGGGGCATAAAACTTCAATTTGCTGGTTGAGCAAAGGTCATGAGGTGATGTGAAAGCAATGTTACAGTCAGATTTCAAGGTGCCTGGAGTGGATAGCATTTATAATACAAAGCATAGGGTTAGAGTGCAATAATTTAAAGTATCCACAGTAAATTTATACCTGTGCTCCAAATCCAGTGTGGAAAAAAATAATTTCTTTGGTAAGAGGTCTGCCAGTAAGATACATGCATTGGAGACTGATAGAATATCATAACTATGATAACTGATGTCTTACTTTTTCTTACCAAGGCTAATTGTTATTTTAAAAAACTTATTTGAAATTAAGCATAGTTATTCACACAGACTTAATTACAAAATTTTCACATTTGTTCATCATTTATTCATTCACTTTTTTTATTGAAAATATAATTATTGAGTTTCGACTATGTAAACCAGAGCTGGAAATACAGCCATGAACACGGTAGACTCATTCCCAGATCTCTGGATGCTTATATTTGAGAATAGCACATAGACAAAACAATTAATTACATAAATAGTTACTAAATTAATAATTTGATAGGGGGTACCAAGGAGCAGTAAAGGGAACTAGGACAGTAACAGGAATCTCTGGGATTAGGAAAGGTTTCCTTGAGACACTGAGTTCAACTGATCCCTAATAGATGAAGAAGCATCAGTAAAAGAGGGAGTAGACATTAATGAAAAGAATGCTGGGGGTCTAGAAAGCAACATGTGCAAATGCCCTGAAGCAGAGGTCTGAAAGAAGGCCAGAGTCTTGGGTGGTGGGGTTAATAGAGATAATAGAACATGATGGGCTGATGAGGAAGTTCCTGCTGTGCTGTGCTTTCTATCAACATGATAAAATTATGGTCTTTGTTTTAAGAACAATGAAAAGACAGAAAAAGGTTTTAAGCAAGGATTGACATCGCTTTATTTTCATTTCAGAAAGATTATTCTAGATGCAATTTGAAGATTAAACTGGATTGAAGAAAGAAAAGAGTGAATAAGAAAGACTACACATGAAACTATTTCTGTAATTCTAAGAAGATTAGACGAAGGTGGTGGCAGTAAAGCTGGAGAAAATGAACAGAGATGAGAGATATTTGACACATTGACTACCACACTAGGAAAAAACAAATTTTCCTTGGGGCCACAGTGTTTTATTATGAAAATAGAATAAAAACTTTGAAGATGAAATGATCCTTTCTAATTTAATGAAAAATTCATTATTTTTTATTGTTTTCTATGCATGAGTTATATGCAATTAAATTGTCAATATGAATTGTAAAAATAATAACATCAACAAGTAAGAGTTTCATGAACCAACTGCAGGGTTTTGGCCAGGGGGCCACCCATCACATAACATGTATGCTGCAGCATGACAGAGTAAGTTGCCTGCGTACCACGTGGTTCCCAAGTTAAAGAGACGTGTGAGTTACATGTGCTTCATGAGCCCCAGTCTCAAAACTAGCATGAGTTAAATACAATTCACATGACAGTTAATGTGTTAAGAGGTGAAATAGATGAGATCTGGTGATTAATTGAATATGGGGATGGGAAAGGATGGTTTCAAAGACTCCCATATTTGGGGTCTGTGTATTTAGGCACAGTGGTGCCATTTATTGATAAGAGAAACACTGGACAAGGAGCAATTTGGGGAGCAATCATTGATAAACTTGAACAAGTTAATGATTCATAAACACATTACATTCTAACAAAGTAGATATAGCAAAATGCTCCTGTTTTGATAGACTTTTTCTGTCACTCGGACAATGTCCAACATGTTTAACATAAATGTTTCTCATTTATGGATAAGATAATTGAGTACAGCAAATTCTATGAAGAAACAATGGCTTTATTTTTTCTGAAGAAATCTCCTACTCTACTCATCATTCATTCATTCATTTCTCAATAATTCATCAGGCACATGTTGGACAATTTATACATTGCTGGCTTCATCCTGGATGCTGGTGACATGGCAATGATCAAGGCAAATTCAGACCTTGGCCATGTTGACTTCTCAAACTTCCTAACTTGAAGGAATTTAGAATGTATCAGAAAGAGAAGTGGTACAATCCTTCTTTAGGCAATTTAGTAATATGTCATAAATATTTTTAAATGTTAATGTCCTGATATAATAATTTACTTTCTAGAAATATATTTTTAAAATACCTGAGATAATTCAAAAAAACTTCTATGTTTAAGAATGTTTTTCAGTGTATTTTATGATAGCAAGAAATCAGAAACATCTTAATGACCAATAATAGTTATTTCCTCAAAATATGATACATTCATCTAATATTCTATCATTAATATTACATTATAAAAAAGATTTGCAAATATGGAAAAATGTTTCTTCTGTATTGTTTAGTGCAAAAATTATGTATATATGATTCTTGATTTTTAAAAAAGTAAACTATAAATAAGGATGTATGTATGTCTAAGACTGGAAATACATACTTCAAAATACTTTAGGATAAGGCTATTTTGGTGATTCCTTTTTATGTTATTCTCGGTTCTCTGAATTTTCTACAATAACTATGTATTCTTTTATAAACAAAAGGATATATCAAATCAGAATAAATATTACCAATCATATTTTTTGTTGTTCTTGCAAACTATTTATAGTACATACAATTATTGCAGAGTTAAAACAAAAGTGTGTGAGTGTGTGTGTGTATTGAGAAAGGGAGGCTATAAAATCATCTTGATAAGTTTGAGACTTATTTCAATCAGGAGGAAATAAAAGTTTATTATATGTATTTATGTTTTTCCATTCCCTATAGAAATGGTCATTGGATATATCCATGAAAGCATCCCTATCCTAGAAAATACTCAGAGGAATTAACTTATGAAAATTGATTCTTTTCTTAGTGATGTTTTCATTTGTAAGTTCAATAGTATATTAGCCACAATTGGTGAATGTTGCAAAAAAAGATGAAAGCCTTATTTCATAATAGACCTATTGTTAAGTCCCTCTACCAGCATGTTTCAACAGATGATTTTGTTTAGAACTCTACAACACTGGTTTTAAAACCCTTAGTTCTAGAAACCTTGGGAGGTTCCTTGCAAGATCCCATTCAGTATTAGGAATCATGGCAACCAGACAACTCTGTAAAGCAAGGAAGGAATCCATAATCTAATCTGAAAAGAGCTGGGTCTGAGTGCTGCCATTGACTTGCTCTGAGACCTTCAAAAAATTTCCAAGTCTATTTTTTTCCTTGTATATTAGAGATATTTTTTTTCATTTAACAAATATTTATGGAGCACCTGCTATGTATCAGGCATTAAAGAAGTGGAGTAGAACAATGAATAAATTATGTGTGGTTGGGCAACAATATGGGCAAAGGGAACAGTATGTTAAGGCCCTGAGCTGGTGAATAGTTCCTGGGAGAAAGAGGTTGTGCAGGTCCAAGAAGTGAGAGAAATATGTCAAATCACATTATAATTGAGATAACATGATATATATGTTTTTATTCTTATGAAAATATCTGTCTTTTATTGTTACATCTAATGTTCAGTCATTAGTGTCTATTTTAAATTCATCAGTTTTTATTTTTGTTTTAAAAACTAATGAGAAGATTCAATAGAGTACTTAGTTGATACAGTTCAAATATTTTATTGTTATGCTCATCTGGATGTTTTAAGTGTCTTTTTAATTCTGGGTGGTCTATACATTATTTGTTGCCAATATTGCACAAAGGCAATCTCTTCTGTGAAGTGTTCTCTTTTCTTGATGTAAAGAAGATGCATCAGAGTTGGATCGGAAGGGTGGCAGCGTGATATCTCTTCTTAGGTACTCATTGAAGGGTAAAAGAAAGGTCTGGCTCTTTAGATACCTCTCCTGGAAATGACAGGTTGTGTGACCAAGAATTCAGTCCCAAGCTCCAAAATAATCTATCCAAGAAGACTAATGCAAAGATCAGCAGCAGCCTGAGGATGAGCCATAACTGTTGCTGAAAGTGCCACATCTCACTGTCTTAAGGGGACACAAGGCAGAAGGAGCGGCTGATATATAAAAAACTGTGAAATGAGATTGAGTCATAGTCCAGGGATACTTGATTGGGACTGGGCTGAGTCCAAGGTGTAGAGGTAAAAAATGTGAGTGGGCTTCTTTTGACAATGTGCAAATCTGTAAGTAGATAGAAAAAGAGAAGCTGGTAGCCAAGGATCCAAATGAGTAGGCAATTTCTAGAAGCTAACTCACTGCCCAGAAAAGCCAAGGAGTGAGAATACCTAAGTGGAACCAATAAGAGTTTACCTAATAGGAATATCTTAGAGAGAGGAGCTATTTCAGCATTACACACTAAGCAGTGCTACCCTTCAATGTCATGGTCTCTTACTTCATCTCATGTTAAAGGGAGAGCGCTCCATAAAAACTATTAACAAATGTTTACAGAGAGATACGGAAATTTTATGAAAGCTATAAAGAAAGAAATAAAATAAAGGGATTTACTGAGAATAATACTACTACTCATATATTGCCTTTATATAGCTTTGACAACTTATAAAGCACTATTTCATTACCCCTTACTTCTGAGATTAGGGTCTATATAGCATATAGGTTATATAAATATAGACATATATATATCTATATATATTATATCTGTGCATGTGTGTGGGTGGGTGTGTGTGGGTGTATGTGTATATCCACTCCTGATCAATTGGCACATAGTACTCGTTGTACTTTATCCTTATTGAATAATGGTTTGTGCAAATGTGAGTTTAATGCCTAACCTCCAGAGGAACTGAGATAATGGCTGTCTTTGTATCTTCTGCCTTTGGTAATTGAGAAGAGCCAAGTAAATACTGTTAAAGTCCAAAAGGATTTTCTTTATTTCGTAAATGAGTAAATTGAAACACAGGCTGGTAGAGTAGTTTGCCTGAGGCTTCCCAGTGTGAAGCTTCCCAGTGTGAAAATGGTATATTCCAGATCCCAACGCGTCCCTTGCAAGTACACAGGAAAAGAGAAAGTCAACTCAAGTATTTGAGAGGAGCCTAAACAATCAGGAGAATTTAGGTAGGTAAGAGAATACTGAGAGGAAGGCAAAAAAGCACAGGGCTGTCGCAAGTTCTTGAATTTCTTTTACCTTTCTTAATCTTGCTGTCAATGGAGGATGTTTATCTCTACAAATTTTGAATTAGGTGATTATATAGCTTTCAAATTAGATGAAGATAGATGAAACTAGCATTTATTGAGCACCTACTCTGTGCCAAACAGCATCCTTTTTTGATTATGTACATTGTTTTGTTTACTCCTTATCCTGGTAGCAGTAACTACTATCATCATATTTTTAAGAAGAATCAGATACTAATAGAATTTATGTAAGGTTTCTAAAGTTTCACAGTACATATCAAATGTAGTCTTTATAATTCCATGACACTCCAACAAGTAAGTTGCAAGTGCTTACCATGAGAACCTACTATTCAGTATGGAATATATAGACCTGTAAGGAGGCAATTATTAACACAATTAGTAAAAAGTGCTAGGACATTTCCATATGCTAGGAAAATATTTGGAGAAGTAGCACCTAATGCCATCATGAGGCTTTCTGGAGGAAGTACCTGCAAATATACAGAAAGTCTTAAAGTCTTTTCACTGTACTTTCAAAATTAAAAAAGTGGATATCTTCAGTTCAAATTATCTAGATAATTGTCTTAACTGTCCACATCACCTAACTCTCCACTTCATTGCCTACTCATGCAAGTGTGACTTCAAAATCGAAAGTGTTACAAGATCAATGATCTTACCAAATGGCAGAGAACTAAATGTGAATTGATTTTATAATGATATAATTTACCAGCAAATTCTTTCCAGCTTTATTGTGGAATCATCTACATGTAGTGCTCTGTGACACTTTGATCAATAACTCTCCTGGTTTCTCTATATAATACATGTGGTTTTTTTCTGTCTTCATTCCTAAAGGTATTGACTTTCATTTTTTAGTTCACTCTTCTATGTAACAGGATTTCAGACTCTTTTGTCTTTATTATATTCTTGAATCGCATAGACACAAAGTATATAAATTTGCCTCTGTGGTTTCAATTGTCCTAATTTGGTGTATGTGAATATCATTAATGTGCCATCCACATCTTTTCCACCCACATATTTACTTTGAACACCATGTAATAAATGAGGAATACAAAATTCCACTAAGCACCTAAGTAAGTACATTTCTGGCCTTGTTTTGCTATCTTCATCTAGCTTTTAATCTCCCTGAATGTTAAGTGACTTTCAGTATTTAGAGTGAAGTATTATGGTACATTGTCAGGTACATGGCAGTTAAAACACCCACAGACTTTTGGCAGGGAATAAATCAGTGAATGTTCATGTGGGTGAACAGTGTCTTAACAAGGGAACCATATGTGTTCCAATGAAAGGTTTTATGAAATTGGCTTGATAAAGGTATTTTATTTAGCTGTATAAATAAAAAAAGCTCATCAAAAACTATTAAGGCAACTGTATTGCCCTTCAGGATTTTTACATGTCGCTAGCAATTAGCCAGCTCCTTAAGGGGTTGTTTGTAACAGTTATCTTCAGTTCAAGACTAATATGTGACAGTCACATTGTCATGAAAAATCTTCCCAAATCTGCTTGAGAAAGTATTGTTTTCCTTTTTTTCACTTCAAGGAATATCTAGGCATATTTGAAGACAAGAACAATATGGGTTATAGTAAAGACAAGACAAAAAGGAGGTGGAAAGATCGAGTGTTTCTGTTCAAAAGTTATTTTGCTCCATATGGTGCATCAATTTATATATATAAGAAATTAAAGAACTGGCCACAACACATCCTCTGTGCTTTTTTTTTTTTTTTTGCCTTCCTCTCAGCATTTTCCTCAGAATACTCCCAGTATTTTTAATCACACACACACACACACACACACACATATATATATGATTGAAAGAGGAAAAATATACGAAGCAATTTCTGCCACCCCAAAACTTGGATTTTTAGATGGTGAAAGCAACAGAGCTTGTTTGATAGGGAAAGGAGGGTTTTCCTTCATCTTTGATGACTACTATGGGAGAGGCTTTATGTCCACACAAAAACTAGCACATGAATAGCAGCTTTTTCATAATTGTCAAAAAATGAAAGCAACAAAGATGTCCTTCAAAGACTGAGTGTTTGTTACCACAAACAAAAGGTAGTGTATCCATATAATGAAATATTATTTGGTGGTAATAAAGAAATGAGCTATCAAGTCATGAAAATACATAAATGTATATTGCTAAGTGAAAGAAGCCAGTCAGAAAAGGCTGTATACTATATGATTACAATTATATGACATTTTAGAAGAGCAAAACTATAGAGATAGTAAGTAGATCAATGGTTTCTAGCAGTTTGGGGATGGGAGGGTTGAAGAGACAGGGAATATTTTTGAGTAGTGGAGCTATTAATATATCCATGATTATAGTAGACATGATACTGTAATCATAGATATATGACACTTTATATTTGTCAAAACCCATAATACTTTAAACAGAACAAAGAGCGAACCTTAATGCGTGAAAATTTAAAAAAATAATATAAGGAGTCATGTTATCTGTGGATAGAATGCAGAATAAAACAAAATAATCTTACCACATTACATATGAATGAAGCAGCCTCACTAAAAATGGTGGAAGAAAAAGGTACTGGCATAAATAACTCTAGAAATGTGTGGTATTTGTGAGACTTGAAGCAAACAAAATAGTAAATAAGCATTATACTTGAGTTAATAAAATTATTTTCCACTGGGTTATAAGAATTCTGATGCTATTATACATACATACTAAAATTGAACAGTTCATCAAATGACAGCAGATGTTGGACACTACATATCAGAAAGAGGAGGAGGCTAGAATGACTCATGTGGCAATGGACTAGAATTGAAGACATCCGTATGAACTTATAGTTAATATAGATGCAGATGGTTACATAGAGAAAAATTTATAGATATATGCATATCATGGTTTATATCTGTATATAAAATATTTATTTGTTTCATCAGCTGAAGGGGCCTAGAAGCAACAACACCCCAGTAGCAATGTGCAGAGATCTTGGTTTCTAATACCACTCTTCAATAAAAGGAACTAGGGATCCTTAGAGAAATAGTTGATTCCAGGAATGGGGTAAAAAATATACAACATGAGCCTGGAGCATCTTGTAGTGATAGAAGAAGTAATAAAAAAAAATCCCCTAATTATGAGAATATATCAAAGAGACACAGCAGGCAGCTAAAGGGTTCTCAATACCCAAAACCAAAACAGTTTGAGCAGAAACATATAGATAAAGTAGTATTCGATTGCCAAGCAAAGTATAAAATAAATATCTATTAGTCCATATTGATATTAATAAAAGACTGAATAAATAAATGGGCGATAAGAGGCAAAACTCTTAATGTAGATACATTCCAAATATTTTATGTAGAAAGTTTTCCCTCAAGAAGGAGGAGCAAGACCCTTCATTCCTAGGTGAGGGCTGTGCACAATGAATCTTTCCAGAAGATACAGGATGGAAGGGGAAACAAGCATAACTTTATAGTGAAGAAACCTGACAAACACTACTTCTGTCAGATAATCAAGGTCAGTATCAACAGTGGTAAGTTTGTTGCTATTAATAGTATATACCCTTGATATGATATGATGAAATGGTACTTTTGTCTTTAGTTTTCTTCCCCAAAGCACACTACCCCACTCTAATCATGAGGAAAACATTAGACAAATCCTAACTGAATGATATTCTACAAAACACCTGAGCAGTACTCCTTAAAATTCTCAGGGCTTCATAACCAAGGAAAGTCTGAGACTATGCTGCAGATAAGAGGAGCCTAAGTAGTCATGACTACTACATGTAATGTGGTATCCTGGATGGAATCTTGGAATAGAAAAAGGACAGTAGGTAAAAACTGAGGAAATCTGAAAAATATGGTCATAAGTTAATAAATAATTCAATATTGCTTCATTAATGATAACAAATGTACCTTTCCAATGCAATACAGTAATAACAGTAAATACTAGGTAGAGGTATATGAGAACTCTCTGTAGTAGTTTTGCAACTTCTCTGTAAGTCTAAAACTTCTCTAAAATGAAAAGTTTATTTTAAAAATAATAAGAAAATTTTGTAAAAATTTATTAAAAATGAATTTAAAATATTTAAAGTAAGCAAATTTTGGACCTAGAATTTTAGCTACAGAGATTGAGAAGTAAAGGAAAGTTTTCTATCTTTTCTGAGGTCTAACTTTGGAGAGAGAGCGAAAAAGAAGGATAAGGATAATTTCTCTCTTTCTGTGTGTATATATACATATACACATATACACATGCATGTGTGTATGTGAATAAAAGATAAAAAATATGTGATAAATATTATCTATATAGCTCTAGTCTTTAGGTCCCAACACAAGCCCATTTGTTCTATCATTGATTCATTTTTTTCACTCAGCATTTATTCATTGCCAACTATATGCATTGCATTATCCTAGGCCTTGTAGGGAAGAAGACAAACAAGATCCCTGCCCTCATGGAACTTAAGTTATAATGAGGAAAAGTGGATAATTAACAAGGCAATACTACTTCATATTTTATATATTCAATGAGGAAATATATAGGATAATATATTATTTTGCTAGTCAAGGAAAAAGCAAAATCTATGAAAACGAAATGGATAACCTACTCTTGAAACAAATAAACCTAATGACTGAGCCATTGGTAAAACTGCTAATGGTTCCAGAAACAAACAAACAAAAAAACTCTCTGAAGACTAGGTCTGCTTTGCAAAAGCAACAAAAACAGGAGTTTTGCCCTCACCTGAGTTTCGCCTCCTAATTCATATTGGGAGGACACTGATTGGTCAAACCTAAATCCCATTTGTAATCCTGGGTTCCAGGAAGTCTGTAAAACATAATTTTTAGCTTTAAACTCTCTACATTAAAGAAAGGACATTAGACATATGGAGGACTGATAGTTTCAAGGTTGGAAAGTGTATCAAATATAGCTGGGTATTCAGAAAAAAATGAAGTTGGAGATATGTGAATTGGATTTGAAAATATAAACATCTTTAGTGCTCTTGACAAATGCATTTTTTTTGTCATAATCATGGGGCCAGAAACTCTATGTACTTGGTTTGTCTTGCAAAGGGACGCACTTGAATGAAACTCTAATAATAAGCAAATATTAGGTCTTGACAACTATCTCATTGCTACCCAGCAGATATTTAATGTGAGGTCTATGTCAAGAGCAGTCCAAAGATCATGAAGTCAAGCTGATTGACTGGAAGTGGCTTCTTCTCAAGGTATGGATACCAGTGTTTCATTAAGCTAAACAAATCCATAGAGATATATTAATGTAGCATGTCTTTGTTTCCACGACTGACCAGATCAAAAGTGAAAAGAGGGAAAACATCAGGCTGCACAATAAAGTCCACACTAGATTAAAAAACAGTTACTTAGGACTTTTGAAATGAAATGGAATTTGCTTCAAGTAGAGGTCTAGAAAAGTTTCCATAAGGAAGATTATGAACTGACGGTGGGTGTATCAGGGCTTTCTTCCTCACTATGTGAATGGTATACGATGCAGAAGTGAGCAGGACCGGGGCTACAGGAACCTCCGCTTTGGAAAAGAAAATATTAGATGATTAGTGGTATGGGTGAGTAAAACATTATTTTTAATCCATAATCCCTCTCTGGGGTGGGCCAAATGGATCAACAAGGGACCTTAGTTCAATTTTGATATACTAAAGCATTTATTTCACAGGACTCTACTTCTAAAAATTCGTATTTTACCTAATTAGAAAAGAGTATTCCAAGATGCAAAATAACATTCTCTAGTCCTAACCCCAAAGTAAATACAAACATGCATACTTTCTGTGAAATTAAAATTGATCCTTCCCTGTCATAACATATCACAAATTTCTAATCACTTTTCTATTTACATCCTTCAACATATGATTTCCCCCCCTCACCCCCAAATCAACATTTTAACTGTAGAGGTCATTGGGGAGAAAGCTGAGCGTAACCTTTACATAACTTTTCTTGGATTTCTAAGAAATTTACTACAAATTGCAAGTGGGAAAATTAGCATCATATTTTCTACCTACTAGACAGTGCAATCTTTTTCTATTGTTCTTTTCTCTTTCTTTTTCTCTGTTTTCTATCATTTGGCTATTTTATTCTTTTAATGCCTGGGCTTGTGTATCTCTATGAATTTCCTCCTTCCTGCTTTCAATGCAGCCCATATTAGAATACTTTCCTTCTCTTTTCTTTCTTGTAGACTCCAGACAGTTTCCCTTTCTTCCCTTTTTACCCTCTATGCTCCAATGTCTTTACTGCTTCGCTCAGAGGAACATTTCCCAGACGAAAGTGTTTCAGGATCAATTTTCATTTGGGGTCAAATTTTGTTACCCTCTGCCCTCAAATACTGTCATGGGATTTACTAATGATGAAGAGATCATTAATATATATTTGCATAACCAATTTTATTCCTTTGACGTTTATCCTTTTCTAAGTTATATTTCATTTCCCAAACCAAGCTTCAAGCATCTAAGTTATAATGAATTATTTATGAGAGTTTGTTTATCCCTTTAAAATACTAGCATAAGATGCTACCAATTACCTCAATAACTGATTTTGCAGGGGCAGTGAAATAGAGATTTTAAGAATTAGCCAGTATATAAGACTAATAACATGAATAATCTTGATTTTTTTTCCTTAGAAACATCTAAAAACCTCTTTTCTATAAGTAGTTGAGATATTTTTTCATAGTTGATATATTTTCCTGAGAATTTTCAGAATGTTTCTTCCTATTTATTGTACTATGTTTACAAGCAGATAGGCATAGTTTTCATTATACAGTGAAGATCCATGGGAGAAAAATCTGTAATTGTCAGAATTAAACATGAGTAAGTTCTCCTTTTCTTTTCTCTAGGTAGCAGCATCTGCAACAGATTCCATGAACATGGCATTTAGGATACTTCATTATAAAAATAAGTTAATATAAAATAAGTTTTTTTAACATAAGAATTCATATATAATTATAAATATAAATCCCTAAGTAGCTGTGTCCTGTGGCCTTCAACATTATGAGACATCATAATACCCACAGATACTAATTGAAAACTTCCCTGGGCATTTTTTCAATTCATTTCAATAGAAGAATACATATAAAAGTTACAGTTAACACACCCAGAACTAAAATATTTGGATATCTTTTTGTAGATGGTTTATAAAAAGTTTAGTTTCATTGTTAAGGTCACTTAAGCAAACAGTGACAGATCAATTGTTCTTAGCAATATTTACTTTCCTGCCATTTTTGTACTCTTTCTCGATTCTGCCTTGAGGACTGATGGGTATATAATGGTCAAGAATGAGCAAACCAGCGTGATGAAATGATTTACATTTTGACTGATCAAACTGTTATGAATACTGGTAGAAAATTTGTGAATGACAGAAGTTCACTCTGCCCTTTTTTCCTGCAGCTTGCCCCCCACTTCTCATGACTTTTCTTTTTTTTTTTTAATTTCAGAATATTATGGGGGTACAGACATTTTGGTTACATATAATGCCTTTGCCTCCCTCAAGCCAGAGCTACAAGCATGCCCTTCCCCCATACAGTGCACTCTGAACCCATTAGTTGTGAGTTTACCCACCCCCAAGCCCCCTCCCACCCGACCGGCACCTGATGATTATTACTTCCATTGGAGTGCCTTAGTGTTGATCCGTTAATACCAATTTGATGGCAAGTATGTGTGATGCTTGTTTTTCCATTCTTGTGATACCTCACTTCGAAGGATGAGCTCCAGCTCTATCCAGGATAATATAAGAGGCACTAGTTCATCATTGTTTTTTGTGGCTGAGTAGTATTCCATGGTATACATATATCACATTTATTAATCCACTCATGTATTGATGGGCATGTGGGTTTTTCTTATTACCTATAACCAGCATATTGTGCTAGTGATTAGCTGTAATGGAATCTTGAGATTAAAGTTGTCCCCACCCTGCCACTCCCCCTCCACCCCAGTTGCTTTAGTTTCTCTCTTTCATCAGGATTGCAGCTCAGGAGCAGAATATTCACACTTCCAGTCATCCTGAGTCATGGCGGGTCATCTTCTCCCTCCCTCATCAAGTTAAATTTTGGGGAGGCTCGCCCATGTAACTTTTCACCAAATAAATTGAGCATGAGAACAAAACAATGTCTGCTTTTTATGTTGAAAAGTTTGCATGAGTCCATTAAAAAGGGATGACTAGGTTACTGACCAACTTGCAATGCCCACCAAGTCAATGAAAACCCCTTTCTCATCATTCCTTGTATGTCACAAATCCTGTTGATCACTGCTGACATTAGAAAAGATTATTTTATTTTTCATTAGCTTCTGATGCAAGTATGAATTTTCATTTTGGCTGCTGGTTTTTTCTATATAGACAGTCCTCTAAAAGGTAAATGATAGTGTGTGTATTTATGTGTGTTTTTATGTCTCTGAATTTAGGATAAGCACTGCAAAGTGGATAAAGTCTCAAGGATGCTAATTGCCATCATTTACAAATATGCACATATAACTAGTGAATGGAAAATAGCATATAATTACATGGAAAACAAGCATGTGATATTATGCAGAATCTTATATGTCAACCAAAAGAAACAATAGACAAAAGGTAAACAAACCCCCCAAACCCTAATAACTCACCTCTCTCCCAATAAGAACTGCCTCTCCCTTCTGCGTGGTGAGCCTGTGTGCCAAAATAACCACAGCATCCTGGTACTGAGCAGAATAGTGTTGTACAAAGAGCTGTGGAGTAGGTGTCAAATGTTCTGGGTTTAATTATATTTTTGCCACATCCTGATTCTGCAAAAACTTGAGCAAGACACTTGACCCTCTCCAGCCTTGATTTTTCTCATTCATAACAAATGGAGCTGTATTATATGCTCAACCCCCTCTCTAATTTGTTACAAAGTTTAAATTAAATAATGTAAGTGGAATCATTGTATAAGATATTAAGTCTTTAAGAGTGGAACATTTCTCTCAGTTTTCATAAAAGCTATATCATTGATTAATGATTAATGAATTTGACTCCCTACAACTTTTATACAGCCACTCCTCACATGATGGCAAGAGGGGGAAACAAAATTAACTCCATCCCCAGGAAAAGTGGCTTAATTTTCTGGGCTAGTGCTTACTGTAGAGAAGTGGGCTGACTGGTGTTTTATTCAAGGGACATAACCCAGCAGGCACTGGGCTTAACATACCCTTAGAAGTGCTTTAACTTGCCTTCATTAAGCCCACACAGAATTTCAGAGGCAACGAGTAGGCAGACTTATGGTTGCTCACAGTGCAAGAGGCTTCCACCCCATATCCTCACATCAGGCTTGGTGGCACTGGGCCATGTTGACCACACACACTCTGCAGGCAGTTGAGCTTGTGACCCTCTCTATTTGTCAAATATTTACTGTCTCCCTGAAAAGCCCCAGATACTCTGAGGGACACAAGAACAGAAGTCTAAGACTTACTATTTGTCTCCTTGGATCTGACTAATGCTCTGATAGGGAAGTGAAATTAAGTAGCCAATAAATTGCAATATACAGCAGCATTTGATAAATTCCACATGTGCTGTTAAGAGAATAAGGGATGTGGGAGCAATCATATCCAGCTAAGGTGTTGTGGAATGAAGAGGTAGAACAGAAAATATCTTCTACTTGAAGAGTGGGAAAAATTTTAGACAGTTGAGAAGGAAGGGATGGGATCAAGAAAGGATATTGTATCCGGAATGCCAAAAGAGTTTTTGAGAACAGATTTACTTTTTAAATGCCTGAATGTAATTTTGGTACCATCAGACAACCTCTCTAATTTTACATTGCAAATCACAAATAAAACACCCTCAGGGATCAATTGATATTAAATGTAATTGCTATAAATACAATACATACTAAAATATTGGGTCCTATTATTATTGTTCATGCTAACATGATTAAATATATCTTAAAACTTATTGTTTTGATTAGATCAGGTTAATCAGAGTGGCAATTGTCATGGTATTACGGAAAGAGTTATGGTACTCTCAGCTAGTCAATGACCATGACAGATATGTCAAAATCTTTCAATTAAAATTTATTCTCTTGAGAACATAAAAAGTCAGGATGTATAGGGCACTCAGATCATACCTGAACTGAGGGTAACTCCTAGTCTGGTTAAGACTCAATGAGGAGAAGTAAAAACAATTGTGAACTAGAAGACCTACTTTCAGTTCTCAACCGTGCCCTTATCTTACTGGCAGTTTCAAGTCATAATTTCTTGAGAACAATCTTGAATCCTCAGTGATTAAATGAATGGAAAATTAATGTGAGCCTTGAAATGCTGTTTAAAGAAGGGCAGGCTTGGAACCAGAAATTTCTGGAAAGTTTGGGACCATTTATAAACCTGGAATTGAGCAACTTACCAATATCTACATTGTTTACACTAAAATTCCTTTGCACTCCTATGTTGCAAAGTTGGGCAGGCATTGAATTTGTTTGCTGAACATGTTCATCTGACTTACGGTGAAAGGAAGGCAACAGAAAAAGCACAAAGTGCAGGAGAAAAACTGTGAACGTGTTGGAATCCCTAGAACAGATGTCTCTCATTCTCTGGAAAATTGAAGCTGAAGGTAGCATGAAGAATGGCAAAAACCATCTAGGAATCCATCTATTTGACAACTGTATGGAGCAGGATTTGTCACATGAGTGAGAACAGTCTCACTTCTTTATGTGAGAGGTATGAGGTCTGTCCAGAAAGTATCCAGCCATGTAAACTGTTCTCGTTATATTAACATCTTTTCCACATTGTAGTCACATTCACAAGACAGGGCCATGCCACTCCATGAAATCTTAAATGATATTGTGTGACAGCCAGGGTTCTTAATTATAGATGGCAAAGTACATTCCAGCTAGTTTAAGCATAAATAGATTTATGAAGGAATGGCTGATAGTTTATGGAACATTGGGGAAGGCCAGAGAACCAGATTTGGGTTTTACGGTCAGGAAAACATGTCAACCACACCATGGGACTCTTCTGTTAGAAACAGCCACAAAGTTGCTATCCACACTTAGGAACCTGAAGCTGGCCTGGATGCCAATATCCCACCATACTTTCCAGAACATCTGATTTCCCTTTGATGAGCTGCCACCTTATGCAGGTGCATTTGATTGGAAGACACTGATCACAGTCCTTCAGCCTAGCTGGAAGGGAGTCAATGGAATGTTATTTTTAGCTTTCCAGCCTATATAGCAAAGAAAAGGAAACTGGATGGATGTTGAAAAATATGCTAAGTGAGCCAAATGTCAGGTTATGCTACAGGTAACATCACGTAGTAAAAATAACAGTAGTCATCTTTCACATAACATTCATTGTGCAAGGTCCTGCTCTCAGCCATTCAACTATTTCTATTCACTCAATCCTTAAAAACAATCCATGATGAAAGTTCTGTAGTCATCTGCCTTTTATAGAAAATGAGGCACAAGAGATTTAGTTAGTTGTCCCAGATCACGTAGCTGCAGAGCCAGGCAATGGGCCTTGGCAATCTGCACAGAGGAAGGGAATTGACAACTAGGGAGGAAAGGGGAGTGACAAAAGCTCACTGATAATCAAAACCAGGTAGGCCAACTTTACTTGCTTCGATAAAAGAGTGGCCTCTGATCTGGAATTTGGTACCAACCTGGAATCCAACTCAGGGACACAGAGCAAAGCTACCAAATAAAGGAATTTTTCTCTTCTAGGACACAATGTAGGTTGTGCAGCTTGACTGCTCTGTACAGGAGAACAAGAAGCAATCTTGTTACTTCTATTCCTTCCAGCGCAGCCTTCTGCTTTACTGACATAAGAAAATTTGACTGTTGGCATAGCAGAGGAATGTTTTTAGCAAAGGTCAGGGGATATTGTGTTCTGCCTCTTGACATCATCAGGACAATCTCTCTGGCCTCATTGTAATTGCAGATCTTTATCAACCGCCAGGGAAGAGACAGTGGGAATGCAGTTTGAGTTCCAAATTCCAGGGTGATCTTCTAACATAAAAATTGAGAAAAATCATCTCCGACTTGCAAACTGAGAAAATTTGAAAGGGAAATCATTGAGATAAAACAAATATTGACTCTCAGTATAACGGTTTATAACTACACTTTAAAAATGCATCAGCCAGATTTGCTAGGACAACAATAGCTGCCCTTTCCTATTTGATGTTTTTATTGTCTAATTTTGATGTGAAATTTTTGTCCTTTGATGTCTGGATTGTCAGGACACATATGCCTGTTAATTACTTTACTTAGAAATGCCATTGTTCAGATGTTAACACAGTTCATGTTTGGACTTCCTGGGGACAATAAGGCTCTCTAGGGGGTACTTCACTTGATGAAAACATTGTTCCTGAATGATCATTCCTTCCTTGCATAAGTGTGCTAATAAATACTACTAATGAGCATATTAAATATGTTTCTTCCTCTATTATGTGCTAGGTCACCCCTATACATATCATAGATTCGTTTTACTTATAAAATGGAGCCATTTATTTACTTTAGTAATAAAATACTTTAGTAAAGTAAGTACTTTAGAGTACTTTACTACATTAGAGATTTTCTGTTTAAAAACTATTTTATTATTTTTCTCCCCTATGAAATGATTAAAAATATTAGAGAAATGTAAACCTGAGTATTATCAGATTGAATAGGAAAAAATAGCATAGGAGGAGAAGATATAAACATTTGGGTAAGATCACAAATATTTTTTTTTCTATTCAATTGGTCAGGGAGAAGATTTTTTAATACTTTATCCATGTAACATTCTTATAATCTATAATGCATTGCCCTCAATAAATACATTTGAGCCAAATCAAACCATGTCCCAAGGGAATATAATTTAAAAAACACTTTGTTAGGAAACCCATCAAGATAGTGTAGCTATAGCAAATGTTTACATGGTGATAAAATAGCTGCATTCCAAAAGACTGAAGGAGGAAGTATTATCTTATTTTCAACAACTAAAGAACACCCAATAGGCAGCTCAGTTGTTCCAAAGGTGAACATTCCTATTGCTCTATACCTTCTTGTTTCCCACAGTACTTTTATTCTATAACCAGACACCATTAACTTATGTACACCAACTTTTTGAAAGCTTAAGTAGTCTTTCTGAGTCAGATTTCTATACTCTCTGTTCTATTGTATCATATGACATCAATGCAAATATAATTGATAGTGATGGAGTTGCTTTAGTGAAATCTTTTGGCTGGTTTTTAGGTTTTTTGATGCACAGTAGAACATAATATCTTCCTGTTTATGTTCTATATCTCACAATTGCATAAGAGTCCAGAAAGAATTCCATAATCTTTCATTTATTTCCACCCCTACAAATTGTGTGAATAAACTCAAATAGACATTGAGAGTTTTGGTAACATAAGTCACTGGAGAATTTATATCACATGGCAAGTTAAGAAGAGTGAAATATAAGGAGACATGAGAAATACCTTTTCTGTTTTAGAAAGCAAGTATCTAGAAAGGCTGAGTGCTCCTGATTAGAAAGTTAAGACTGTATTTTACTACCAAGGAAAGTATAAAAAGACAGGAGAAAGTGTTCCTTGGTGTGTTTCATCATTTAACAGACAGTACTTTGAATGGCAGCCAATAAAAGCAGGCTATCACTATTAGCACCTCTCATTACATAGCTAGAAAATATTGATTACTTGGTTTTCAAGAAAATTGCATAATAAATTCAGACTTGATCTACCATTTCCTTTCTCTATATTTGTTCTGATTTGCTGTTGAATCCATTTTTTACACATTTAAGTCTGACTCTTTTCCCCATAGAGGAATGTGGGCTACACATAATGAACAGGATCGAATTTGTGTTCAGATTATTAATGGATTGGTAACAACTGTTACTGTGCCATGCTTCTTTCAACAGCTGTTTATATTTTATTTAAAATGTGTAAAAACATTTTCATGTAGTACCTTGATCTGTATAATAATTTCCTTTTGTTCCAAGCTGTTGAAGGTGTCTTTGAACCCACGAGGAACTATTCATCTATTCCTTCAAGATGGGTTCACTTTCATCATAAAAAATGAACATCATGAAAAATGAACTCTGAAATCAAAGTGAGGAAACAAAGGTGAGTGAACTCTACAAGGCAATAGAATAAAAGTCCAAGCAGCTGCTGAAAATGATCAGTCACTATTGTTCTAAATCACTCCTGATTTGCACCAGGAAGCAGTCTTAGTGCGCTACACCAAATCTTTTCCAGAGTTATCTTTTGTGTTCATTCTCTGCTTATAGCCTCTGTAAAAATTCTGCTCACTGTTTGTCACAGTCAGGAACAAGTCTGTTAAGCTCCCCCTAGTTGATAAGTAGGCATTGTTACTTATGGATATCCTGTTGTGCTTGCCTCCCGTAGTCTTGAATTTTCTTATTGTTCAAGCTAGAGTGATCTCAGAACAGCATTCTTTGTAAAATACAATGTCTACTTAAAATTTGTCAATGTGTTTCCCAAAATAACTTGGATATGAATCCAAATGACCGTCCTCTCCACATGCTTCATTGTGATTAAAGTAAAACCAGAAAAAATAATCTTCAGAATGGAGAAAGGAGGCAGAGCATCATCTTAAAAATTACTGTATCACCTGCAAAATGCCCATGAAAGGGCCCTCTTTTTTGAAGAAAAAGATAGAAGCATGTGAGTCCATAATATGCAAGTGGAGAAAAACTAAAGTAAAAGGGGAAAAGCTTTTACTGCTGTGTGCTGGATAAGTTGAGTAGGGTGGGGCAGGGGTGGGGTGTAGGGAAGAAGGGAAAGGCTGAAGAGAGAAGACTAAGTAAATACCAGACTTCTGAGAGAACAGGGTGGTTTTAAGCTTGCAAATTTTAGTAAAATCCAAAAGTTTTATTTTTAATCACTTTATATAGCAAGCCCTGTTTTATGGAAAACTCCAGAATGATATTGTGAAGAATTTCTTGAGTCATATTTAACACCGTTTCCCCATAACGTTTTAGATGTGAAGATTCCAGATATTATTAGAAATCAGAGCATGAGTTTATGTAACGTTTAATATCTTCATGCCCTCCTTGTACACAAAGTACATCTTTCTTGTCCTAGGAAAATGGCAGTTCATCAATGAAGGAAGGTGAGAAAGAGTGGATATGAGGAAAGGAGTCTTTAGGATGCAAAAGGAGATGCATGACTCTACTATCTAAACAAAACCCAGAAAAAAATAACAAAATATTTCAGAGGAGGAGTATGTTTATTTGCAGCCCCAGGAGAGGCAATTTATGTGCCAATAAGTTATGTGAGTTTTATGTGCCTATTAGTTTGCTATTCAATTAAAAAATGTGTACTTACCATGGTAACACCCATCTCTCCTGATACACAGACTAATTGTGAGTCATACAGAGCACCTTCTTAAAGCGACACACAAACAAGCCACCAGATTCCAATATATGCAAATTTCTTTAAAACATATCATTGGAACAGATGTACTACAAATGCTATTTTTATTTTAGAAATGCATTTTCTGTTTCACGTGGTAACGACGATTCTGAGTGGTAAAAGGGCTCTTTAAAAATCAAGCTGCAAAATAGTAAGCACTATAAACTAACAAGTGATCTTTAAAACAGAGATATTTCCATTTATCAAAGAGTCAATTTCCTAAATTAATTGTCCTATTAGTTATAAGGTAGATTATCTTCTGTTTACTAAAATATTTGCTTTTATTTTCTCTGCATAATTATAATCTAAATATATTAATGAGAAGAGATAGAAAAAAACAAACAAACAAAATTGCTCCTTTTCATCTGTCTTCATTTTGATGGACACAAACCTAGTAAATATTCTGGCTATTAAAATGGTTATTATATTGATAAATTGGATGAGTCCTATTTAAGGACTTTCGGATGGCTTTAGGAGAATGTAGATAATTTTCTATTTCAAATTATTCAGTTTGCATACAATTTTTTACAAAATACAAATGTTTTTTATCTTGCAAATATTAAGAATAAACTGTTGGTGAAGTAATTAGGTAACTTATTGGCTAAGAGCAGGGATTCCACATTCCAACTATTTGTGTTTGATCATAAATTCTACAGTTTAAAAGTTGCAGACATTAAGCAGATTTAGTCTTTCTTTGGGCCTCCTTCTGATTGGTTGGAAAACTGGTATAACTAACCTCATAGTGCTGTTGTGGGGATAATGTGAATTATTAATAGTATATATCTGGTATATATAGTATAGTATATATCTAGTAATATCTAGTATATATCTAGTAATAGTACACATTTAATATGTTTGCCATAAAAATTAGCAATAAAGATTAGGGTCATAATCAAAAATGTTCAGCAATTCACACACTTATTTAAATAAGGGTTTATAAAGCTCATCTTATACTATATAAAGCAGTATACATAGATAACTTCTCTGCAAAATAGCATTTGATGATAAAGATGAGTTAGTTTTCTACTTCTTCTGTCATAGTTATTAGACAAATTTTCTGAGCCTCAGTTTTTCCTTTAATAAAATAAAAATAAAGATAATAATGTCTAACCTTAAAGGAATATTAAGAGAAGTCAACAAAATAATAAAAATCAAGTTTTGATGCAGTAAAAGGCATATGACATTCATTCAATGAATAATGGTTTCCTTAAACTTATGGCACAATTAATAAAATTCAGGTACCTTCTAAAATAGACAATAAGATCAATATTTTTAAATAATATTTTTAAAGTATTGGGTGTGTAAAAAAGAAAAAGAGCAAATTAAATCTAAAAAAGCAAGAAAAAAAGAAATAAAAGTTAGATCAATAAAGTCCATATGCCTTCAGCCAGGCTAAGAAATAAAGACAGAAAACACTGATTAATAATTTCAGAAATGAAAGAATGGACATTACTAAAGACCCCGTGGACATTAAAAAGATATTAATGGAATGTTATGAAACAACTATGAGAGCAGTATAAATCTGTACTTAATATATTTAGAAGTTTTTCTAACCAATAGATACTTACCACCATAAAAATCTCTTGAGAATAATCGAAGAAGACACCAAAGGTAATCACAGCAGCCACAAAAATAAACAAATGGGACCTGATCAAATTAAAAAGCTT
>VBSM01000529.1:58769219-58809215 GCA_008086735.1 Cheirogaleus medius
AAAAAAAAAAGAAACTGGAAAAAATAAACAAAGGAAATTTAAAGTAAGTTGAAGAAAGAAAATAATAAAAACATAGCTTAAATAGAAAAGCAGTAAAAACGTCAATGAAACCAAAAGCCAATTCATTGAGACAATTAATAAAATTGATAAACCCCTGGGCAGGTGGATTAGGAGAAAAAGATAGATAACAGAAATCATCAGTATTCAGAATGATAAGCAACATCACCATAGATTCTACACTTATTAAAAGAATATTAAATAAATATTATGGACAACTTTATATCAATAAAATTAATAACTTAGATGAAATAACAAAATTCCTTGAAGAACACAAATCACCAAAACTCAATTAAGAAGATATCAATAACCTGAATAATGTTAAATCTTTTAAAAATTTCAACTTGTAGCTAAAAGATTGCCACAAAGAATACTCCAGGCACAAATGACTTTGCAAGTGAATTCTACCAAAGATTTAAGGAGGAAATAGTACAGATTCTACACAAATTCCTTCAGAAAATTACAAAAAAGGAAATTCTTCCCAACTCATCCTATGAGGTCAACATTACTCTGTTGGTGTTTCCCAAGACCATTCTCAGGCTTGATAACTCACTATACGGACTCATAGAATTTTGAAGCTGTTATACTCACAGTTACAGGTTATTATAATAACAAGATACCTGTTAAAATCAGCAAAGGGAAAGGCACATGGGGCAATGTCAGGAGAACCAGGCACAAACTTCCAGGTTTCCCTTCACAGATGAGTCTTACAGGGACATGCTTATTTCTCCCCTCAGTGATGTCTGACAGCACCTGCAATGTTTTGCCAATCAGGGAAGTGCATCTAATTCTTGATGTCAAGGGTTTTTATTGCGGTCAGTCACATGGGCATTAAGCACCTGTGTCACTGACTTCAGCAAATCAGACTTTCCCCCTCATCTCTTCCCCACACCCTGCCAAGCAAAAATATACATTCATCATAAACCATATTGTTAGGGTAAATTATTTTCTCTAACTGATATGAAAAGGCCTAAGTTCTCAAGCATACAAAAATACACTTATCAGGCGAAATGTTCCAATGGCTCAGATCTCGTTTCCCAGGCGTTGATCAAGTCCAACAACTTGCACAAACTAAGGCTTGCTTACTTAATCATTTACTATGCAGTTACCCTGATACTTAAACCTGACAAAGATATTACAAAAATGAAAATTGAAGCCCATCATCCCTCATAAAGATAAATACAAAACTTCTAAACAAAACTGTAGCAAATTTCATCCAACCATATATAAGAACAAATATTATATTGAAACTCAGGAAGTTACGGCCCAGAAATGCAAGTTTGTTGTAACATTTAAAAATTAATCAATTTAATTCACCAAATTAACAATCTAAATAAACAGAAATAAACAAACTTGTGGTCATCTCTATAGACACAGGAGAAAACATTTGACAAAATCTGACATCTAATCCTGATTTTAAAAATTCTCAGCAAACTGTGAATAAAAGGGAACTTTCTCACAATGATGTAGAGCACCTCACATCATTTTGGTAGTTTAAGAATAAATATTTTCCCCCTAAAATCAGGAACATGGCAAAGATGTCTGATCTTATTCCTATTTAGTATTCTACTGAAGATTTTAGCTAATGCTATAGGGCAGGAAACAAAGGAACAAAAATTTCCAAATTATAACTGACAACATGATCCTTTATGTAGAAAATCCTGTGGAAACTACAAAAAACTACTAGAACTAATGATTTAGATTACCAAGGCTTAACGACAGAAGATGAGAATATAAGAATCAGTTGTATTCTTATAAAATAACAAAAAAATCACTAAAATGTATAAATATTATTTGCAATAAAATAAAAATATAAAATAATAGGTTAGACCTGGAAGATGGGCAAAATCTATACAAACACTGCTGAGAGAAATTAAAGAAGACCTATAACAATGGAGGGACTCATTGTGTTCATGCATTAGAATACTCACTATTGTTACCCATTCTCCTCAAATTAGTCTACAACTTTAATGCAGAAGGATTTTTATAAACATTCACAAGCTGATTCCAAAATTGATAGGAAAATTCAAAACACTTAAAATAGCAAAAATTTAAAAAATTTAAGAAAGAATGATCTTGAGCTAACACTGCCTGATTACTACACTACTTTATTAAAAGCTAGGGTGGTATTTTCATTAAAACACTGAGGCACCAAGTTATATAGATAGATAAATAGATCATAAGAGAAGGGCAAGAAAAAAGCCATACATTTATGGACAACTTATTTTACAGAGGTACAAAGGCAATTCAATGTATATAGTATAATATTTTTGACAAATGATGATGGAAAAATTCCATATCACATGAAAACACAAAATCTTTGATCTATATTTCATACCATATTCAAAAATTAATTCAAATTATTTAATAGACCTAAATGTAAAAGCTAAACTATAAAATTTATAGCTATAACCCTAGCATCAATTGTAACCCTGACACTAACCTTAATCCTAACCCTAACCCTAACCTAAACTGAAAACTATCCAAATGCTCACCAACAGTAGAATAAATAAATGGATCATGATATAGTCATACAGTGAAATATTTTATAGCAACGGAAAAGAGCTATAATTTCAAGAAACAAAATAATGAATTTCACAAATTTCATATTAAAGAAGAGAGACATAAAAAAGTACATACTATACAATTTCATTTACAAAATGGTATGTGGCTAAAACTAATATATACTGTTAGAAGTCAGTAGAGTGATTAAACATGGGGGATAGGTGTGGTGCTTGCTATGAAGGCCGTGTGAAGTGTTGTAAGGTACTATGATTTTCTGTTTGATCTTGGGGTTAGTTATAAGGTATGCTCAGTATGAGAAAAATCATGTTGCTGTACTCTGAGCTATTTTTCTGAATATGTGTTTTACTTCCATAAACAGTTAAGACATATAAGATCATGTTTCTCTCCCATAATATAATCATCAGAAAATTACAGGTTCTCTGATTTGCAGTTTTTAGACTTTCATTACTATTACTCAGAGATTTTTAATTAGATAATGCAAGATGAAATTGATGCCTATTGCTTTTTAAAAATTTTATTGAGGTGAATTTTACCTAATATAAAATTAGCCATTTTAAAGTGAAAGATTCCATGGCATTTAGTACATTTAGTAAAATGCACAATCACCATCTCTGTCAAGTTACAAAACATTTCTGTCAATCCAACATAAAACCCCATACCCATTGGGCAGTTTCTCCCCATTTCCCTTTATCCTCAGCCCTGACAACCATCAATCTGTATCTTTCTCTATGGATTTACCCATCCTGAATATTTCATGTAAATAAAATCATACAATATGTGACCTTTGTGTCTGAATTCCTTCACTGAATTCTTTCAAGGTTTATCCACATTTACTATGTATTAGTACATTGCTTCTTTTTCTGATTGAATAATATTCCATCTTATGTATATACCACAATATATCTGGACTGTTTTTTGGCTATTGTAAATAGCACTGCTATTAACATGTATGTAAATGTGTTTGTTTGACTGTTTGTATTCAATTATTTTGGGCATACATCTAGGAATTGATTACTGGGTCATCAGATAATTCTATGTTTAATTTTTTGAGAAACCACAAAACTGCTTTCATAGCAGATGAAATATTTTAATCCCAACCAGCAACATACAAGGGTTCCAAGGCATATAACTTTTTGATATATTATGTTTTATATTGAGGCAAAATTATATTGAGGTAAAATTCACAAGCAGGAAAGTGAAAGGATATTAACAGAACATCTTAATGAGTTTGGACAAATACATACAATCACAGAACCAACATTCTAGTCGATATATAAAATATTTCCATCAACACAGAAAGTTCCCTCATAATCCTCATATCAACAATTGTTTTCATTTCTATGGTTGGTCCAAGTTCATGAGTTTTTATTGGTACAAAATACTCTGCATGAATATATAACTTGCTTATGTATTGTCCAGTTGATGGAAATTTAAAACTTTTAGTTTAGGGTTATTATGAATGAATCCAACATAAACAAGTGTTTTTTTGTGTGTGTGAGTAGAGATGTTTTCATGTCTTCAGGGTAAATACCTAAGAGTAGAGATGGTCCACCATAGATAGTTGTATGATTGACTTTATAAGGCATTGTCAGCTTTCTAGAGTGGTTGCAATATTTTACACTGTACCAGCAATGTCTGAGAGTTTCAACTTTTCCTCATGCTGACATTTCCTGTTGACAGTTTAAATTTTAGTTATTCTAGTGCATATAAAGTATTATGTCACTGTAGTTTTGATTTGCTTTTCTCTGATGACAGATAATGTTGAGCAATTTTTAATATTCATATTAGCCATTTGCTTATTAGGCTTTTTTGTATAGTATCTGCCAAGTATTTGCTCATGCTTTTATTAATTTACTTGTCATTTTATTATAGTCAGGTAAGAATCTTTTAAATATATTCTATATACAAATTTTTTGTCAGATATATATGCATTATGAATATTTTCTCCCAGTCTGTGGCTTGCCTTTTCATTTTCTTATTGATGCCCTTTAGGGAGAAGTCCATTTAATGGAACCTAATTTATAAATAATTTATCTGATGTTTTTTTCCATTCTGTGTGCTAAAAAACACTATAACCAGGAGATACTCTCCTATTTTTCCTCCTTAAACTTTATAATTTCCTCTTTTACATCTAGGCATCAATCTCAAATTAATTTTTATGTGTGGTTTCAGAAAAGAATTGTGCTTTATTATTCCATATATTTATCCATTGTTTCACCACCATTTTGGGGAAGACTTTCAATTTCCTATTGAATTGTCTTAGACCTTTTATCAATCAACCATGTAAGTGTGGTTCTATTTTTGGATTCTTTTTTTCCCATTGATCTGTTAGTCTATCTAGGTAAGAAATGCAGAAGGCATCTTCACCAATGTCAGGAACAAAACAAGGATTTCACTATCACCACCACTACTGAATTCATATTGGAGATGTGGCATAAACTGAAAGCTGTACACTAAATCATGCTGCTTAACCAGAAAATACTCCCTCCCAGAAATCAAAGGCAACCACTGTTCTAATATTTTCTCACCATAGAATAATTCGCCTGCTGTAGAATCTCATATAAATGGAAGAATGCAATACATACTCTTTTACACATATTTTTGTAATGAGAAAGACTTACGCATATTTAAAAGTAATTGGGATGACCCAGTGAGATCAAGGATGTCCGTCTGTGTGTGTGTGTGTATACACTCATATGATGAAATAAGGCGCCCATGAATGTGGGTAAATTATGACATATAACAGACCTATAGTAAATATTTTGGGGGGGGTCATTGTTATCTATTTTTATTTATATTTTTAATCTGAACTGACATTAACATTGATGTGTTTTGCTCTTGTAGCTCCCTCTACCTGACCTTCTCTTCCATTGTTTTTCACATGGTAAGAAATTTCCTATCTTTTAGAGTTGAAATTTTATCCATAAAGTTTTTACTATTCTCAATTGCATGCAACTAATGACTCACTGTTGTGTGCCTATTGACTCTGGTATAAGACTATCTATGATAGCTTTTTACCCATCATTAACATGCATGTCTATTTGTTTTGAGTTTTCTGAGACCAACATCTGTGTCTTCTGTGTCTAACATATAATATGTGCTCAGTAAATAAAGGGGCTACTGTAATTTTCATCTAAGCATAAGTAAGGCTCTAAACATGCAATTAAATCATGCAGTGATTCATACATTTTCTCATCTACTCAGAGTAGCCATGCCTTGTGAGTGCAAGCTTTGAAATCACTACTCAGGATGGACTTTTTGGCTTTGCAACTCGTTCCCTGAGTCAGTTCGGCAAGTTATATAATTGTCTTGTGTCTCAGTTTCCTCATCTGAAAGTGGCAATGACAATAGTTCCTAACTCATAGAGTCATTTTGAAGAGTAAATGAGTAATGAATGTAAGTTGTTTCAAATACCGTCTGACATAGCAAATGCTCAAAAATGTTAGCTATGTTAATTATTATTCAGAAAACCTGCCGTGGGTTTTTACTATGTGCCAGACACTGAGCTATCATACAAGTCATTTTAAGCTTTCAAGGAACTCATAGTCTATGAAGGAGATCAATAAGCATGATAATAATAAATAGATCAATGGAATCCTGTGGGACCACAGAGGGAAAATAGTCAATATTCTGGCTAATTAGGAAAGGTATTATTTGAGCAGACATTTGGCAGATGCATGGGTGAATGCCAGGCTGAGAATTGGAAGACAGGTCAATGCAAACAGAGGGAGCAGAATGTGCAAAGACACGGCATTGTGAGGGGGTCTGGGATATATTGGGGAAGGTTGAGAAATGAAAGGCAGAAAAAAAAGAAATGAGTCTAAGTCACAAAACAAAACAAATTGTCATATTGGTAGAAACAGCTGATGACTCAAAGTTAGGTAAGTCATTTGCAAGTGGCAGCTTTGTATGTAACTGAATATAAGACTAGAAAGCACAGATCCCTTTATTAAACTCATGTAATGCTTCTTGGAGCATGCCCATAGGCATAGGTTGGTATAGGGGCATGGGTCCAAATAAACTGTTTTTGACATAGGTGAATGGAGAAAGGGCAAAAATTGGATAGGTTACATCAAAAATAAATTACATTTCTATTAGAGGTGCTAATTTTCTGCCCCAGTCAAAAGATTCAGTTTAAAACTAATAAAGTAGCAGCAAAATGGGCTGATTTAAATTTAACCTTCTCTCACTTCATATCCAACCCCTATTAGAAGTGCTAATATCCATAAGACCATAAAATGGCCTGAAGACCTCTTGTTGGAGGGATAAAGTGAGGATAATGAGGGTAAATTGAATAAATTGCATCTGGAAAATCAGGAGTTATTTAAGAATTCAATAGAACTTTTCAGGTTTCCTATATTTGAAACACCTTTTATATTTTAACTATCATTTTAGTGTAAGTTTTCTATGTAAAATAAATGAACCAGAAATTATTCCAAGTTGGGATTGAGTATAAATGGTGAGTTAGAGAAATTTAGCCATAATATGAAATCTGTTTTCAAGCAGAGCTAAATTCCAACATCTAGGTTTTCACATAGTTATATTTAATAGTAAGAAAATATAAATATAATTTGCTATACACAGACTTTTATAATGCCATGATAGTACAGGTACAATTTTTATAGACACTCAATTTTTTCTTTTATTGGTTTAGTCAAATTATAATTATATACAAATTATAATTGAGCAAATACTAATAATCAAGAGTGATGTTATAAAATTAGAATTTTAGATAGTTGGCACTCTTCTTTTTGTTGCTGAAGGTTACTACCCTGCCAGCCATAAGAACATTCTTTAAACAATGCCATATTCCCTGCTTCCCACAGGAAGTAACTTTGATTCACAGAAGCACAAAACACCATACAGATTTTTATTGATTAAGAACATGAACTCTGGGCTATTTCCCAGTTTTTCTGCTTGCTAGGTAAGTGCTCATTAGTCAATTTACTTAATTTTTCTGTACTTCATTTTCCTCATTTGTAAATTGGGGATAATTTTAGTACATACCTAATGAGGTTATTACAAATATTTGATATAATAGTTATAAAGCACTTCGAACAGTACTTGGCACAAAGTTTATGTTCAATATATACTTCCTATTAGCTACATTTATTTGTCCAGCTCTTTAGACAGCAGATTCATCAGCTGTTAAAAGCAATATCCATATCTCTACTGTTGCATTAACTGCAGTCAGCTACCCTAGGCTGTCCAAGCCTACTCCAGATCTTATAGGTCTTTGAAAGCTCAAGTTTGGCTTAGATCCATCTCTTTCTTTAATGAAGGGTTCCTTGACTCCCAATTACTCTTCAGCCCAATATATTTTGTCTTTTAACTCTTTTCTCCATATTTGTAGACTGTTACCTAATTTAGCACTTGACGATTCTAGATCCGATAATTTTTTCCTCTCCCATTGCTCTATGGAATTTGAGTATATGTAATTGTTAGCATTAATTGAGTCATTCATATCTGCCAGGCATCATGCTAAATGCTTAACATATGTAATCTCACTTATACTCCCCCAAGAACAATTGATATAGGTACTGCTATTATCTTCATTTTATAGACAAAGGAACTAAGGTTCAAAAAGTTAAATAGATTACCCAATTTCTATAATTTACAAGGGATAGAGCTGGGATATGCATTCATGTTTGCTCTCAGGCTCAGATATCCAAATCCTCAGGTCCATGGCTTCTGCTGCTCTATTAATTTGAGCCACGTGAAACAGATAATATCCAAGCATTTTGGAATTAAAAAAATATAAACTTCATATACAACAAATATTATTCTGCCATGCACAATGTAGCTGCTCAGTAAATGCCTGGGGTATGTATTTTAATTTTTAATTGTTATTATGGGTATGTCTGGTGTATATTTAATGATATACACTCAAAGATTCAAATAAGATTTCCTCTGAATAGTATATGAAATAGCTTTCTTCTCCACCATTTCTTAGTGTTCTTCCTCCATCTTATTCCTTCTCTATTGTGACCGTTGCGGAAATCTACTGTGATATGAACCCATCTAATATAATATAACTAAGGCCAATTAAAATGTCAGTTCTTTTCTATCAATCAGTATTCTTCTTTTTAACTAATAGGAATTTCCCATTGTTGATTTACAGAAATTTGTTTAATCAACAGCAGGAACAAGTTAATTTGCACAAACAATAATAAAAACGGAAGTATTCACCAACTTTGCCCTAGTTAAGTGTTACTGTTTTTCTATTCTAAGTCTATCCTTGTAATATAGAGCCACGCCCTATTTTCCTTTACCATTCCTAGATTGCTGAGAAATGACAGCAAAATATAATTGGATGCATCACTGCATTTCAGTACACACATGAGAGACAGGAAAATGGCAAATATTCCAGGAAGATACTCAAAGAATTATATATCTTTGCACAAAATTGCTCCAACCGCTTATGAACAGTCCATGTAGAAATAGTGGGAAATTCAAAAGAGAAGAGTTCTAATCTAGGTTCTATATAATTTAAAAGGTATAGGATTTGGGGCAAGAAATTTACTCTCTTTTAACTTGAGCTTATTTATGTGTCCAATGGGAACCATGTCTCCTGGTCAAAGAGAGATTGTGGAAGGCTGGATTATTAATTGTGATATAAATTGTCAAACTCTATGCAAGGTAATATTTCTCCCCAAACTCTCAATTTATGTCCGTCTATTTCAGTTTTCTGACTTGTGTCAAACTTATCGTTGATATAGCATTAAGATCCAGGAAATACCACCAGGTGGTTATGATGATTGATCTAATTGAAATGGCAGGTATTTGCATTCCGGCCATCCCCAAATCTATCACTTAAGCCTACCCTTGACTTTGTCATGGTAGAAGCATTTAAAGATTTGAAGAACTAAATGAATCTTCACTCATGATTGATTTCTAAGGATGTTTTCATCTTTCTGAAGAAGTTAGCTAAGCTTTAAGCTAGTCTAGCTTGAATAAAATTTTGAGAATAAAATCTTTAGAGCTTGGATTAAATTTATCATAGAGACTAATATATCCCTCACGAACTCTTTCAGCCTACACTTTTTTATTTTCTTCTAAGAAAAGCAACTCCTTTGTAATAGGTGAGAAATAAATGATTTTATAAATACAAAAAATTGTGTTTGTCAATAAACTATATTCTTGTGTCAGTGTTGAAGCTGCTACAGTATAACACAGATATAATTCCCTCCTTCTTTACCCAAGGGAAGAAGAATTTTGGATCCTTTTGTCATATGATGGATGTGAGTGATTTTCCTGAACAAGCACGACTTTTCTTTCCAGAAGAAGAACATAGTTAAGCATATCAACTTTGATACACCTCCTTTAACAATTTCAAATTGGGCACTGCCACTTTAATAACCCACACCTGGTTAAGATTCCTGTTCCATTGAATTCACACTGCTGTAATGAGCCCTGAACATCAGGCAGAGAACGTAATGAGAACAATGCAATTAATCACCAAATTGTGCTCAATAACATGAAAATTTCTCTTACATTTTTTTCACCCTAGAAAAAATATTTCATATAATTGAAAAGATAAGGTTTCAGTGATGAACCAAAAAAAGTCCTTATATTAAAAAAAAAAAACTAATAACAGGCCACATGAAGGTGAGTGCATAAATCAAATACCTGTACCATCTGTTATAGAAAATTAACAGGAATTAAGTGACACACATTTCTAAAAATACATATTTTTCACAGCATGTAGGAGCACATCTCAAGAATTAAATTTCTTAGAATATAAAAATTCACTATCAATTAGTAAAGCCTATCTAATTAAAGAAAAACAATTTTACAGTCAAATTTTTTGCCAGGTGAATGTTTTAACTATAAAACAAAACAAAAACAAAACCCAAACAAACAAAACACTGAGCTGGACATCCAGAGAGTTGGGTGCACCCAAGTCACTAATTATTTGCAGGATGTAGGAAAAATCACTCAATCTCTCTAGGTCTGTCTCCTCACCTGTAAAAAACAGAGCAGTGGGACAGTAAGTAAAGCAGAATTTAACAGTTTAATTCTATGCCTCAAGGATTCTACATAGCTGAAGGGTAGAAATTGTGATACATGTTAATTTATCTTATTCACCTGTTTTTTGTAGAATTTTTAGCAAGAAGAAGGGAACAAGAAAAAAGACACAAGCGTAAAGATTTTTTTCTAAACTGGCTATATTTCCTTGCTGCTGTTAAATCCTGACAAACCACTTGCAAATATTTAAGACATGAGGGAGATCTGATCCTTGTACTATAGTATTTGAATTGAACATGGCTAGTTGTCTTGAAATTGATACAAGGCCTACATATTTACGACTATACATATTTATGAAAAATACAGTTCATTAAAGACTGTCATTTGAAAAACAGGTGCAATGATCCCACCTGCAAAATTAGTTTATATGCACATTTCTTGTAATAATAAAAACAAATTGGTCATTTAGTTACTAGCTATGCATTTTTTGTACTCTTCTATTTTGTAATAGCAATAAAAAGAGAGAGAGAGAAGGAAAGAAAACATATTGCATGCATAATTTAGCATCCATATATGGTGTAAACTCTGTTCTTTCCACTTACTTTGGGAAGAGTGAGACCACAATCCATTATAGAGTGAATAATTTTTTTTAGAGTGAACAATTTTTTGAAATGAAAAATGACAATGTATTTCATGCAATTTGCAGACCTCTTTACATCATTGCATTCTGATTTTAATTTAACAGGGTCTTAAATGGTTACTTTTTCAATTGACCAAGGTAGCTGGGCAAGAAATCCAAATAAATAAAAGTAGTGATTGATGCAGATGATGGCTTTTGAGATATTTGAAATAAACCTTAGAGTCTGAATTTGATGCTATAAACTAATTTCAGGCTATCTTGAACAGAATGTTTTATTGTGCTGTGCCACAAAATGACGTTCTGGTCAATGATGGACTGCATATATGGTGGTGGTTTCATAACATTATAATACTGTGTTTTTACTATACCTTTGCTATGTTTAGATATGTTTGATAAACAAATACGTAACACTGTGTTACAATTGCTGACAGTATTCAATGTCGTAACATGCTGTACAGGTTTGTAGCCTACAAATAATAGGGTATTCCATATAGTCTGAGTGTAGTAGACTATACCATCTGGGTTTTTGTCAGTACACCCTATGATGTGAGCACTACAATGAAATCAGCTGATGACTCATTTCTCCAAACACATCCCTGCCATTAAGTAACTTATGTCTTTATTTTGTTTGGTTTATGCAAATAGCATATGCAAGTGTTTTTGAAATGTAAAAACTGAAAAAAAAACCCACTAGCATTTGATTGAACACTACACATGATGTATCATGTACTCTACTAAATAGCGACATCGCAATTCCTGCAAAGTGGGGATAATACAATCTTTTGAGCAGACATTATAGGAGGGTTACATGCAATAGCCATCACCTAGTGCCTATGGGAAAATCTTGTTATCACCATTTTACAAATGAGAAAATTAAATATCAGAGAGGTAAAGTCATTTGCCTAAAGATACACAGCTGATAAACTGGTATTGGGATTCAGACCTGGGCAAGATGTTGATAATGCTTTTCCATTCAGCAAAATGTTAGATTTCCAAATATTTGGCAAATTATATGCCTCTGTGGAATTGTTTCAGTATTTTCTAAACTACCTAACTTGTGGACTATTTCATTCCTGAGTAAAATTAGAGATTCAATGAACAAAATATTTTCGATATTTCTAGATCTTTCCATATTTCGTGCATGAAGTGGGGGGGCTCTAAGATAAGCGTCAAGTCTTCCTGCAGTTGAGGAGCAGACACATCTGCTGTTAAAGATGTTATAGAAATGTGTTGCAGAGGAATTGAAATTAATTTTGGAGGTTTGATAGTTTGATGGCGTAACTTACTTATTAATGTGTGTCACTTCCCGTCAATTCCAAATACAGTTGAAGAAGAAGAAATGAGTTGGAAGAAACGAATGCTTTCTCATAGACGTAATAACAGTGATACAGGAAAAATGCTTCCAGTGTTCCAATTTTGAAATTAGTCATGCTTTCTGGAGTAACGACTCTAATCACATTCACCTCAATCTTACTCTAAAAGAAAGAAAGAACAATAATACTTTAGTGCTAATATAACATCAATACTGTTCATTTATTTTTCTCTAGAAATGATTCTATTATTACTGTGATGATATTCAAAACTTTGAGGAAATCCAGAAAATGCCTCTATTTAGAACTTTGGCAGTACTATCCATGATTTTTTTTTTAAATGCCCTTAACATGGTTTCATTTCTTTATTCTTATGTTTGGCTTCATGTGACAAGCCACAGGCAGATTATGATGTAATACAGTGCAGCAAATGTTATTAAACTGGCAAAATAAAATGCGGAGTGTGAATCACAGTCATGGGTGTTTTATGTGTTTTCACAGATGTAAGTCTTTTTCAGGAATTTCCTTAAGTTTATTTAATGTTTTTTTATGAATTATTAATAAATGTTTCAATATTCATTAAAATAGTAATAAGAACTATTTTAAAGGTCAGCTTCGTCACTTTCCTCTCCAAGGGGAGTAAGCACTGGGAATATCAGGTAACCAGGTCTCTCAGCTAAGATAATGGGGTCAACCTTATAAACAGATCTTAAAGTACTAGAACATTTCTTATAATATCTGGTATTTGTCCATCATGCCATTCCTAGGAAGCTTATAAACTTTATGGAAATGACCTCACTAACCAATTTACCATTTCTCTGAAGTAGGTACAGAGTAAAGTATTTCAACTACTGCTGAGACCAACTTCTGGAATGTTTTTCCTTCTGAACTCCCACTTCCAGCCCTGGTTTATTTAAACAGCGCAATGTTGAGTTCCAGGTTGTGATAAGTGCATGTTAGGCTTTGGATGAAATGCAAAGAAAATGACTTGACTTTTGAAAATGGTTCATTAGAACTTGTGAAGACTCTTGCTAATAGATCTTGGAGAGATCATTACATAAATTCTTCTCTTTCTTTGCAAAACTACACCTGAGCTATCCCATAAATATAATAACCTGTCTTGAAAAAGAAATCTGTTAAAATAAAGTTAGCAATATACTCTAGGTTGCAAAATCTATGTTGGTCTAGTTTACCACTGAAGGCCACAGTAGGCAATCTATTAATATTTACGGAATATATGAATTAATGGATAAATAATGGCAGTTAAGATGTATTGACCGTACACTGTGTTTCAGGCACTATTCTAAGAACATTGGGCACACACACTGATTGAATTATTTTATTATGTAATTAATAATAATAATTAATTGAAAGAAAAATACATAAATGGATTTTCCTGTTGTAATAGACAAGTTAAATGGTCAATAATTTTGGTAGGAAATTTTTCTTCTACCTGAGATTAACCTTTTATGTTCTCTTCATCCTCTTGCTCTTTCAAGAATGGAAATTTTAAAAAAAAAAAAAAGAATGGAAATTTAGAAGTATTAGGGTAAAAATACATTAAATATTTCATGACTATAAGAAAAAAGGAAGAATGGTATTTTGGATATTGAATATAAACATTATTTATATAAAAATATAAAGAAAATTTAAAGATAAAAATATGAGAATTACTTGTTATTTTAACATAAAAATACTTTGCATGTATTATAGATGATGTAAATTTTAGATGCATCCCCTTTAAATAGTTTCATTTGTAAAAGATTAATAGTTTCAGGGCATGTGGTAGATATTATAAGATTACTGGAAAAATCAGATTTATATACATAATAAAAATGCAAATTCTAAGACTATGAAAAGAACTACCATATAAATAATTGGGTAGAATAGTTACAGATATTCTGATATTCCATGGCTTATACAAAGCATTTAAAATTTCTCTTTTTCTGTCTAAATTATATTAATTTCAAAATCACAAAATTTTGTAAAAAATAGTTCAAATATGTATGGCATATGCTTTTTTCTTCTTAGTGTGTGGTACAGTCAGTATCTTGCAAATTGTTAGTTGTGGAGGTCTTTTTAAAAAGTCAGTGTCTCAAAACATGTTTCCTCCCTCACTCTGTATTTGCCTTTGAGGGATGGGTAATAAACAAGTTGTTTTAAGGGTGGGGGGGCAAAATCCAATTTTTGGCTAATGAATGTCCTTTTGAAATTCATTGAAATTCTCATACATTGCCATTTTATCCACTTATCCACTACTGACATTCAGAACCTGTTTCCATCCTTTGACCCCACTCCTGTCTTCCTGTCACTTCTGTCACACAGCGCCAATGTAATTGGTGATCTGAATTACAAACAGAGGCATGCTTCTTGCATGTTTTCTCACACTGTGGATGTATTTAAAGAATACTTTTGGTAATTATTCAGAGACTATCACAGTCTTTTCAATTTTAGTCATTGCATTTACCTTTTTTTTTTTTTGAAAGATAACTGCTTTTAATTTTCTAAATTTTCACTTATGTAACATAATAAAGGAAGATTTATGTGACCTGATAATGATATTTTTACAAAAAACAGTTCCCCCCCCAACATTTGGTCAGTAGTATATAAATATTTACAACGAAAAAATAGGCAAGGAAAAAGTCCAAGTCCATTTCTTTCCAATGCTTATCAGTATTGTGAAAATAAAATACGTCATTAACTTTTTCTAGTCATTCATATTTACACACTGCATCAGCTGATGGTTTCAAGAAATTTAGGTTGCACTGTATAAGGGTGATTTTGTTCAACATCACTCTTACCTTTTTCTATATTATTTTAAAAGTTATCTGAAATAGTAAATTAAATATAAAAATGTAAACTTTGAAAGAAGAGAACATACGAATAAATATGTATAAAGGTAATGCATTAAGATACAAAGTTTCTCATAGATGTTGGTATTATCCATTTACCTTTTAATGTACAGTTTATCTGGCCAGGGTCATAGTTTTCTTGAAGGAAGTATGGTCATACTGTGTTTCCCCGAAAATAAGACCTACCCATAAAATAAGCCCTAACAGGATTTCTAAGCGTTTGCCCAATATAAGACCTACCCTGAAAATAAGACCTAGTGATGGGTGTGGCTACGCAGCGTATCTGCACAACCCATGGCTCTCATCAAGGAGCGGTAAAGAAGACGAGCATCCCTTCTCATCTGCCCCACGAGAGCTCTATTGCTGGACACGAGAGATTGGGGCCAATGGTTCTAAAAGAAATAGAGTTGCAAGAAATTCAGGATGGAATTCGGGGTTTGGAGAGTTATAATGATGTTACAGAAGAAGACGACTTAACAATATTTGAATAAATGTAGATTGTTGTACCATACTTAAAAAAAATAACACATCCCCTGAAAATAAGCCCTAGGGTTTCTTCTTGAAGAAAAATAAATATAAGACCCTGTCTTATTTTCGGGGAAACACGGTAGCTCTGGAGAAGACACTGATGATAGTGACAAATTTAGAAAACCCAAAATTTAACTTTAAAGATGGGAAATAATGTGTGCATATGAAGGAATCAACAGTTAGAGACTTACATTGTGTTCATTTACAGAAGATGAAGGACAATATGTTTACCAGAAGAGACTGTGCACTTGTCCCTGAATTGTTGTCAGTCTAGTGTAATGAAAATTTTGTATACATTATTTTCATAGTATTAGTTTTCAAAGTCCTTCAGCATTAGGTGGATTTTTCTTTTGGCATCTTGCAGCACTGAAACACCATTCTGTAAAACACTGGCTGTAGGATCTTTAAAAAGACAAAGGTATCAGATATCAATGATTCCAAACTATTTGAGCAACAAAGCCCATGTCATAAACAATGAATGTGCCTTCCCTTTCTAATAAAACCAAAGACAGACAGCACACTATCTTTGTCCCAAGAAATGTGTCATTTGAGAGGTAAAAGAATAGAAAGAACAATTGCTTTAGCTTTTTCTTGTACTGTATGATAGAAGTATCATCACTACCTGTGCAACATGGGTGCTGTAACTCTGAAATGTGAAATACAAATGGAAATACTGTTTTGAGATAAAGTCTTGCTTATAGCTACATTCTGCCAATTAATTAGAGTTGATAAAACAATACTTTAATGTTTAGTTACTTTAGTAGCCTTGATGAAAAAATAGGGATTTTTTAAAAAGTTTCTCTCTGTTTCTTTCTCTCCACACCCATACACTCACACTTTCCTATGAGTTTAAAAATTTGCAGTTACTATGTTGAAATGAGAGTCATATTCTTTTGAGACTGTAAGGCATCCACTCTGATGGTTGGTATTTGTAATATTGTCCTGTTCTATTTCAAGGAGTTGTTTTGTATAGGCTTAAAGAATTGAGGTCATGCTGAGCAATTTACAAAATTTGTAATACTGTTGTTAATGTTCAGTGTTTGTTCAAAAATTGAATTTATATTAAATATTCAAATCGGAATTTTAATAGACACACTTTATGTGAAGTTTTAAAATAATTTCTAAATATTCTCTCCTTTATATTACACACAAAAAAATTCAGCATCTATAATTCAGTTGATGAAATAATTAGTGAGACATTCGTAAATATATATTTACAGGCTGAATTTCTAAACTTAAAGGTTAGGTCTTTGAAACTATTTTTCAGTTACTATCTATGCTGTTATTGGTGTAGTGATGGCTTTCTGAGTGTTATTACTAACTCTTTCCAAGAGAGAGCAGTAGTGAATTGCTTTATTTGTGCTGGCTATGTAGTTTTACTCAAAAGTACTGATTTTGATTTTCAACTTTATAACCTTTCAACCTATTGACCATGAAAAATGCTCTGACACAACGTGACACATATAAATGTTTAAAGTCCAAAGGGTAATTATCTATATTCATAGTTAAAACTGTGCCTTGATTTCACAATAGAAACCATATGTTCACTCAAAACACTTTCAATAGGTTAAATAACACCCAGATTAACCCTGAGTTAGTTTACTGGTTAAAATAATAGCAGCATCTTCTTCCAATTCAGTAGTTCATTTATCATCTCTGATCAAGGCACTGGACATGAACTTTCAAGATTTAAAAGCTTAAGTTTAAAAAGAAAAAAGAAGCGAGAAAAAAGCCTACAGATGTTTAAATATCCTCTTTCTTGACCTTATCCTGGTCTTATCTGTTCAGGTACTTAATATCAGCTTTGAGAGTTAGTATTGAAAACTATATTTGATTTTGTCTAACATTTAATAAAATAAAATACTTTCTCTCTCAAGTCATGAAGGCAATAACTTGTTGATTTTTCCTTAGCACAGTACCATATGGAGAGCAATTTCGAATAATTATTAAATTTTTTTGAATGCAAATTGCCTTGGGCCTGGATCAAACCAGTGAGGTGGACCAAAATGAGGAAGGCAGAGTTCTGTCAAGGCCACGCCATAGCACCTTGCTTTTGTTTCACTGGTAGACTGAGGCATTTCCTGAGACTGAATGTGTGAAGTGAAACTTAATGTAACTTTCAAGTAAACCAGCTGAAATACACACGCACACACACACACACACACACCTTACCATTCTTACGATAATTGATTATTCTGCGACTTTGAAATCACTGTAGCAGAAAATTACAAACAGAAAACAAAATTGTATATTGTAGAAGTAATGACAGGCAAAAGGAAAAAGACACTGCAAGCGGAAAAAAGAAAGACAAACAAATGACTTTTCAGCATGTGCCAGCTCTGTGTACTTCAAGCTGGTGGCAAGCCCCTCTTTACCCTGCTTTGTAATGTCACAGTTCCTTGTCAAGATGAGGAGGAGATCACGTCCAGTGAACAGATGATATATAAGCAGCTTCATAAAAAGGGACTTTCTGTCTCTGAAGAAGTGACACTTTTTCCTAAATATTCTACTCAAGCCCCACTGGAAGTAGAGTAAAAGCATACTACAGAAAGAACTAGGAAGCCTGTAGATGCCTGGTTGATATACTTGTTCTGATCGTAATATTGTTATTTTTGTAACTATTTACACAATTGTTGGAACTATCATTCCTTTATACAAAAATAGTATGAAGGCTGTGGGAATTGGGAAAGGCACTACTCCCTTTGAACTTAACTGAATTTCACTCTTCATAAGCAAAGACATGAACCCTAGAGAGGGCTTTAACTAAGTGTTCCTTCCCTGGAAATAGAAAAAGGATGCCCTTCTGCATGTAAAAACCCGAAGCTCTGTTTGTTAGAGAACAGCTTCTTCCTTTTCATGGAAACAAATAGCATTCTAAACCGCTGCAGTTTAGCATCCATCACAGGCCACTGTGCTCTAAACAAGTGAGCAGAACTGTTTACCCTTAGAAAACCTGGCACCCACCCAATTTATGTCTTATATGTGAATTTTCATATGTTCTCCTTATACACCTTTACCATCATTTATGCATCACTTACTACAAAGATAGGACTTGCTAATAAATTCCTTCTATAGAATGCTGTAAGGAAATTCGGAAGGTCTTTCATATTCAATATCTCAATGACTCCGCAGCCTTCATTCTGGCATAGTGTAGATTATTTTGGATTCGGCTTGCTTGAGCCCTAGTCTTATTTATCAACAAGACTGTGTGTGTGAATATAAAGAAAAATGCTTAGCATCTGCATTGGAAGAATATGTGAGGCTCCTGTCTCAGTTCCAGTTATTGAAAGTTAACACCAAGGCAGCAAGGCTTTTAAAGCTACCTACACTTACATTAAGTTCTCAGCAGTGGCTGCTAAAGCCCACGGATCCAGAGGTGGTAAAAAACATTTATGTTGCATTATTGGCTCAAAGTGACAAAAGGCAGGTAGCAGTGCCAGGGTAAGTGTTTCATTACATTTTCCAGTCAGTGAGTTAGCACTTAGAAAAAAGAAGTGATACATGGTTAATGTTAATATGTGCAAGGTTATGGTCTACAGATATAATACATCCCAAATAGAAGCAGTATCTAAACTGATGGAAAGACCAGTTGGAAAGGAGGAGTCTGAGAAATTGTGTCTATTTGTATGTTTAAAGCATTTGAAATACCTGGGGGATGTGGACTGGAGAGGAGTTGTTGTTTCATTAGGTTTATGGTTCTAATTTTGTTTTACGGAATTGAAATAAATTAGAATTATCTTACCCAGAAAATGGGAAGCTCAGTGATAGCTTACAAAAAACAAAAAAAAAAAAAAAAGGAAAAGTAAGCTAAGTTCACACATCTATTATCCTTTAGCAGATTTGTGTTCATTAGTGACACCTACCATGGTCAAAAAATTCAGCTAAGCAAGAGTAAAGTGTAGCATTTTTAGGCCTAATTCAGTATTCTTTAGACAACATTCTTTAAAGGGTGCTGATCACTTAGTTTTGTTCTTTCTGAATAATCAGAAACTTAATTATGATACTGCCATAATCTCCTCTCTGCCCTGTTTTTATATCCCAGGGTCCTACAGCTCTGGACTTAATACAAACATTAAAGAAATTTTTAATGAGAATCATGCATTGTCATGCATATGTAATATTATTTAAGCATAAATATATGTAATAGCTTAAAATATATCCCATGAATTTCTGATATTGACTTTTATTTTCTCCTCCCTGAGCATCCAGTGACAACCCCCAATCAATGTGGCTGAAACTCTGCTCTGACCCCTCTTGCATTGTTCTGCTGATTATTTCCTCTGCTTTTCCTGATCTCATTCCTATGTGCCATTTGGTTTTGAGTTCTTCTCTGCAATGCAAATGCTCAAAGTTAACTTTAAATTCAGTCAGTAAGGAAATCTTGTTCCTTTCCCAAATGCTCAGAAGAATGCTGGCTGCCTGCTTCACTTGTCAAATGGGAAGCTGTTTTTTGTCTCTGGGTTGGCCCTGCCACTCTCTCTTGCCTGCTCTGTTTTGTCTGTGTTCCTTCTCCCATACAGAGGTGAGGGGAAGAAGTGATCTAATTCCCAGTGTGGAAGAAACACTTCCTTGTTAAAGACAAATGAAAACACATCTCTAGTTGAGTGGTGCCTTGTCTTTTCTTACATAACAACATTAAACTTGCTTCTGAGGAATGGGGTTTGGGATGTTTATGCTTAACCACTTCATAATCTAAATCATTTTGGGCAGAGAGTCAGTGTCTAGGGCACAGAGAGAAGGAAAAAGTGCTGAAATTAAAAAGAATTTGTGCAGGAACATCATATACTACTTCCTTTTTAAAAATTAATTTATCGATATATACTGAGCAACAACTTTCTGTATGTAATATGCTGAGTTCTTCAGAAAATTAAAGATGAATTAGACCTAAAATTTGTCTTCAGGGAACTAGCAGTCTCAAATGGGAGGAAAAAAATCAAGTACATTAATAACTTTGGTACTAAGTAGAAAGATAGAGTCATTGATGAGGAACTGGTTGGTGTCAACTGGGGTGAGGAGTAATAAAAGAAGACTTCCTGGAAGAGGTGGTCTTTGATTTGGTCTCTAAAGGTAAGAACCTTAATGTGCAGAGGGAGGAGTTAGAGGCTAAAAGTTCAGTTCTAAAACGGTCCTGCACACACAATAAATGTGGTTCCATTTGTTTAGTATATGTTGTATGGAAAGAAATAAGTGGAGAATAAGTTTTTAAAGGTAAGTTTGAGACACATTGCATAAGGCTTTGAATACCTGGGAAAGGAATTTAAACTATTTTCTAGACCAGGCTTTCTTAATTTTGAATTCTTTCTATCATAATCTGCTGGAAAGCTTCTTAAACAATCATATTCATATTCATAAGCCTTATACTGCACATCCCAATTACAAAAACAGTAACACAGGGGTTGATATTCTGAATTATCAGTTTTTAACATATAAAAGTTCTTACTATGTCTGGTTAGGATTAAGAACTACTGATATAAGGAGCATCGTTCATTCAACAAACAGAGTGCTAACTATATGCCAACCATATGCTGGGGATGCAGTGTTAAATAAGACAAAGACCACTCTCATGAAAGAATAAAGACCTACAGACTGCTACAAATGATAAAACTAAAGAAATAATTGCAGTTCACTGGAACTAGCTATAATAATCAATTAAGCTTTCTGTGCTTCATTTGCTATGTGTATACTAGTGGCCATTGTGGAAAACCTCATGAACTTAGTCAAGCACAATACTACAAATTGCAGGTAATAAATGGTATAGAAATTCAAACGAGAGAAATATCGATGAGATTAGAATAAGTTGATGAAGGTCTCTGGGCTGTCAGGATTTAAGCTGAGCTTTGAAATAGGAGTAGATTCCTAGCAAGAAGGATAATATGGTCCCTATTTTTTCTCAGTGAAAGCACATACAATCATTTCTTGAGACTCTCTCTAGCATTACACTGATGAGGGAATAATCATGTGGACTCTCCTAAAAGTGACATGCAATATGATACACAACATCCTTGATGGTTTGACCAAAAGTCAGTAATGGTTTTTTGTGTGACTATTCTTTATTTCGACTTTCAATGAAAATCAAGGCAAAACATTAATTCATAACACAATCAAGGCATCATTAGGGGAAATCAAATTAACAGATTTCAGGGATGTTGCCTTCTAGTAACCTTATTTAGAGGACTTGAGACAAAAGTCCATATTAAATAATCAAAATACAGATATTTGGTATTATTGTTTACAGAAGTTTATTTCTCTAATAAATTAAAACATAAGACAGCAACATTGATATTCCCTGTTCACTTAAGGATCCTGATGTGCACACTCATGGAGGGAGGTTCCAACTCAACACTTGAATCCACAGTACTTTTCCTAAGAAAGAGCTTGGACAACAATTCAATGAGCATAGAGTTCTGGGCACAGGATACTTTATTTGTACCTAAAATATTTTAGGAGCATAAGATGTCTTCTCCATAAGAGAAAATGGGTTGGAATTTTTCCTGATTTTGAGTGACACTACAATTGATTGGTCCACCAGGATGAATTGGGTACAAAGCATACTCCTAAGCAATACCTACAAACTTATGCCCATTTTAAATTCAGTGGTATGATGTTAAGCTATTCTGTTCTACAGTAATTAGACAAATGATTTTATTATTTCTTAAGGTTGCTCCTAGCTCCTGCTATAAAACCACGTCATCACTATAGGAGAGGATGCTTTTCTTCCTTTCTTCTATGTCCAATGGGACTATATTCAACCTATCTAGAAATGGAATCAAGATATTTAAATGTAAGTTAAAGAGAAGAGGGACTGCAACATAGTGCTTTTTAAAAAACTATTTAGAATTAGAATGAGATCAATCCAGAGACTCTTTCTTCTCACTCTGCTTCTGGCAATAAGATTGTAATACAGAAATGGCAGAAGTATAAATATTCAAGGGTCTATGCTGAGATCAACATTTTGGCCTCAAGGCAGTTTCTGCTTGCTTCCTGTCTGTTGTAGAAGAAACTGACACTCAGGAAGATGACAAGATTGTAGATACGAATGTTACTATTCCAAGCTTCTGTGATCATGAGCCAACGGCAATTGTCCATGATTTTGACAAGCATCTGCAAAGTCAAATGCTAATGAGAAACTGAGACCACAGAAGGCTCTGAAGAATCTTGCATTGTTGTTAACTTGGTGAGATAAAAGAGTTTAGAATGATTTGTAGTGTGAACATTTTTTTATGTAATATACAGGTTCTAAGATATAAGGCTGAGACATGGCCCAGTTGAGGTAGCATTTTGAGAAGATACCTGACAAACTAGTGAGTCTACATTTGAGGAAAAAGTGAAGATTTCCATGTTGAAGTTGGGGTAAGCTACTTCTATGGTATGAATGTTTGTGTCCCTCTAAAATTCATGTTGAAATCTAATTCTTGTGTGGTTTTAAGAGATAGAACCTTTAGGAGATGATTAGATCATCAGGGCTCAGCGTTCATAATGGGAATTAGTGCCCTTATAAAAAAGGCTTGATGTAGCCTTGTGCTCCTTTTGCCTAGTGAGGACACATTAAGAAAGCACCATCTTTAAAGTAGAGAGCGGGCCCTGATCAGACATTGAATTTGCTGACACCTTGGTCTTAAGACTTCTTAGCCTCCAGAGTGGTGAGCAATATATTTCTATTGTTTATAAATTATCCAATCTAAGGTATTCTTTTATAGAAGCCTATGGGAAGTAGACGTGAAGAATTAATTAGAGCAAATAGTCTGTGAAGGATTAGAGCCTTCTGCTCAAGACAAAGTCTAAAGCACTGACAATTAAAATTCTTCTCATGATGATTTTTAAACCTAAAGTGGCTAACCAAATGTTTTATAGCAGATAGAATTTTTAAATCTAAGAAAACAATGATTCTGAGCTCTAAAAAATAAGAATAAATGCTATATAGAAGAAAAGAATGGTTTTCTTACATGGCTATTAATAATAATTGAGATTTTTCTAATTTTTATGTTATGAATGGCCATGCCAAAATGTGCACTTATTGTTTGCCTGATAGTCTCAAAACTTTCCACTCAGATCTAATAACAATTTTCAAAAGTAATTTTATTAGGCAGTTTCAATTTAAAAAAAACACAATGTGACTTCCTTTAAACTGTAATTGAAATTTTATTTTATTACCTTTATAATGTTGTTTAACTTCTGGGCAAAGTTTTTGACACTAAAGATAGACTGATCAATTTGCTTCCCATAGGTGTAGAGCTATCACCTTTCTGTACCTTGGCACTATGTAGAGAATGGAGAAACACTTTTAACCAGAGTCCAGGGGCAATTTTTATCCTTATATTTTTGTTTTTAGAATCCTGGAGACCTTTGATTCATTTTTGTCCTCATATAGAGATAACAGTATTGAGGAGCTTACAAGATTTAACATGGAAATGGTCACATTTTATCCTGCCTAAAGTGGAGATAAGAAGACAGATGACAGTGCTTACTAATCATTAAATAAAACTGGTACCTTCACAAGAGAGCTATGGAAAGGCCCACTCCTTATTCTTTAAGCTTCCACTTGTTAATTGGCTGCCATTTAATAAAATGAGTTTATAATTATAAATAGATTTGGCTAGGTTTTTTTTTTCCTTTGATTAACCCTGAAGATATATAGAATAATCCATACTGAAGTAATCGTTCAACAGCAAGTTTTCTATCAATAAGAATTTGACAGAATTGTTGCCAACAATTCTATATTGTTGGCAACAATTATCATTTAAGGTAAAAGGTGATACAATTTATTAATCTATTAAGTTACAACTGAGCATTACAGGTTTCTAAGTGAATCTAAGCTGGAAGGAAATAAGATGTGATATTGGCCACATCAAGAGTTAGGTCATCCAACAGCCAATGAGCCTATCATCAGATGTTCAACAAATGCAGATCATATAAGGCCATCCCACATATATCCAAAAATCAACAATTAAAATATCTGCTACCACCAGTGGTGAGGATGTGGAGAAATGTAAACTTGAGAGAAGTTTAGTGAGTCTAGTAGTTGGCATTAACTTACCCACTATTTTTGAGATATTTGTAGACAATTTAATTTTAGTCCTAGAAAAGTATAGCCCCAAATTGCCTCAAGGGTAAGAGTGAGAGTTGGGAATATCTTTTGTTCTTTGGAGCTTAGCATTACTTATTCTCTTAATAGTTTGTTTGTTTTTTTGTGCTCACCTAGTGCTCTATTAGTTGTTGAATGAATAGGCTTCTTTGGGAAGCCACTCAGTACCGTGTAGGTAATCTCTGAGAAAAGGTGTTAGCCTGTGGCAAGTCCAAGTAGGATTGTAGTAGTAAGCCCACAGCTGCAGTCAAAAGCATGTTTGGGGGCTCTTAGGGTTATATAGTCTTTCATATTTCCTTTACTGTGCCATATTTTAAAGTATTGTCTCTTAGTTTCAAATATATCCTTCCATATTCTGTTTTGTGATGTTGAAATTTTGCAAACCATATTTCTGCTTTGCCAGCAGGCTCTCTGTTAGACTCTGCCAATAAGAGGTGCTGGAAAAAGTCAGCAGAGTTTTAGGAGGAACAGGTTCCTTTCTGTCAGATACCTTTGCCTGTTTCTACTTCCTGTTCTTGTTAGTGTCACCCCAACAACAATTCTTTTTGCCTCAGTAACAGCAGTTGATTTCAGTTTGCAATTTTTTCCAATACTCAGAGAACCTATTCTGTCATCCCTGAGAGATGCCAGCAACAGCTGACAGTGCCCCTCAGGAGTTTGGGTTCTAGTTCCTTGGGCCCTCAACTCAAGCAGAGACATCAGCCACAGCTGAATATTGCCCACTTCTTAGGGTCCATGTGTCCATGCTATGGGGCTCCTTCTCCTAGATTCTTTGTTTTAATCATTACAGATCCTTTGTTATCTCAGCCCTAGAAATAATATCTACTTTCTAAAATTGCTACTAAAGGGATAACTTGGTGTTCTTTTTGGCTTTTTTATTTTTCAATAGTTAACAATTCTTTATATTGAATTATCTTTGTTAAAACAAGTGGTGATGTTTTTGTTCTGTGACTGGATCCCAGAAGTGATACATGCACATTCTATTGATCAAAGTGGCTTTCCTTTTAGAGGATTTCCTCATTTAAGAGCAAACAATGAACAAAATTAATGAAATAAGAAATATTACTACAAAGAAAAATAAAATTATAAAATCATCTTGTTTCTTAGAAAATCATGTATAGACAGTGGACAAAGAGATACAAACTGGATAGATTTTGATATAAATATAAATATGGATGTAGATGCAAATTTATATAAAAATATGGATATATGGACAGTGTTATGGGTTAAATTATGTTTTCCAAAAATGTATATATGTTGAAGTCCTAACCTTTAGTACCTAATAATGGGACCTTATTTGGAAACAAGGTTGTGGTAGATAGTTAAAATGAGATCATACTCAAGTAGGGTGGCCCCCTAGTCTAATATGCCTTGTGTCCTTACAAAAAGGAGAAATTTGGACACAGACATGAGCACAGGGAGAATGCCACGTAAACATGAAGACAGAGATCAGGGTGATGTATCTGTAAGGCACAGAACACCAAAGATTGCCAGAAAACCACTAGAAGATGGCATGGAACAGATTCTCCCTTACAGCCAACCAAAGAAACCAACATCACCAACAATTTGATCTGGGATAGTTAGCCACTGGAACTGAGACAATATATTTCTGTTGTTTAAACCATCCAATTTGTGGGTTTTTGTTTGTTTGTTTGTTTGTTTACAGCAGTCTTAGCAAACTAAAACAGATAGTTAAACACACACACACCCCGATGGAAAAATAATAGCATGTTTCAAAATAAGGTGGAAAAGCAGCTAGGCAGCACATCTGTAATGATTTGACTTAGATTCTTCTCCATGTATATTGATATAACAGAACTGAAAACTGGTCTGATTCCAAGAGCATTCTCCAATTAAACATCCATGTTGTCTTTACATATGAGAGGTAGAATCAACTAGGCTCCCAGCTGAATAAATCCTTGAAACATAAGCAATTTCTATTAGGATGGCTGTGCTCCTGAACCCAGATCCAGTGGTTTTCCATTTCTGCAAATCTGAGTGTGGAGTCATTGCAGTGATGAGCTCACTAAGTCTCTCACAACGCTGATCTTTTGTTAGTCACAACATAGGAATCCTCAGCTCTGAAAACTTAAAAGCTGTCTTGCCTCTGTTTAGGCTTCTAAATCTTACATTCCCCAAAGAGCCAAGCACTCTGATTAGGTCCAACCTAAATTCATCCTCATTAACCTTTCTTTCTCCCTCACTTTTCCACTATACTGGTCTGTATCAGTTTATTTTCTACAAAACTGTTTCAGATCTTTTCCACTTTCTCTAATTTCTTTTGTTTTTTTCAAATTCCATCCCAAACACTTTGCCTCCTGTTTTATGAAGAAAACAAACGCTGAAAACTAATCTCTTTCTACTTCTTCACTTTTCCTTCCTTGGGATGGATTGATTGGTTATTTCATATAATAATCCTATTTTCCTTCTTAGAAAGACCATTTTATTTCTGAATTCTCATCTCCTTGCAATTCTGGGTTCCTTTTTTCTTTAACCTCCTGATCCTAACCCATCCAGTGCTCTAGTTCTGTCATAGTCAGTATCTTTATTTCTCCTACCAACACTATGCATCCCGCCTATCCTAGAGTGTCTTTTCCTTTTCCAGCTTATTGGTTAAGGGGAGGTTATGGGACTGGACAAGTTAAAGAACAAGTCATAGAATAATGGAAAAAAGATAATTTTTCCATTTCATCCCCATAAAGAGAATGAAAGATAATTTCCTCTCAGGCCTTTATTTCATAAACAAGGAGATCAAGTAAGTAAGACATCCAGTCAAAGAGGTTTTGTTTTGTTGTTTCGTTGTTTTTATACCATTCTTTGAAATATCTCAAATTCGCCTCTGAGGCAAACCTACAAGCTATTCTATCAATTGACAAAAAGAGTAAAAATAATGCAAGAAAAGCCACAAAGGAAATAGAAGTTTGAATGTTGAGCTAGATATTACTTATTTTTCAAACATATTATTAAACAAAAGTTTATTGACTAGAATACATAAGGTGTTATGCTGTTCACATTATATGTAGTATCTCATTTAACTCTCAGTGAAGCTCTGTGATTTAAGTATTATTATTATTTCCATTCTAAATATAAAAACACGGATGCTTAACTTATGTAAATTGCCTATGGTCACACAGCTTATAAATTTATGGACAAAGACTTGAATTGCATTCTATCTAGCTTCAAGGGTTATGCTCTCCTTAAGCATTACAACCAGCTCTACCTGGCACCAGACTCAATTATTTTCTTCTATGAGTCTATGTGCAGTGGGGGTGGGAGTGGAAGGGAAGGTGGACAATTTGTGGTAAGGCATGAAAAAAGCTGCACATTTCTTTCCAGTAGGAAGAATGAATTTATTCTCAGCCATCCTTAAATGTATCTCAGAGATGCTTACTTTTTATATGACTTGACAAAGTTTAGAATTCAGTCTTTACCTGTGAAAGACAGTCCCATCCCAAATGGGAATGACATTTATAACCATGTCCTCATTAGCACCTTCCCAATTAAGTTCACAATCTAAAAAGAGTGAGAAATATTCCTGAAAAGCAAAAAATATTTTAATTCAAGTCATAAAAAAGGAAAATATTCAGAGAGTGGCAAAGCGCTTATTGATGTTGTTAAATCTTCAACCATCTAAGGGAAGAGTCTCTGAAGCATTAAGAACCAGACAAGAGGTAACATCGATTTCCTGCCGGCTTTCACAGGTTTACCACCACAAGGATGGCACACATCATCAATGTAACTCTATGAACTTTAAAATAAGTAGAATCAGGGTTACTATAAAATTTCCAGGCTTTTTCTTTCCATATTGAAAGCTGTTGGAATGCCAAAAATTTTTCAAGTCCAATGTTACCTACTTCAGGAAAAGAAAATAAATGTGTAGCCCCATAATATCTTTTGTTGAACATATTCTGTAAAGAAATCTGAGCAATCTAGGTCTCCCAGAATTGCCTTGTTCCTCCAGGGGAGAAAAAATCCCCATTGGACATTCTGTTTGCACAAGAACTACACTTTCCTTAGGAATTTGCTATTAAATATTCCTGTGGCTTTGGCAAGTTTGACAGTAATCTCTTTAAACCATAGTTTCCTCATCTGTAACAGGAGGAGGTGGGATTAAATTAGTTTTATTACTTTGTCCAGGTCTAAGGTTTCATAATAAATACAACACCCTCGCAATAGAATTGACACCTTAACTCATGTAAGACTCACACCATGTCACTAGATTTTTCAGATTCCACTGGTGGTGAGCGTAGAAGAGGAAGGTCATTTTGAAATACAGACTGCCCGTCTTTAGGATGAAAGACAGATTGGATTTCCAAAGTTTCCATCTCCCGGTCCCTGTTCTCCCAGGGAAAATGACTGAGAGTGAGCACAGGGTATGTAGCTCCAGGAGGAAAAAGAGGGTGGTGGCTGTCGTGAAATCCTGGCTCAAACGTGTCCCTAATGTTTGCCAATGTAAGAGGAAGGCTTGAAGACGATGTCACTGAATACTTTTTGGCTGATTAACAGTATAAACCCTTTGTAGTTTAAATCATGAACCAAATCTGTAAGTGCCCCTTTCATCACAGAGGCGGTAGAATATGCTTGTTCTACCCCACCTGAACTGCATCTTTACTGAGGATTTTTGTATGCCTCTTCTCTACATGGAATGAATCTTGTCTTTTCAATCTGGAATACAGAATTTATATCTATGTCAGTAAAAAAACACGTATTCAAAAATTGTGAGGATAATGTATACATCAGTCAGGAGTCACATATATATACAACACATACATTGTCTACATACATGTGAGCTTTTATTGGGTTTTCAATTGTTTCTCATTTGTCTATATGTGGTCTAAGAGCATATGTCTTAACTGATATTGCTTTATAAGTTTTGTTTTATTGTAAGGCTGATCTTGTTTTCCTGTCATCCTGTTTGCTTGTTTTGTTGTCATCTTGTTTTCCTCTTCAAGTTGTTTTGGCAGTACTTAGTCATTTGTTTTTCCATATAATTTTCAAGATCAGCTTATTGAGTTGGACATACACACACATGCACACACAGGGAGAGAGAGAGAGAAACTGACTCTGACTTCTTCATATTGTGTCAATTTATAGACAAATTCTATGACATTGAACAGCTTTACAACACTGAGCTAATTTTTTAAAAAAACAAGTAATATTTCTCTATTTGTTATAATTTTATTTATTATCTGATATTGTATTATTGTCTACATAAAAAGGTTTATATCTTTTATTATATTTATTTCTAGATATATATGATTGTTACTTAAATGGTATGTCCATATATTAATATAGACAAATGTAACATATTTTAAATTACATTTTCTGATTTTTAGCAATATATAGAAATTCAAATGACTTTTGTATATTGACCATTACATTGTGTGATCTTATTAATTTTTCTCATTAATGCTCATAATTTATCTGTACTTTTTGCTTTCTACATAGAATATAGAATCATCTTCAACAAATTAAATAGTTTTATTTCTCCTTTTCTATTCTTCAATCCTATACTTTTTTATCATGCTGATCCAGCTAGAATCTTCAGTTTCATGGCAAATTGAAATGATTTTAACAATGTTTTCATGATCTTAAAGATTTTAAATATTTTAACAGTAATAATAATGTTGGTTACAATTTTTTTTGCAACTATCTTTTATAGCTTTAAGAAAGTGTCTTTATACTACTCAGTTGCTGACAGTTTTGCCATTATTGAATGCTAATTTTATTGTACAACTATTGAGATGACTTGCCTATAATAATTTATCAGCATGATAAATTATATTTATCAATTTTTGATGCAGAATCATATTTGATTTTGAAATAAACCCATATTGTTCATGATGTGTGTGTGTGTGTGTGTGTGTGTTAATACTTTGTTAGATTTGGTTTGAAACCATTTAGAACTTTTCCAGACCACAAAGTTTTCATGAATTTCAAACACAAAACCACAAGAGGCCTGAATTTTGGTTACAAATTCTCAGAGTAGATTATTTTTTCCTTCTTATAAAGGTCAATTGTTCTGAAATTTTTCTTCTGAATCAGAGGTCTACTTCTTGTTTATATTGAGAATGTATCCCTTTAGGTTCTAGATTTATGAGATGGTCTCCAATAGGACACCTCACCTTCAGTGGGCCCTAGGTTCCATCTTCTGTCTCAGTAACCCCAAATCTGTCAAAGTGGAGGCTTAAGTCATCTAGAGCTGCAGTTCCCAACCCCGGGGATGCAGTCTGGTACCTGGTCCATGGCCTGTTAGGAACTGGGCTGCACAGCAAGAGGTGGGTAGCAGGCAAGCCAGCAAAGCCTCATGTGTATTTACAGCCACTTCTCATTGCTTGCATCACTACCTGAGCTCTGTTTCCTGTCAAATCATCCACAGCTTTAGATTCTCAAAGGAGAATGAATCCTGCTGTAAACTGCATATGTGAGGGATCTAGGTTGCACGTTCCTTATGAGAATCTAATGCCTGATGATCTGAGTTGGAGCTGAGGCAGTGATGCTAGTCCTGGGGAGCAGCTGCAAATACAGATTATCATTAGCAGAGAAGTTTGACTGCACAGAGATCATAATAAATTAATTTCTTGCAGACTCATCAAAACCCTATAGTGAGTGGCTAGTGACAATATAATAATAATAGAAATAAAGTGTACAATAATGTAATGCGCTTGGATCATCCTGAAACCATTCCCCACTCCCCACCCTGCTCCATGGAAAAAATACCTTCCATAGAACTGGTCGCTGGTGCCAAAAAAGGTTGGGGACCACTGATCTGGGATTTATTTGAAATTCTCAAGTTTCTTATTTTCACATTAATTCTGATATATGTACAGTTTTTTTTTCCCATGCTCCTTTTATTTTCCATCAGGAGAGTCATTTAAGGTAGTCTACCATAATGCTAGAAAAAGTGTGGTCTATATATTCTACTCAAATTCCTATTTGTATCTCTCAGTGATTTAAATTCAAAAGACCCTTGATACTATAATTCCAAAATGCTAAATATATTTCCCACAATATTAATTAAATTAAAGACACTAACAGATTTTGGTTATAATGGCAACTTCCTTATGATATAAAATGCTTTATTTACAAATCATAGCACACTCTCCATCAGGCCAACACCAGTTAATTAATATAATTCCTAGTGTTAACATTGTTTCTATCACCTGCTCTACTTTGTTTGAACCTCATCATTTCCACATCTCACCACTGAGGCTATTCTCCTAATTCACTGAATTTAAAAGCATCTCTTTTGTTATGTTTCAAATATTTTTACCCTTAACTGTAACATGGTGGCTTTGGAAAGAATTCTTAATCAAAATGTAAAAAGCTGCAGTTTATTTTTATGTTGCATGTATACAATATAGCAAAAATGACATTACCACCTCACAGCCTTACTTTACCTTTAATAAATAAGACTAATTGCATAAACTCATCCCCAGTTGCTAAGGCTCAAACATTGCATAAAAAGCTAGGTAGGAGCCAAATTGTTGTATTGCCACAGAATAACTGCTCTCAGGTAGCTGCAAAAGAATGAGATAATAGATAAACGAATTGCACATATTGTTTGCTCAGTACCCTTCTGCAGAATGACATCACCTGAGAAACTATGTCAGCTTTGCATATTGATTGGCCTATAATCATATCTGTGGGTTCTAAAGATTCTATATTGTCCTCACCTGCATCCTGTTTCTCTCCTCCTAACTTTATTGACTAACTATTGTTCTCCTTTTCACTGAGTTGAGAGGACAATAGCATCTGCCACCAACAAATATTTGCAAAATTTCTTTTGTACTTACAAATTGGAGATAGAATGGGGAAATCTCCAAATTTAATTAATTATCTTGGTTGATTTTTTATTAGGCTTTCTCTCTTTTCAGAAAGCGTTACCTGAATATAATTCATTAAGTGGACTATTGACTATTATCATGGCTGGTCGTAGAGTATTATATTAATGCCATGCTCAGTTTTCTTGATCCTAGACAATAAGGGAGAAGAAAGATCACTCATTGGTCTACGGTTAAGGCAGGGCATGTTGCTAAATTTTATGCAGGGTATTTTTACATTTGAGAAATCACTTAACCTCTGCTTTGATTTTTCTAGCTATAAAGTGGGGTGTTGAAGAGGTTATACAATTAATATTTCTAAAGTACTCTTAAAATGAAAAATGCTGTGCAGGTGTTAATTATCTTGTCATGTTATTATTAATAATAATTTATGTAATACATTTTAGTAAACAGCCATCATGCTATTTGTTTTTTTTCCTTTTTGCAGCCTGGCTGATTGTTTTCCCAAAACAGTATGCATGTTAGTATAATATAGATTTCAAATTTCATAAAACATGTCTTCTTTAATCTCTAGAGGTAGTCATCTCTATACAAATTGTAAGTTTACATTATGCTAAAAGGAAAAGAAAACAGCAAAACAGATAAGAAAACATGTAGACCAGTAATACGAGGACACACTATGGTTGTGTGTATGTATACACATATGTTTGCTATGCCAACTAAGAGAGAGAAAGGCTGAATGGATATTATCTTAATGCAACAAGTAGGTTAGCAATTCTTAGTTTATTTTGACAAACTTTGCTTTCTTCTGTCAATTCTCTTCCCCAGGGGCCTAACAGGAAAAGACCTTCAAATGGCTTTACTAGTTTGTGCAGGCACTGAAGATAACAGGCATGAAGGTAGTACCACAGGGTACTGACAGCTCATGAATCTAGTAAAGGAATAGCTACTATGACTCTGTTGAGGCCACAAAAACACATTAAAAGCAACAACAGTGGGAGGGGTGTCATGTATTTTCTATGCCATCTGAGAAGAAGAAATGCTCTTTAATCTAAGAAGAAATCCCCTTTACTAGAATTCTTAAGGACATGTAGCAGGTAGGCAGTGTGAGTGATCTTGAAAAGTTTACCAGACAGCTGTTATTAGAAGGGGTCTCATTTGTGTAGCTCAAGATACTTCTGGAATATCACCAGAGCCTAATATGGAAACTAATACTCTTATTTCAACTTGTGCTTATATTAATTTCTGTTCTCTCTATCCTAAATCACAAACTTTGATTCCTAAAATTCTACTGTATGTTGCAAATCACTGTGCTTGTCTTAAGGGAAAAATCAAAGATGGTATAAGATGTGGACCCTTGTCACAAGTACTTTACTGTCTGGAAGAGAAGGTGAGGTTTGTAAATAAATAATTGCATGCCTTAAAAGTTTATTTTTGTAAACTACCATATCAAGTGGATTTTTTTGTGTAATAAATTGCCCTAAAACTTAGTGCTTTAAAACAATAATCAGCTATTTACCTCACAATTCTGGGAATTGACAATTTTGGGCTTGGTTCAGCTGATCTAGATCTGGAATTACTCATGTGTCTGTTGTTTCCTTTAGCCTGGGGATCTCAGAGCTCCTGGACAAGATGTCTTGTCCTCCAGTTGTCTAGCTCAGGTTTTTGCATACGCTATAGAGTTCCAAAACAGTAAGAGAGAGAAAATCCCAGTGCTCAAGCACTTTTTTAGATTCTGCTTGTATCATATTTGCTAATGTCTTATTGGCTAACACTTGTTAAATGGTCAACCAGATTTATCTCTTGATGAGAGGAACAGCTAGGAAACATTACAAAGGCATCGATGTAAGTAACAAAAAAACTGGGGGCTGTATTTATAATGTACCACCAGTGAGGGGCAAAAACGGACACTGGATAGGACATCAGATGCTACTCTCAAGTACCTTGCCAATGAAGTACATATCTGCATATATTAATGTAAAATCCAATTCCTGTTTCTTGAATCCCTTTTCCCTTGAGATTCTAAGAACTTTCCAGGATGTCTTATCATGTCTCAAGGGCCATTTATTAGCGTTATCTCCAACGTCTCTGCTGGATATAGAACTAAGGTGTACTGCCTTGAGGTTAGAGCATCTGCACAATTTCTTTTTTTCTGAATAAGCTGTCTGCCTCAACAGTGAACACCTGTAGTTTTGATACAGCTTCCATGCACAGAGAATTTCTTAGCTTTTCCTGTTGACTGTTGGACTATGCCAGTGCAAAGTAGATGGAATTGAACTATGATGGGGCTCAGGGCACATTACCCCAAAATATGGCACCTCGGCATACTGAATAATTTAAGCTGAAGGAATTTGAGGAAAGGTAGGTTCAGGAAAGACTCTGACATTCCCATGGAACAGGTCATAACTCCCTCAGTTGAGAAGTGCTTCCCTTATACCTGGAAGAAAGGAAAATCTTTATCTCCAAAGATGGAGGGAAACTATGAAAAATCTGAACAAATAGGCTTTGCTAATTGTCCTCCAGTTTACTATACTTAGTTTATACCCTTTTATTTTATCATATTTTTCATGACTTTCTACTCTTTATCAAACCTAGTATAAGAATGCTCAGGTTTAACCATTTCTTTGTGTTTCCATCTCCTTATGAAGGTTCCCATGTCACATAAAACTTATATCAAATAAATTTGAATGCTTTTCTTTTGCTAATCTATCTTTTATTACAGAGTTGCAGCCAAGAACCTAGAAGGGTGTAAGAAAAAAGATATTTTTCCTCCCCTACAGCTAGCTGTTCTGGTTGCTGCCTCTGTCCTTGTTGCAGAACTTCTTCAAGTTACAAGGGAAGAAGAAATCACTGTCTATGTTACCTCAAAGGACGTTTAAACCTAAATATCCAAACTGATACCTCTACTTCCAATATTATATCTTTTCATATTCACTTACATATTTACATTACCAGAAAGTGATGCTGCCATCTCACAGTGTCAGAACTGTCATGCCCTTTTCACCAGCCTGACTTTTAGGTAAAGTTCAGTAACTTCATGATGGGTTTATTTTAAGGGTTCTATTGCCCTTACCTGTCTTTAGACCTAATTCAGGGTCATTCTCAGCCATCCCAAAAGTTTTTAATAACATTACATTCAGAAAAGTATATGTGCTCTTGATTATTCCTTGCCAGAGCTCCCCGGGGGATTCCAAAGCCTACTTTCCTGGTGCCCTCTCAATAGCTTTCAATTTTCAATGTCTTTCTCCCTATACGTCTTCCAGGCACAAAACCAGTTAATAACTAAATACTCATGTCCTTGGCCACACCAAACCCCAAAAGTGGAATGGATTAAGTTCCAGAAGAGAGAAGTATTCATGGTAAAGATAGATTATTTACAACTAGGGGAATCAAGGAAGATTTTATGAAAATTATTTCATTTATTCCCTTGACTTGAAGGATGTATAATCTTTGGTTATTAAGAAAAAAGGGAAAAAACGCATTTTTATAATGGATAAGTGGAGCAAATGCTCAATTACTGGAAGTTCAAGCTGTTTTGGCAGAAGAGATTACTGGAATAGCATATAGAATTTTTAAAGGGAAGAAACAGGTGATAATTATAAGGAGGGTATAGAAATAGATCCTGCAGTACCTTGAATGATAGGCTAAGGGGTTTAAATTTTTTTCACAGGTAATACTGAGAGTGACAAGACCAGAGAAATGTTTTTGAAACGTAAAGTTGAAAATAGCTTGAGGAATGTACTACACGAAGGTCATGGGTGATATGGAAATGAGCTTTAGGAAGGCTGTCACGATAGTCCAGGCAAAAAGCTTTTCAGTTCCCTGATCTGTTTAATGGGTATAATAGCTTTTACTTACGTTGAGGTTTTTAAAAGGTATTTCATTTGTAGCATCCAACACAGGGCTTGGCACTTAAAAGGAGGGCTGTGATAATGGTAAATTGCTACTGCAGGCTTCAAATTACCCTAATTGAATGTATATCTGGTTTCCAATATGGCGCTTATAAACTTAAGGTGAAACTCTTCCTGTGCCCTTAATGAGCCTTTTCCCCCTTTATATTTGACAGAGTTTAAGTTCTCAGAAAATACTCGTTAAATAAAATGAGCACCCATATATTACACAAATTCTTTTAAAGTAGAAATACCTATAATGTGACACAGATTTCAATTATTCAAATTATGCAGACCACACACTTTAAATGTTTAATCTTATCAGCTTCCTGTGTCCTACAAGTGGATTTTCTAAACTCTCTAAGATTATTGAACTTGTCTCACAAATCAGGCGTTTTTCCTCATCTCGTAAATAAAGCCAGAGGTGGCTTTGTCACTGCTTCATTCTAGTGCCAAACCAAATTTCAGGTTTCAGTTCAGTACATTTCATCCTGGGCCTTTGGCATAGATGCAGTCTGCCTGCCGGTTACCTGCAGCAGGTCAAAATCTAGCCCCATAGTCTCCTGTAAACATCTGGAACTGGTCTAGCCTTGTTGCTTTATGCTCTTTCTTCTATCCTAACTTTTTTTTTCCCACTCTATAGCAATAATTTTATTTCTCATGAAGATAAACAAGTTTTTTTTTTTATCTTCTGTGATTTGAATTGGTGTAGCTCATGACTGATATGAAATTCAGATAAGAAAAGGGGCCTTTATTTTATTTCTCAGATATGTTCGCAGGGAGGCAATTCAGTATGGGCTTGACCTTTTCAAGGTTCTGCAGTTTGATTGGATGGCTGCCTCTGTTATCACCTTTTACAACCTCTCTTTCATGTTAGAAATCAGGGTGGATTGGAGAGCCAATAAATACGGAATATTGAAAAGGGGGCAATGGAAATGAGTTATCCTGACTTTTGAGACCTTAGTGGTTCTTTCAGATTTATCTTCTTTCTATATCCCTGTGTGCACATGTTAGTGCTACTTTGCCCTTCCTTGCTTCACTTGGATTCCATTTGTTATTTGTTCTCTTTCTCCATGAGTCACATCTATGGTTCTCACTTCTATTTGGTGCCCCAGAACCACAGGATCCTTAATGACTGGAAAAGCTCTGTTGACCTTCTAACTGAGGTAGGGGGATCAGAAACTGTTAAAGATTTGGTTTTGTGTCAAGCCAAAAAATGTAAGCAGTGCTAGAATTAATAGTCAAGGCTATGTAGGCCACTGTAAGTTCCAGGGTCACTTCTAGTGGGCAAGAATGAGCATGCATAGGCAGCATCCAGCAAAGTGTGCTGTTTATTGGGTTTGCATGCTCTGGGCTCTGGATTGTTGATTGAGATGGTAATTCAGAGCCTACCTAATCCAAATATGGCTATCTTAGGTTTGTGTATATAGTTCAAATATATTTAGAGACTCATTTGCCTACAAAACCCATCCAGTTATCATTAATGAGTAGGACCATTAGTGTCAGAAAGAAAACAGAAAGTAGAGAAGACTATGATGAACCAAGAGGATAACCCCATAGATAGCTGCCAGCCACTACTCAGTTCTAGCTAATTGTTCCATGAGGAGATACAAGCCTGAATATACCTAATTTTCTGATTTTTTATAAGAAGATAGAAATTTGCAGTTTATATGGCTTAATTACATCTAAGATACTGTAGGCCCAGCATTTTGTAACTGTAACCTCTTTCTTATAATAATAATGGAATGGAGTGAAATTTTGTAAAGATGATACTCTATTCAACTAGGAATATTAAAATTAAATTATATAGAATTTACTCAGCAGCATAAGCATGCAAATATTTACAAAAGTGAATATTATACAATGAAATTTTGTTTTTATTGCCAATTCTTTTATTCAACAATGGGATAATATTAACCCAATTTGTTCTTTATTTCTCCTAAATAATTTTACCCTGTAAGTTTTCTCTTAAGGGAAAGCCAAGAGGCTTAACTCTTGGAAAAAAGGGATATATACCAATTAGAGCAATAAAATCATTACTAGATTTTGACTGTCAAATTAGCCATTAAAGTCACTAAGTATTTCTGAGTCTTTTGTGAGACAATATTCTGGAAAGCTAGGCATTACTGAGCTAAAAGAGGATTTGCTAATTCCTTGAGCTCCATTAAGATATCAAGAGCCAGAGCTATAGAGTGAAGCTTGAATAGTCAGTTTTATTCCAAGCCAGGTAGAGACCTGAAGTTATGATGTAATAGAAATCCCACCTGCCAAAGTAGAATGCAGAAACTTATATGAGTGGGAAGCAAGAGAAATTCTGGGACACAAAATTTTAACGAAAGAAAGTAGGTGCCAGTTTAACATTCCTCCCTCAAAGAGAATCCTAAGGTAGTACGTGAAATAAACATCTAGATTAAAACAGGGGAACCTCAGGAAAGCCAAAATCCTCTCTCAATAACATCACGATGTTTTGGTATCAGAGACAGCATGATAAAGCATTTGTAAATGCACATGTACTTGAGGCAGATGATCAAAAAGTAGCATTCTTATTCCCGATAGTCTGTACATGCAGGGTTTCTATTTAGAAGATGTAGGAATAACAGAAGATTCACACATTGTGGTTCAGACAAAGAACCCGTGGTATATGAGAGCTCATGAACAAAGGCTAATGGCCATGATCTTGAACTTTCCGAAGCTGGTGTATACATGACATCTTTTTGCTGCTTGGCATCCTGGATAAGTTGGAGTAGGGTTGGTAAAATTTGTGAAAAACTAACCTTTTATCCCTTAAAAAAATGGAGTTTACTCAAAGAAACTGATTTAAACCTGAAGAATCAGAGCTATCTTCACTTGACAATTTTAAGTCCTTACTCTCTCCATTACTACCCAGGAAGATAGGACCTTAAGAGCCAGATTACATCAAGTATAAATAAAGTAGTTATTTTTTTTCTCACCTTAGAAGTGATTTGTTAATTGTTGACCTTACCACATCTCTAAGAAATTAGAGAACTTCTTAGATAGGCCAAACTCATTGTCTCTGCTGGGAAGTTACATTAATTTCTATTTTGTTTTAGTTCCTGGTTGTCTTATGCTTCACTATTATGTCCAACACTGGCCTCCCGCATGCTTGTCTGCTATAAGATGCCCCTTTTTAAAATCAGGCCATTTATAACCAAACCGGGAATAATTCAGCCTATGACAGATTTTAATTATTTAATTATTTCAGATTTTAATTATTGAATATTCAACATATTTTATAGCTCCAATTGTTCTAGTTCTTTACTGTAATAAACTTAAGAATATTTTATTTCCTGGGAGGCCGAGGTGGGCGGATCGTTTGAGCTCAGGAGTTCGAAACCAGC
>VBSM01000529.1:58816981-58854162 GCA_008086735.1 Cheirogaleus medius
TAACCGTAATATTTGTATCCCCATAATATGCTGAAATAAAAAATAAAAAATAAATAAATAAAAAATAAAACATAAACATTGTTTACATGTTTATAAAAGTTTTGAAGTTACTTCAACATTTAGGCCATTAATTCATAAAGAATGTATCTAATAATCTAACTTCCTTTTTTTTTTCATGTAGAAAGCTGGTTTTCCTTAACATTTATTGAAGGGTCCTTTACCCAGCAATTTGCAATGTTACCTCTTACCTAGGTAGCTGTTTTGTGTATGATGACCTTTTTGTTTATGAATTTTCTGTGGGCAGAGAATGCTATTTATTTATCTTCTTACCCATGCTAATTAGCATGGACCAGTTAACAGTGAAACCTTTCAAGAAGAGATGTTATTTGAACTGGAGCTTGACAGAAAACTTATCATTAACCAAGAGCACATGGCTGGTTCATAAGGTTTTATTAAGTTTGGTTTAACAAATGTGTCTGAAAGTAAATATAAAAAATGTGAACTCTTTTCTTATCAACTATGGCATTCTAAATTTCTTAAAGCTTAATTTTGCAATTTATGTTTTAATTACTATGAAGCATGATATCCTCCTGTTAAAAATTATTTATTTTTTAATTTAACAAAAAATGGTTATTCAATATGTAATCTGTGATGGGCTATATCTCAAGACCTAGTATAGAAAAGCAGCCAGGTCACAGCCTATAGCCTCATGAAGCTCATAGTCTATTGAAGGGGTAGATGCAGGAAGAAGTAACTATGATGTAGTAAGTGCTCTAGGAAGAACAGATATAAAGGAAACAGGATATAGTGAAGGAAGGGCTAGCCTTGCCATAGAGAGCCAGAGACGTCTTCACAGAGGTGATCATGACTTAGCTGAATCTAAATAACAAAATTTAAAGTTTACCAGGCAGAAAAAACAAATGTGTTTTCTTACTGAGGAGAATGACAAGCACAAAGTCACAGAAGCACAATGGAGGATGGCATGTTCAGGAAGTAGCAGCTGACCTTTCATAACTAAAGCAAAAAATTCAGGGGTGAGGAAAGGAGGTGGAGATTAATCTGAAAAAATAGTTTGGGGTCAGATTTTGAAGAGATTTGTATGAAGAGGTTGGATGTAATTCTGTGGGCAATAGGCAACCACTGAAACTTTGATATAGGCATATCACATGACCAAACTTGTATTTCAGAAAACAACTGATGTCAGAATGATGGATGAACCGAAAGGCATAAAAACTAAAACTTACTGAAGTTTATTTTCATAGAAAAACAAGAAACAGGTTTCTATATTTCTGTAATAAAATCTTAACTGGTCTCCTTGCCCCCATCTTTGCTTCCTGTTGGATAATCACAAAACAGCAGCCAGAGAAATTCTTTTAAAAGTCATATCAGGTCATCTCACTTCTCTGCTCAGCTCTTGCCGTGATTCTCCAAATCACTCAGAGTAAAAGACAAAGTCCTTATAATCAATAGCATATAAACTTCCATCCCTGCCTGATTTTGTCTCTTACTACTCTCCTGGTTTCCTCCTGGAGTGACCTGATTATTGGTTGGCCTTGTTATTGCTTGTCATATACTCCAGACATGTTCCCCTCGTAAGACCTTTGTCCCATAAATACAGAATTAATTCCCTCATTGCTTTTAAATCTTGGCTCAAGTGTCATCTTCTCATTGAGGACTTTCCTGGTCACCCTATTTAAGGTTGCAAACATCCATCTTTATCTACCACTCACAATCCTCTATATCCTGCTCTATGTTTTCCCCAAAAAACGTTTATTATCTCTAACATACTACTTAATTTACTTTTTAAATGTATCTTTCTCTCTTGCTAGAATTCAAGGCAGGGGTCTTTTCTTTTGTTTAACAATGTATCCAAAAGTGCTAGAACATTGTCTGGCACATAGCAGGCTCTCAATAATTGATACATTTAATGAATGAAATGATGAGGGACTTAAGACAGCAAGACACTTGCCGGGGCATAGTTGGGAGTGAACTGGTTTACAGTGAATTCAGTGGAATTCTTGATGGGACTTAGTGACTGTATAATATGGCCATTAAGTGAGATGAGGGAATAGAACTTTTACATATTTCTCAAGCCTTGTTAAATCAGTGGACCAAAATGTTACTATCCTATATTCTTTCTCTTATTTCTAGTAAAAGAAGAGAGTAAATTATTCCCCTTATTAATTTTAAAATGATGTTGAGACTGTATAAAAATAAACATAAGTTTAAAAAAACCTAAAAATTCCTCTATATTATCTAGTTATACAGATATGCATTGTCATTGCTTTAGTGTCTGATATATATTTTAAGGTTTTTCCTTGGAAGAGATAAAGAGAGAGAAATGGAGACGGGGGGTGGCGAGGGGATAGGCTCTCAAATTATAATCAACCTTTCTCAAATATTATGAGTTGAATAAAGGGAAAATAGATTCAAATTATCCTCCATTGCTTGTGTTTCTCTTTACTTTCAGACTATTGTACACGTGATTCCACTTATGCTGAATCTAGCTCTAACATGGGTGCAATTACTTGCTCATAAAATAGTCTGGTGTCCTACAAGAACATCAGATCATGACTGCTGTATTCTGAACAGTGTGATCCTGAGAGGAGAAAGAGAAAAAGCTTCACTCAGGCTTGGATTTAATAGAGCTTATTTTTAAGTTACAGCGTTGTTAACTTATTAGCAACAATCCCTAAAGCAAATTATTTGAACTCATAAAAAATCAGTACTTTAATTTATAAAATGATACTATTGTACAATATTGTTGGGAGGATGAAATGCAATGTTTCTGAAAATTATGAAGTGCAATAAAAGTGAAGATGCAGTCATCATTATGAAAAACAAAGTGGGGTCACGGTCAATGAATAAAGTAGAGAAATTCATGTTACTTGGTCTTTACAAACTGTCCTAGTTGGTAAAACAAGTAGTTTTACAATTTTTTTCAATCAAATACGGTACTAGGTTCCAGAGTTTTTTCCTATTAGAGAGCCACAGATTGAGTTATCACATTTATGTTTTTGTCCCCAAAGTTGCCTTGGGGTATAGTCACTCAGGGATCCCTCAAAATTCTACATTAGTTTATACCAGGATACTTACTGAGTAGAAACACTGTTAAATTGACATCTCTAAGGGAGTTAAGTGAAAAATAAATCCAGTAGTCTAATTACACCTTCAGAGTATTTGCCAGAATCTGTGAATGTGTAATCATGAATATAGCTTCATACCATTCTTATTAAATTTAAGATTTGAGTTTTCTATTTTGATTACATGCTTGGAAATTTCCATAATCAGTAATCCCTTTATTTTTTCCTATAATTTTCATTGCTGAAGTTCTTTCCATATTACATAAAACAAAGTCAACATTGATTTGTTTCTTCTTTTTTGTTCTTATAACTAGAGCAACAAGGCATCATAGGCAAGAGAGAATTATTTTGACCCTCAAAGAACAAAGGTATTAATGTAAGACAGTTTAATGGAATAGAAAGTACACTGAACCAGAATAACAAAGGCTTAACCTTAGTCCTAATCTGCTAGTCATTATATCCTAGGCCAATCATTTTACTTGTCTCTGCATCAACTTCCTTACCTGAAAAATAAGGAAATAGACTTCATAATTTGTCAGTATCTTTTAGCTACAACATTCTATGAATATTATCAGATGTCCTTCTGGAAGAAGGATGGTAATTAATGGGAAAGGAATTTTTTTTAAAAAAAACTGCTAACTGAAAGTTAGCCAAAAATATTTGAAGCAGATACCATCTTGATAACTTTTATTCATTGGAGAAGACATCGTTTACTAATTGTCCAATAGAACTACAAATATCAGCTTAGAGAGGCAATTCAATTATATTTATAGAATTCCTTCCCTAGGTAGGTAGTATAAAATTCAGTAGCCAGTGATATCTAAAGACATGCACTTGTACTAGATTCCCTGTGAAATTACTTTGATATGAAAGTTTGTCAGATGAGATTTACTGAGAATGATATTCTCTCTTTCTAACTACTTTGCCCATTTCAGGGCTCCTGAACAACTCTTGACAAAACTATAGGGAAAGTTCCATGAAACCTTCAATATCTACCCCTCAAGGCTCTTAATTCTGAACCAAAAGGAAATCTGATATCCCATTTAAAAATAGCAATGCATGTTATGCTAATTATTTATCTGAGCATTAGAGAGCTTTGAATAAAAAGGCAATAAAAGCAACATGTTAGATGGAGATGATAAAAGCAACAGCAATTTCACTTTTAACAAGTTTTTCCGATGTTGTTATTGTTTTTGGAAATTCTCCTTCATCCAAGAATACATACTGAGGCACTCTGGCAGTGTTCATATAGAGTTGGTAACAGGTACAGTAAAAAGTTTCTATCCTTCTTTTTTGCGGGAGAAATAAAATAAATCCCCACACTAAGAGATATCAATATAGATAATTTTTTTTTTTTTTTTTTTTTTTTAGAGATGGGGTCTCGCTCTTGGTCAGGCTGGTTTCGAACTCCTGACCTTGAGCTATCCACCCGCCTCAGCCTCCCAGAGTGCTAGGATTACAGGCGTGAGCCACCGCGCCCGGCTTCAATATAGATAATTTTTTAAAAAAATAGCTCAGAGTGATTGTATGTGACCACTGTATTTTCTTTTATAGTGTCATTACTCATTCAAGAAACATTCATTGACAACTTGTCACATACCAGGCACAGTGCTCTAATTTCATATGTTAGACCCTAGGTTATTACTTTGCAGGTAACCAGGTTCTTTTAAATGAAAGTAATTACCATTCTTTTGGCATCTTCACTGCAATATGTGCCAACTATTGCTCTTATTCTCTTGACCATTACTCCACAAAATGTTGTTTTATGTTGTGCTTCTCATTATTCTTAAAACATTTATTGACTCCATCTTGCTTGTTACCAACTCAAACACTCTCTTTAAAATTTTGCCATCACATACTGCTTCTGCATTGTCCAGAGCTTTACACTTGAGATACAGTAAGCACAGTTTCAAAGCTTGTGTAAACATGTTGCACTCCAAGAATTGATAAATCATTCCATCTTGCAATATGATGCCAATTAGAACTAACAATTGACATTGAAGACTTTGCTTAAGGAGAGCAAGTGCTTAGTAACATTTCTCTGAAAAAAAAAGATATGAAGCTTATGGAGTTGACTCCACAATTGATAATTCCATGGAAAACTCTCTTTTCCTCAAACTTTATATCTTTAAAATTTTCAAGCAAACTGCAAAGTTGAAACAATAGTACAATATAAACACCCAAATATTCTCCAGCTAGATCTACTAATTGGTAATATTATACCACCTTAACTCTCTTTACACACACACATTTTTCTAAACCATTTTTAAATAAGTTACATAAACCATAACTCTAAATACTTCTGCATGTATACCTACAAAGTTATAACCAAAAGAAAGCATGTTGACTTTTCTATATAATCGCAATAATTATATAATTGCTACTCTTGAAAATTTTAAATTGATCAAATAGATTTGTCTAACAGTACATTATAAAATGGCCTCGGTTGCCATATTAATGTCCTTTATAACTATTTTGTTGTTGTGTTGGCCAAGATACAATTAAGGATCATATGATATATAGTTAACTATTGTAACTCTTTAGTCTCTTTTCATCTAAAACAGTTTCCTGCCTTTTTTAAAAATTGTCTTAATGTATTAAAACTTGAAGAATCCAAGTCAGCTGCTTTTATGATATAATTCATACTTGTTTAATTGTTGTTTCATGACTAGATTTAAATTAAACACTTGTGGTAAGAATGCTACAAAATCCTTGGTTGGATTCAGCTCAGTGTCTCTTACTAGGAGTCATGTCATATCAGTTTGATCAATGATTGCTAATGTTTATTTTCCTACTCTAAAGACATTCTATGCCCTTTGAAATTATTTTTTAACTTTATTTAAATAAATTTAAAATATATCTACCTACTTTTTTTTTTCTTTTTGAGAATTTACTAACGATTTTCAGAAGAGATTGGTGACTTCTTTGCTGTGTTGAAAATATAAACATTTGAGTGTATCTATTACTCCTCTTGCACTGGGCAGGTTAGTTACCATAGTCGTCCAATTCTCCCACAATTCCATCTAGAGTCACATGAATTCTTGGACATGCAATTTTGTAAACTTTTTAAACTTTTGATCAAATGTAATATCTATTGAATTTACATATAATATGGTAAAATAAAGCCAGTACTAATTATTTAAAACTTGCAACTTTGAACAGGAATGCAATTGATATAAAAGTACTAATTCTAACTCTACCTACCAAATGATACAAAATTTTAGCATATTTTCTAATACATTCTTTTCTGCAGTACCAAGTCTTAGTAACTAGCAAATCCAGGACTGCTGTTTCTCCAAGATCTTTAATAAATGTAACAAATAGGCAATATAATTAATGCTGTTTTCTTAAGTAGTACTCTTTGACCTTTCATTTTGTATTTTCTATACTGTTGAGCTCAAATATCTTTTTCAGTAAGAAATAACATAATTATTCAGTAAGTTCTTCTATACATTCCTTTTCTCTTCTTTTTTCATTTTTACTTAAGATATTAACACAGCACAGAGAATTGCAGCTGCTTTTCTTCTCTCAGATTTTCTGTTTGCATCTCTATTTTTGATTTTCAAACCAAGGAACTCATGGAGTAGTTACACATTCTTTTCTTAGATCTACTTTAAAATCAAGATGATATATCAGTATGGCCAGAAGCTTCCTCGTACTTTACCACTCTAGCCAATAATGCTTTAGATATAAGATACAATATCACAAATAAAATAACACAGATGCAATACAATCTTTTCTGTGAACATTCTATACTTTGCCTAGACCCTTACCAGTGTAGGAGAAATGTAATTAGAAGATTGCCAAAAATCTTTGTCCTGAGGGGGTATTCTCTTTCTGTCCATGAATTTGATAAACTATTTTCAATTTCTAATTTGAGAAGACAGGTAAATGCCCTACTGGGTTTAATTTTCTGTATTCAGAGTATTGTTTGGATTCAGCAGGCCACATTGACTGTATATGTGTCTTCATTTGAATAGCAGACTATGAAGGTGAATTATATAAATGTACTTCAGCATTAAGATTGGGAGTCTTTTAATTCAAATAAGAATTTTTGCAGAATGATGACGGTAATAAATAATAATGCACTGTATATTTCAAAATTGTCAAAAGTAGATTTTAAATGTTTTTACCACAAAAATATGGTAAGTATGTAAGGTGAGGATTTGTTAATTAGCTTGATTTAATTATTCCACAATGTAAATATATATCAAAATATCACATTGTATCCCATAAATATACACAATTATTATTTGTGAATCAAAAATAAAATGAAAAAAGAATAGAAACACTTTCCCTCCACCTAGTTTTAGCAGTGGTCTACAATGTAACAATTTTCATAGTGGAGAGGGGATATTAATGAGAAATAACACAATACACATAAATCAAGGTGAGATCCATGCTTTAATTTGATACCTTACCATTTCATATTTGTTGTTTTTAAACTGATAACTTTCAGAACTGTCTAATTTGATCAAGGTTGTCATACTCCTCAAGTAATCAAGACACAAATAGCGCTCAATTTCTATGTCAATTTATTACCTTGAAACAGTGATGAATAAGACATATTTCAAACACACTCTAGTGATATCTAGAGTTAACAGAACCAGGAGCCTTATTTGCATTTTGTGACTCTTCTATATCAATAATTTCTTTTTGTTGTTTATTTTTTTGTTGTTGTTTTGGTTTTTTTATTTCAGAATATTATGGGGGTACAAATGTTTTGGCTACATGAATTGCTTTTTTACAATTTGAGTCAAAGTTATAAGTGTGCCCACCACCAGATAGTACACACTGTACCCATTAGTTGTGAGTTTACCCCGTCCTCCTCCTCCCTCCCACTCAGTTTTACTTCCATATGAGCACATGAGTGCTGATCAATTAGTTCTAATTTAATAGTGAATACATGTGGTGTTTGTTTGTCCATTCTGTGATACTTCATTTAGAAGAATGGTCTCCAGTTCCATCCAAGCTATTACAAAAGGTATTACTTCACCATTTTTTTATGACAGAGCAGTACTCCATGGTATACATATACCACACTTTATTAATCCACTCACGAATTGATGGGCACCTGAGTTAATTCCACATCTTTGCAATTGTGAATTGTGCAACAATAAACATTCAAGTGCAAGTGTCCTTTCAGTAAAATGGCTTTTTCTCCTTTGGGTAAATGCTCAATAGTGCTATTGCTGGATCATTGGTAGTTTTACTTCTAGTTCTTTGACATATCTCCATATTAATTTCCATAGAGATTGTACTAGTTTGCAGTCCCACCAGCAGTGTATGAATGTCCCTATCTCTCCGCCTCTGTGCCAGCATCTGTTGTTTCGGGACTTTCTGATAAAAGCCATTCTCATTGCAGTTAGGTGATATCTCATTGTGGTTTTGATTTGCATTTCCCTGATGATTAGAAACCTTGAGAATTTTGTCATGTGTTTATTGGCCATTAGTCTATCTTCTTTTGAGAACCTTCTGTTCATGTCTTTTGCGTACTTTTTAATGGGGTTGTTTGATATTTTCTTGTTGATTTCTTTGAGTTCTTTGTAGATTTGGTTACTAGCCCTTTATCAGATGTATAGCATTCAAATATTTTATCCCATTCTGTAGGTTGTCTGTTTGCTCTATTGATTGTTTCCTTGGATGTTCAAAAACTTTTTAATTTAATCAAGTCCCATTTATTTATGTTTATTGTTGCTATGATTGCATTTAGGGTCTTATTCATAAATTCTTTGCCTAACCCAATATCTAGAAGAGGTTTTCCAACATTTTCTTCTAGAATTCTTATGGTTTCATGCCTTAGGTTTAAGTTTGTTTTCCATCCTGAGTTGATTTTTGTGAGAAGTGAGAGGTACAGATCCTGTTTCAGTCTTCTACACGTGGCTATCCAATTTTCCCAGCACCATTGATTGAATAGGGATTCTTTTCCCAAGTGTATGTTGTTATCTGCTTTATAAAAAAATCAGTTGGCAATATGAGGATAATTTTAAATCTAGGTCTCTGTTCTGAACCATTGGTCTATGTCTCTGTTTTTATGTCAGTCACATGCTGTTTTGGTTACTATAAGACTATAGCTTGAAGTCTGATAAAGTGATGCTTCCAGATTTGTTCTTTTTGCTTAAGGTTGCTTTGGCTATTTGGCTCTTTTATGGTTCCATATGCATAGAAGCATAGAATTATTTTCTCTAGATCTATTAAATATAACATTGTCTAAGCTGGTAGTGCACAATCCTGTGAAATGCTGGAGGGCGCGAAGCTCCCAAATTGCGGTGGTTCCGCTTTCCGTGTTGAGTTCAGATGGGATCATGCACTTGTAGAGAAGCAACCATTCATGAGCTTCTCAATTCAGAGTACTCTCACATTTTCAATGGGGTGGAGGGGCTGTGGCTACCAATCCACCTGAGTGCAAATTACTTGCTCTGTTGTCATGAGTGTGTGGGGTGATGCAGAGAGGTAACTGTCTAGGTGTAAGAAAGCTGGCACTTGGTCTCCTGTGGGCCTCTCTGTGAGGTGTCCCTTATGGACACCCAAACACCTGGGGTTCACTGGTTCACCCCACTATTCCTAATTAGCCAACGTGCTTGGGCTCATGGAATGTGGAAGCACCTTTAATATACTTTTTCTCCCACTGTTCACTGAGGGCACCTAGGTAGGAGAGAGGAAAACCTTTTTCCTTTTGCTGGGCTTTGAGCCTCTCTGGGTTTGATGCACACTGCTATCTTCTCCTCTCTATCTTCTTCTTTCTCAGCTTCAGTTTTTCTCCGTGGGGTCCCCAGACATCTCTGTGGTCTCTCTCTGTGATCCACACCTGAGCTACAACTCTTCTCTGCTCTGCTCAGTCCAATATTATACCTTCCAGCCGGGCTGGTCCAACAAGCAATGTCTCTAGGTGGCCATCTTCCAAGGACACTACTTTATTTCTGTTGTTTTCTTGTCAGAAATGTATAACATCAATCTAATCATGAAAATCCATCAAACACAAATTGAGGGACATTCTACAAAATATCAGACTAGGCTGGGTGTGGTGGCTCATCCCTATAATCCTACACTCTGGGAGGCTGAGGCAGGAGCATCACTTAAGATCAGGAATTTGAGACCAGCTTGAGCAAGAGTGAGACCCCATCTCTACCAAAAATACAAAACAATTAGTTAGGCGTGTTGGCGGGTGCTTTTATTCCAAGCTACTTGGGAGGCTGAGGCAGGAGGATCACTTCAGTAGAGGAGTTGGAGGTTGCAGTGAGCCATGATGAGGCCACTGCACTCTCAATAATTTCTAATCTCGACCAAATGGCCTAAAGGTCTTGACTAACACCATTAATGTATGAAACATAAAAAAACAAATACCATACACCTTTTTTTTCTAGGGTTTAATTAAAAATAGGTGAATTTGTTTGGGCTTCATCATCTACCTCCAATATTAGCACAGATAATAAAAAGTGAGCTCCACATGCCCTGTCCTGTAGGGCATGGAAGGCTCAAATAGAAAACCAGCATGGTGGCAGGGCCAACTATTCCAGAATCGATGTGCCCCGTGCTCCACAAGGAGTACAGCTCATCTGTACCAGCAAATGTGTTGGCTCCTACCTGCAATTGTATCATTCAGGTGTACATTGTAAAAGCAATTCATGGATAAGCACAGATAAGTGTTATTACTCATGTCCTATCCTGGTAAAATTATTAGTGTAGACATGCTGTGAGAGTCCTTACTTTTGCTATTTTTCTCTGAAAATCCTTTTCTTGGTCCCTTTTCTATCTTAGAGTCTTTGCTTCTTTTGGCAGCATTTGAGTAGTTCATTTAATAAAAATAACTTATAGGAAGGAGTATTATAGTGCTCAGCGTAAATAGGAAATTACTCTTTAGTTAAAATTTTAGAATATGCTATCTTATTTTTATTTTGATCTCTCTAACCTAAACAGTTTAAACTAAACATCATAGGTTTCCGGATGTGTTATTAGTGGGCTTTCTTTCTGATATGTTCTATCCTTCTTTCTTTTTTTTATTTCTAAATATATTACAATGTCTCTGGCTAAAGAAGAAATAGGCAAGTCACAAATCTGAAATATATTCCTTAGTCATGAATTTAACTGGCAGCCAGTATTCTTTATAGAGGCTGAAGTTTTTATATTTTAAGAAAACTTAAAATCAATGCTTTTTGAGTGGCTATGAATAATTTGAGCTAGTTTTCCCCAAGTGTTTAACGTCCCAAAATGCACTATTGCTCAAAATAATGCAATGTTCACTTCTAATTTTCAAATAAGTTTTGCATGAATATTGTTTTTAATTTAAACAATATTATATGTTAACGATCTGGAATCTAAAACATCATTCCTCCCTTCCGTAACATCTCTGTTACAGACACTGAAATAATTTTGCCTTTCTTAGATTAGACTAATATAGCAATAACTCAGTATCATTTTGTTTCTCTATAAGAAAGCATACTGAAAGATTTACCTTATAGTTTGCAACTATGGCACAACTACTGAACGTGTTTATTCTTTTCAAAGAAGTGATAGAAAATCTTTTCTGCACCATGAGACTTGTTAAGTTATTCAACATAAGGCCAAGGGCATTTTTAAAAAGAAAATAAACGGTCTCAGTTTATCAATTGTTCTGTCATTAGGGGTCCATACTATTGTATACTTTTTCTTGGATCATTAGGCAACCATGTAATAAGGAGAAAAAAATGTAAATGTCTGGAACAATTTGTTCATAGCTATAAGCCTACAACAATGGTGTTAAAAGCTCCTTAGTGGCAAGGTAGTTTCAGAATTCCCATGTGATATATAGCACTGCAGAGGGGGTACTATGAAAATTTCTACAGATGGTGGCTTAATGTGTAAATTAATCTGACTCAGTAAGGATCATGCCAGTCACTGGCAACCATAATTATAGATCAGAATAAAACCTTGCTCTACAAATTTGTTCAACCAGAGAACTGTAGCACATACACAAGTTTATTTAAATACTTTAATTATTTACTGTCAAGATTTGTGACACATGTGTGCTTCAACTTGCAAACACTAATAGGAATGATATAGCACCATGTTACTAGCATAAAACAAACAAGGTAATTAACAACAATACAGGAAAAAAACACTACAAAGTAACAAAACCAAGCATCCATCTCCAAATACTACAATGGATTTTCAAAGCAAATGGATCAAGTAACAGACATCAGTCAGCACTGGCATTTTGAAGGATCCAATTAAATATGAAGCTGATACTTCTTTACATTTTTATAATCTTAAAATTAACATTAAATTCTAAATTACCCCAATTAATCCCTCATTAACTAGTTAAATTCAGAGATCTACTTAAACTTCAAGGTAGCAGCTGAAAGTTTATTTAAGACAAGCATATTTACACTTAATGAGATTCCTATGAATTTTCAGCTTTTATTTGAAGAGTTTAGGAAAGCACCAACCTTGAAAAGCACATCTGTTCTGTGACTAGAACTAGAAAACAATCCCCTTCCTCCTATTAACTACGAGAAACAGAATTCTCTGGGGAAAATACACCATAATTGACAAAGCATTCTTTATATTTTTCTTTCCAAAGTAATCTTTAATCCTGTCCTTACTCAATTAAAGTGAATCCTAATTAAAATAAACTAATCTGAAACTCTCATTCATTCACAAAAAAAGGAAGAAGAGGTACTGTAAGAGATCTGCTATTATAATTTCAAAGCAGCCCTTATTTCCTCTGATGGCAACACTTAAAGATAACATTAACCAAACTCCCTGCCTAATATTGAGGAATGTGGCCTTCTCTTTTTCCATAATGCCAGTCTGTCAAGAGAGAGATGATTAAACTATGTATATCTTTCTTCATGTTCATTAAGAAGCTGTGTAACATAATGTAAGAAATACAAGGCTGAAAGTCAGGACCTGGGTTTCTGCAAGACTAAGTGATTGTCAGCAAAGCACTTAACCTCTGTGAACTTTAGTTACCTCATCTATAAAATGAAAAGCTTGAGCCAGAAGACATCTAAGGTGTCTCTTTCAGTTTAGTATTTAATCATTGTATAAAACAGCATATATACAAATGCAGAGAACTGCCTTGGTTCTCAAGCTAATCCTTGATGTTTAAACAAAGCTTATCTCAGTGATATGGATGCTTCAAAAATTGTTTTTGCTTTAATTTTCCATTTCACCTTAAAGACACAAAAAGCCCTACTTCTAGATAGAAGATGCATGTGCCTTCATGATATGTTTTGAGGTACCTGGAAAACTTCTATAAACTGATTAAAGGCTTTGAAATTTTCAGCTTTATAGTCACTCCTTCCTGTTAGATGGCAGCATTTTTCTGTAGGCTTTGAACTTAAAGGTGGCTCACTGTTGGGTTTGTCAAACTAAAAACATAAATGTTTAGTGATTAAGTTCACTTGCACTTTAGTGCAAATACATTTTTTCAAATCATCTGTCCTGGAACCCCTTTCTGGGGTTCAGTATAGAAGGATCTGGATGGAGAGGGCAGCAAGTATTACTCTGGGTGGTAAATCTGTCTATTCAGAGAAAAACCTAGTTTTTCACTGCCAATCTTAAAAGCTTTTAGCAGGATTTGATTATACTGCATTCTTTAGGCCTCTAATTAATGCAAGGGTAGAAAACTGAAATGTAACAAACAAATGGTTTAGCAGTGAGGGTTTTTTTTCCTTTAAAAAGCAATAAAGCAAAAGAAAAAAGTGGCTTTATGATTGCTACCTGACATTTGTGTTTGATGTTACAGGAAAATAGAGATTAGTGGAGACAATGGCAAATGACCCATCTAAAAGGGGGCTGTTCAGGTCCTCAGTCTCAGCCAAAGCTCCTATATGACAGCTGGCTGAGTATTGCCATGTCTTCTGAATTTTCACAAGAAGTCTTAAATCTAGACTTTTATAAGTTATGCTCCATATTTTTTTATTTTGACAGCTATTTCCAAAAAAAAAAAAAAAGTTTAAAATCCTGTGCAGGTTAAATAAAACACATTTGCAGGCTAGATTTGACCCAAAAGACACCAGTTTTCAACTTCTGAACTAAAGCTCCATCACACTTATAAGTATAAATCCCTAGAAAGCCAATACTCCTCATTTTATAGGAAAACAAAACCCAATGCCCAAGTCAAAAACTGCCTGAGGGCACACAGTAGGCTCTCATACTCAATCTTCTGTGCCAGGCTTTCACTGGTTAAGAATTTTTTTTTTTTTTTTTACAAATTATATGAACATGGAAGTATAAATCACCAATAGAATCAAAGTTCATACTTATTAATGTGGTTAAAACAGGGGACATTATTAGAGACACTGCCATGTGCTCAAAAATTTAAATGTGGATATCTGAACATTTTGAAAAAAGGATCATGCCATGTATCTTGTCCATGCTCTCCATAACTGATAAATTATTGAGTATGTTTGGAGGACAGTAAGTAGTTTCTTTCCAAGACAGATAAAGTTTTAATTTTTGCTCATTTTTTTCTGTCAGCTGCACACTGGGAAGTCTCCAGTGTGTTCTTCCTTTTGCAGATTGCGCTGAGAGGGGACAACATTGAATCTGACTATGTCATTACTGCTTTTTAGCTGCTCTAAAGTCAAACTGAGAGAAGAAAGAAAATAGAAGTTCATTAATGCATAATCTACTAAATGGCATATATATATATATATATATATATATATCTTTACTCAGTAGTCTTAAAGCTACTAGACCAGTTTGTTGATTCAATAGAAGATGCTACTGATGCTACTCCTTAGTTTCTATATTCTGTCATTTGTTTTGTTTTATAGGATCTATATATAGCTAAACTAATATCACAGGGCAGTGGGGCCTAAATATTTTTGGTCTATTTCCCCAACATTTGAAAAGAATGTACAGTTAAAAAATATATATGTAGTCATATATGTATATATATTAACATATTTATTTAACAATTCTATATATGTAGCACCTAGCAAATATCAGAAACCAGGGATCCAGTGCTAACCAAGACAGCTTTGCTCTCTTCTAGCATACTTTTATAGTCAAGTAGTTGACATAAACATTAAACAAATAATTATTAAAAGAATGGTTTAATCTTAAAAAGTGCTAATTAAGCAAGACAAAGAGTCTGTAATGGGGAGATTAACCATGTCCTGATGTGAATGAGAACTGACAATTAGGGTCTTGGAGGCCAACTAAGAAAGTGGCATTCATGCTGTTAGACCTGGAAGAAGACATGGACACGGGCGAGTCTGGGAATGGCTGGAAGAGCATCTCCAGCAGTCACAAACCAGAATTGGTATTTTGAGTGCTCATTGCCTAATGGAGCCCAATTCCACATTCATTCAGACCTGTCAACAGTATCCTGTTTTATTATTACTCTGAGAAACGACTGCACAATATGTAAAGGTCTTGGGTCACACAGACTGGGTTCAGTTTTACTTACTGTGGAAACACAAAAATTGAATAAACTCTTAAAATCTGAGTTTCCTTAATTGTAAGTAAGACATATAAAACTTTATTCCTTCTTCAAATTTTATTGGGGTTAAATTAAATAAAACATATTAAGAAAGGCGCTCAGATTTGATGCACGGCAGTTGTTAGTGTCTTATATTTTCTTTCTCGATAAAGATGAAAAACCCTGAAAAATATCAATAAGATACATGTAAAGAATAAGATAGAGTTAGTGAAGTGGAGTTAGAAACTTTCAATAGAAGGGGCTTTTATCCCCGTGTTAAATCCTTTGCTTGCAAACTTTTTCTTTGCCTATTATTTACTCTTCATGAAACAAATAGTTCTGCTTCCAGAAAAACAAAAGCTGCCATTTATTTAGTGTAAGACATTGTACAAAGCAACCTTAATATGATGTTTAATTTGGTTTTTGCAATCCTGGATATTATGTATTCTCACTTTCATTTTACAAATGAAAAAAACTGAGCTTATTGATGTTAAACAATTTGCCCTTATCAAGTAGCAGCCTATGATTTAAACTCAGGTTGCATAACTCCAAAGGCCATGTTCTTAAAACTCTGGGCTATATTTTATGGAGTAAATATTTTAATTATGTGTGCACACAGTTGTATACAACTTGAAAAGCCTATTAAGTATTACTTTAGAACTTTAAATTTGAAATATAAAAAAATGTTCATTTTTGCAATACAAACATCAGAGACTACAATTCAAAAATAATATTTTCACAGCTTAGTATGGGGAGGGCAGCGAGCTGAGTTTTAACAAATTTGTGTATTTGTTCTTTTAAAAAGTGAATGGATTTAAAAGGGAAAGGATTTGAGAAATGTTGGCATGGAGAGACATCATAAAATTTAAAATATTTGCTTTAAGTATTTCTCTTCTGGTTGTCTCTCAATAGGAAATGACAGAAAATGTGAAAAGAGTTATATACATGAAATGTTTATTTCAATGTTATTTTAAAAAGTGAGCAATTGAAATTGACATAGTTATCCAACAATACAAAAATGATTGATTAAAATGGAATTAACCCACTGAAATAAATACCAACTATTTAGTCATTTAAAATCATAGTCCTAAAGATACTGGCAAAATAGGTAATACTTAGTATATGAAATTATTTGGGAAAAAGCAGACATAAAACTACCTAGATTAAGATTTTCACTGGGAGTTGAGTCCAGTCTCTCACCCTGATGCAGTGGTCCCTACACCTAACACCATGGTCCCCCTTAAATAAAGTCTGCCCGACAATCTTTAAAATAGAGAGATTTTAACTATACAAAAATAAAAATATAATAAATGGACAAAAAGGTAACAGTTGTTATGTTGGACTAATATATGGGCATTTATATATTTTTGTTTTATTTTCTAGTTTTTTATAAAGTGGTCAAATTACTTTAAATTTTTAAAAATGACTTAAAAAAAAGCACAGAGTCATAGATATACAGAGCAATAATCTCCAAAATTGCTTAGCAATTAGTTACTTCTCCATCAGTTCACCCTTTCTCCTTTTACATATGACTAGACAGTGATTATCATATTTTAATATATTTGTTTATGTGTCTAGTTCATTTGCCAACCTCTTGGCTAATTAAGAACTGGGATTGTGTTTTATCCTTCTTTGTATACCCACTGCTTAGCACTGTGCCCTACATTTAGTAAGATTTGAATGTACTTTGTTTAATAAATGGATAAATCACTCTATCTTAATACCATTTGTTTCTCTAGTGTGGATATAAGGGCTTGGTGATAAAAATTAAGTTTTATTTGCAGTAGGAAATTAATTTTACTGAATATTTTACCTCAACAAAATGATGAATTCAAGCAATGATCATCAGCAGTGAAATACACAAGAAATGGCATAAAAAGCTGACCTTATTTGTCTCCTGATAGAAGTATACAAAATCTTCAATGAAGCATTCTTGCCTAAATTTGAACCTGAAATAGAACAAGTCCCAAGATTCAACTAGTAGAAATATAACAGATAGAAGAATATTAAACAACATCATAGAGATTCAAGCATCAAAGTCCAGAACGTAAGAATTCTAGGGGAGAAATGACCTAGTTTTGTCAACAGATAAATTACAAAATCAAAAAATAAAAGTAAAGAAAAAAGAAAAGGGAGGAACGAGGAAGTCATAGATTAAAAAAGACCTGAGAGACAAATCAATCCCAATGCAGACTGGAACTGGTTTAAATACTTAATCAAGCAAACAAATAAACGAACAATATGAAACAGGGGCATTTAAGCTCTGTTTTTTGATACCATTAAAGATTCATGGATAATTTTAACTGTGAAACTCATGGGCTTTTTTGGTGTGTTCTTATGTTTTAGAGATGCATACAGGCACATTTATGGAAGATATGAAGTTTGAGTTGGTGGGAGAAGAGGGAGAGGTATAAATGAAACAAGATTAATCATGATTCCATAATTGTTAAAGTAGGGTGATGGGTATGTGGGGATTTATTACACTGTACAGATATGTGTTTAAAATTTTTTATAATGAAAGTTTTAAAAAATAAAGTTTCAAAATAATTCAAAACAAAATAAAATAAAAAACCCTAGAAACTTTGGCTTAGTAAGGAGTCAGGGATCAATCCAATGGATTGCTTTCTAATAACATGGCTAATAAAATACTTCAGTGTTTTGTCCATGATAGATCAACACATTTCCATATGATGACTTTGATTTTTTTTCAGTGATGTAGTAGTCCTAAGAAGAATACAGAATATAAAGGTAAATGTATGCAAATGAATGGAGAACTGTTAAAGAACCACTGATCTTAATATCACAAATTCTTTTTCTTGGGAGAGAATTATTCTGATTTCTTTGGTATTTCAAGTATTTGTTGCTGTTTTGCCTCTCTCAGGAACTCAAACTTTATTCAAAAGACTACCCAAAGGTTTCCTGCAGCAAAGTAATATCTGGAGTACAATGTAGAGTTAATTAGGTAAGCCAAATAGAATGCAGAGATTAACATAAGGTATAGTTAACCATGTCTATCATAGACTAATTGTGTTTTCTTAGCATTTATGAAGAAATTATTATGTAGCAAATTCATGTTACAACTGTACTATAATTCATAAAGAGCCACTATGTAAAAGATATTAATGGCCTCTGTGTTGGTTTATTTTAAGTATCAACTGGCTGGGCCATGGCACCCAGATATGGTCAAACATTATTCTGGATGATTTTGTGATGGAGTTTTTGGATGAGATTGACAATTAAATCTGTGGACTTTGAGTAAAGCAGATTGACCTCCAAAATATCAGTGAACATCAGCTAATCAGTGGAAGGCCTAAATAGAACAAAAGACTGACCTCCACCAAGTAAGAAGAGACTCTGCAAGAGACAGCCTTTGGACTTGAGCCACAACACTGGCTCTTTCCTGGGACACCAGTTTGCCAGCCCACCCTGCATATTTTAGACTCACCAGGCTCCATAGTCTTGTGAGCCAATTCCTTAAAATAAATCACTTTATACATACACACACACATACACAGAGATCCTATTAGCTCTGTTTCTCTGGACAACCCTGAATAATATGGCCTCAGATAAACTTTCAAACATAATTAAAGTTTCAGTTTAGAATTAAACATGGAATACCTATTCACAATAGGAATCAGGTACTATTAGTGGTAGTCTGTAGCAGCTATATATTAGGCAGTTCCTACCTTCCCTTAAAATAGTCTTATTTCTCAAACTTGTCTGAAATATTATAGTTTTCTTTGATTATTATTTAATATATACATTTTCTATTTTTGTTCAGTTGACTTTTTGGATTATCTTCTTTTTAAGGCAACTCCCAATTTTGTCTAAATATGAATTGTTAAATATTCAAATTTTTATTTGCTCTTAAGATATGCAATATTAAATATTATAGCAGCTAAAACAGTGATAGCTCACAAAATATACAATTTTTAATGGATGACATTTTTAGAGTCAATTTATACAATTTATTTAAAGAATATAATGACAGTTTTAGTCAATTTGGGTTGCTATAACAAAACAGCATACACTGAGTAGCTTAAATAACAAACATTTATTTCTCACAGATCTGGAACCTAGGAATTTCAAGATCAAAGTGCTGAAAGATTGGGTGGCAGTAAGGGTTTTTTCTTGGTTTGCAAATCAGTTTCTTGTTATGTCCTCACATAGCCCTTTTGTGCTTGGACATACACACATAACACACACACACAAACACACACACACACAAACACACACACACACATACATGCAGAGGGTTCTCCTGTCTTTTCCTTTTTTTACAAGGTCATTAAATTTTTATTTTTTTAATTAAGGTTGCAATGTATAATTTTGGTGAGACCACAAACATTCAGTCGCAAAAGTGGACAAAAATTTTAGGCAACCAAGATAGATCAGTAGCCCAACTTTTATCTATCTACCTATCTATCTATGCATACATATGTATATACACTCTACATTACTTTATATTAATACTACATATACTGTGGGTAGAAGGAAAACTTTCCCTTTACCCCTGTGAGTTTGGCTGAAAGATTCACTCACAATAAGGCAGATTAATAAGAGAAAGAGATTACAAATTTATTTACTGTGCTCATGGGGAGAATCACAGAGTAATTGCCCAATTTCCCGATAGGGTCCAGAAGTTTGTATAACCTCATTTTAGAGGGGAGGGAAGATGAGGAATATAGGTAATTCTGTTGAGTGGCAATAAATGGTTGTTAGGGAGGATGAATAGATACTTGGGAGAATGAATGGATGGGGGAAAACAGATTGACTTGTAAATGATTTTCTTTGGAAATTAAATTAACCTGAGAGACAGGTATTATCTGTTAAAATGAGTTGGGCCCCATCTGGTTGCATTCCGATCTTCTTTCTTGCAGTGTATGGAGATTACAGGGAGGAGAAGGAAAGGTGATTGTTCTTTTTGATGGGTGTGTCTGGTTTTATGCAGATAGAGGGAAATCCCCTTCTAAAGCCTGTTGATCTATAAGGGCTTTTAATACAAAATACTCTTTATACCAAGTGGTCATATTTTGGATTGATGTTTTCTGAACTCTTTCAATACTATATACAATCATATATTGTTTCTATATATAATACATAGACTCTATTTTAAAATATACCTGCAATCTATGAGTTTATAACAATGGCAGATTATGTATATAAAGATGATATAAAAATAATATTAGCAACTAGATATTCTTATTATTGTTTATAAAGTGATTTTTATTTTACATGGAGCAAACTGCATATCAACTCTAACATTTGTTTTGCAATTTAAATTTTCAAGCTGGGACCATATTATTTATTTCTAATGTGTATCATTTAGATATTTCATAATTGGGGGGTCTATTATGATAGATATTTCAGTTTTAGTTTGTTTAATTGTGAAAATGATTGATTGTACTTAAATCCATATATTTATTTAATAGAATATTAAATTCTAAGTTATTTTTTTCTCAACCTTTGAAAAAAGAGGTCATTATGCTACATTCTGGCTTCCCTGGTTAATATTGAGGAATTATGCTATCATTATAATTATTTTTTTCTTATAAACATCTCAACTTATTTCTTTTTTTAAGGTTATCTCTTTGTCTTTGGTGTTCCTCAGATTCATGAAGAAAAATTTCTTTTTTAGGTATCTGGCTTTGAATTTTTCAGGCCTCTTAAATCTCAGGAGTCCCATCTTTTATTATATCTGGAATATTTTCAGTCATTTTCATTTTGGATATGGCTTCTCTTCCATTTTTTCCTCCTTTATCCTGAAACACCAATTAGATATATGTTGGACCTCCTTAGTCTATGTGTCATGTCCCTTAATTCTTTTCTTGTCCTTCATCTCTTTTTTTCTCTGTTTCAATCTGGGTATTTTTTTATGCCTTTTATGAATCTTGCTAATTCTTTCTGAAGGAATCTGAATTCAATCTGTAATTCAAGATGTCATGGAGATTTTCATCTCAGTTATTATATGTGATGGTTTCTACAGATTATACTTGATTAACTTTTAAATGTTATCATTTTGGTGTTTCTAACATTTTTCATAAGCAAATAAAGCTTATTTTATATCATTTACTTGACCTTCAATACCACAAAGACTTTTCTTTGTGGCTATAACTTTGCTTTTTTTTTTTTCTCTCTCATTAACTGCCAGCATTTTTTCAAATTTCATTTTTGTAATTTTGAATGATAAGCTCTATAAGATTGCTTTATCCAGAGACTATTTGCTTTTACTACTGTAAAATTCTAATGGAGCTTTAAGTCATTTGTTTTTGGTTGAGATTTTTAGATCTTCTGGTTCCAATCTTTCCTTTGTATATAGCTCTTTGAGTGGCTTACCTTATGTGTGTAATCACATCTTCCATATCTTCCAATTAAACTTACCATTCTGATTTCAATTTCTCTAATTTGGGGGGATTTTCTTTGATTGATTATAATTAGTTATAAATTTAAAAAGTTATTTTTTACATTGTACCAAGCATTTGAAAGTACTTGGTTAAAAGTTAGTTTTGATGATATCTAGTCTGTTATTTTATTTGTTCTTTCTTTCAATGACACTAATATAGCACCATGTACCAGGCATTCTGATAGGTATAGGGAATTAGCCTAAACAAAAGATGAATTGTTACTGAATGATATATGCTGTACTGAAATCTGAAAAGGAATTTATAGACACACATGAAATCTTGAATCAAAAAATAATTCTATCCACTTCTAGGAAAACAAAATAAAAAATATATAGCATTTACTTTGGAAAACCACAGAACAGATATGTGATATGGATTAGTTTTGGAAAGTGGAGATAAAAGGGAGAATATTTCAGTTGAATAAATGGTAGAAACAGTGGTATTGAAATTTAAAAGAAAACAAAACAAAAGAAAAGAATTCTTGCCATGGATTGTAAATACTTAATTTTTCCAATTGGCTACTGAATGAGGAATGTAAAAGAGAGGAGCATAAAATAATGTTAAAATAACAAGTTAATGAGGGGAAAGCTAACAATGGGTCTAAGAAACTTGAAATTTATTTTATTAGTAACAGACAGTCAGTGAAGAGAGTGGGTAGTGAAATTTGACAGTATTTGAAAGGAAATTACATGATAAATGCTCTTCTAAATTTGGACAGAATTTTTAGAAGATGAAAGGTGGGTAGAGAGATGATGTGAGAAAAATATTTCACTAATCATATCATTCTATTAGTATCTAATAACCAAAGCATCATTATTATTATGTGAAAGCAATTGGTTCAACCAATGTTTTATCAGGAAAACAGACATCTTTCTAGGTGTTTCCTTTCTTTTCTGAGAAGTTAAGTACAGAGGAATAGAAGCTATTAAAACTGCTGATATAGTTACAAAAGTGATAACCATAGAAAACACTTGTAATATTCAGAAAATCAGATAATACAATAATCAGAAAGAACTGTCACCAATTATCTCAGCAACCTGTAAAACTGAAGGGAATTATTCACTGAAAGAAATCAGAAAATCTCTTGCGAAACTGCAGGAAGACATTTGCTGCAGCCTTTCTGCCTGTGTGCTGTTGTCAGGACAAAACAGATTTTCATTCTTTTCTGTCTTCCAAATATCACTCAAGTGCCTTTCACTGGTGAACCTGAAACGGAACCCTGTTGGCAAGGGAGCCTGAGAAATGTAAACTGTTGGTTTCCAGCCTTTGAGAGAGATGAGGGACCATAGGAGAGAACAAAAAAGTTATTGAGAGGCCAACAGAAAATTCATCATACTGTTAAAAATTTACTACATAGCTCTCACTATTTTGCTCAGGATACAAAGTATTTTTAAAAGTGTCAAGAAATGCTTGAAGTGTTTACTGACAATTTTAATCATTTTGGTGCAGAAACAACTAAGCAAAAGGTTTAGAAAATCACTCCTATCTGAAAGCACCTGCTTTTTAAAAATCCAAGAGATACCACTTAGGAACATTAAGCATGGGAAACTGTTTGTTGTTTGTTTGTTTGTTTGTTTGTTTTGATACGGGGTTGCAATCTGTTGCCCAGGCTAGAGTGCAGTGGTGCGAGCATAGCTCACTGCAATCTCAAACTCAAGGGATCCTCCTGCCTCAGCTTTCTGAGTAACTGGGACTACAGGCATGTACCACCACACTCGGGTAATTTTTCTTATTTTTTGTAGAGACTGGGATCTCACTATGTTGCTCAGGCTGGTCTTGAACTCCTGGCCTCAAGTGATCTTTCTGCCTTGGCCTCCCAAAGTGCTAGGATTACGGGCACGATTACCTATATTTTTGTTTTATTTGTGAGCATTCATCACAGTTTAGACACCATATTATAGAATATGAATAGAAAGCACTTTGGAGATGAGGTTCTGTCAGATCACTCTAAGTAATAATTCAGTTTTATCAGTGTGAGAACTACTCCAACATGTTAAGTAAAACATGTAGGAAATACAGGATTTGAGAAATCTACTAGAGAATATTTATTCACTAACACACCAAACTATACACAGCTTACTCCCTAACTGGTATGCAAATAGAAAAGCCACCTAGATATCAATCTAAGTGCTCCTCATAAGGCAAAATTGTTAAATATTTACTTTTCATAGCTAAGTTCATACTGGTTTTTTAAATCCACCAGCAGTCCATCTTCATTCAGTCTGACTTGTTATCAGAAGTCTACTGTAAGGTTAAAAAAACTACAAATCATAAATACACAAGACCTTGAGAGAAAATGTATGTAATAATTTTCCTAGTTAATTCAGGATTTTGACTAACCATGCTTTGAGGCAGATACTAAAAGAAATATATACATCAATTGTGTTTTTAATTGCAAACACAATTAATGCCATTTCCATGCTAATTAATGTATAATGACTTTCATTTTATACTATTTGTTATATCATTTTTTAACATTGGAAAGAAGATTCATTAAGTAACAGTTTCAGTTGAAAACGAATTTGAATATTAACTGGACATCTATGAATGTTAAAACCAGAAAAGTCTTTTCCATTTGGCCATATTTTCCAAATATCTGTTTAAATTTGTTACATGGCTGGATTATAAAATCAAGTAGAGATCCCATATGTAAACTGTAACCCATTTGGTTCCTCTCTTTATGTGTTGATTTTTATGTAAAGAAAATCAGATTAAGAATAACTGAGAGAATGACAAAAGAAAAATAAATAATAAATCAATAATAGTAAGCTTGAGTACCAGAGACCATATTTCTATAACATTGCTTGATCTTTCACTGTCTCTTCAATAATTCCTATAATCTAAAGTAAGTGCAAAATGATAATATTCATTTCATTATCTGTCTGAGAACATGACCCCAATTTATAACAGCATCCAAATTTGCAATCCATAACACTTTTTTGATACAAGCCAAACATTTCTCTTTATAAGTTAATGTAAGTAGTCTACTCATACAAAGGGAGCTTTGCAAGTCCTCAAAGAAACCCATTAAAGAAGTTCAGGGATATTACACTGTAGCTTTTGTCAAACACCGAATTTCTACTGGCACTGTTTAACTGAAAATAGTTTTTAAAATATATTATGCAGCCCCAGAGACTTTTGAACACACTAATAAATGAAGTAAATAATGGTTAGAATGTTTTAACTAAATAAATACCTGAGAATTACTCTTTACTTGTTGGCAAGATTCCACAACTCTAGTATCTGAGTGCAAAATAAAGCCAAATTTCCCATCAATCCCCAAGTCTGCCTTGGTTTTCTTAGAGTTTTCATTAAAATGAATGTTCTTAAAATTTAAACATTGCAGCTCTCACCTCTAAGGTTTGCAGAAATGATTCTTTATTTATGAGAGATCAAAAAAGGTTATACAACACCAGTCATCTTGTCACAAGGGCTTTTGAAGTTTAGTTATATTTTTATGCTCCTGTTTCTGTTCTTAAAAATACTAAGTTTCCAATAGCATGTAGAGAATATTGCAGAGGATATTTCTTAGAATTATTTTTCTTTGGAAAAGGATAATGCCCTCATTATATCTATTTTCTGTCATGAAGAGAAACTGAAAGTATATATTTTAAGATCATACTTAAATTTGAGAAATGGGAGAAAACAGATTCATCTATATATTTAAAATTTTCAGTGTTTTAATGTTTCACCTTTCACAGGTGGTACAGTGATAAGAATAGTCATCCCTTCTATTAATGTATGTGTTAAAGAAAAACTAAAAAAAACTATATTAAATATCTTCAGAAGGAATTGATATCGCCATCTCCATCCATTGCCACCATCAACACAACTTAGGGAGAATAAGAGAAAGAAAGAAATAATTTCATTTAACTCTTGAGCAGAATTCAATGTGTCTGATATCACTGGTTGGTTAAAACTCTTCTTTCACTTGTTGAAATTGTCAAAGGCAGTCCACAGTCAGTATTGAATGCAGCTATGAGTTAAGCATCTTAAAGTCCTGGGGAATTCTAGTTTACTTTATAGAAGCATGATACTGTGGTAATTCTTTTTTACTTGTTCTTGTATAAATAACAGATGTCTTGCCAAGTTGTTACCTGTACCTGCAAGATCCTAGAGGCATAGGCAAAAGTTAATAACTACTGAAAATCAATCCAATTTACTTTTCTGAATACATGGGAAAAACAGGCTGATTGCTTGCTAGGTTTAAAAGTCTACAGTAAACAGTGGTTAGAAGCCAGAGGCAAAAGGTACAAGCCTTCTCTTCAGAATATTTTCAAAGACTCTACATTTTATTTCCTTGAAGGTCAAGAGTGACTCCAAAAAATTAGCTATTTCTTAAAATTACCAACTTTAATTGATATCCTCTTTCATTCAAATAGTACAAGGAAAGAGAAAGCAATATCAAAATTACTTACCTCTTATCTTTGTTTGAGCTTAGTGCCAGAGAATGTTTGATATTTTTGAGGAAATGGTGCCGTAGCAAATAGAAATAAAGATGAAACAAATATTTTTGATTAAGGTATTAAAAACCACTTGTAAAATAGACATAAAAATCAAGGTCTTAAAAATTTTCAGAAAAGCATCCAAGTGTTACATTAAGAAGAGGTGGTTACGTCCTTGTAGTTGAGGGCATCTACTCAAAAGGACACAAGTCACTCTATGAAAAGGACACCTGCACTCGAATGTTAATAGCAGTACAATTCACAATTGCAAAGATGTGGAAACAACCCAAGTGCCCATCAATACATGAGTGGATTAATAAAATGTGGTATATGTATACCATGAAGTTCTACTCAGCTATAAGAAACAATGGTGATATAGCACCTCTTGTATACTCCTGGATACAGCTGGAACCCATTCTACTAAGTGAAGTATCTCAAGAAAGGAAAAACAAGCACCACATGTACTCACCAGCAAATTGGTATTAACTGATCAACATCTAAGTGGACATATAGGAATAACATTTATCAGGTGTCGGGCAGGTGGGGGGAGGGGATGGGTATATACATACATAATGAGTGCGATGCGCACCATCTCGGGGATGGACACACTTGAAGCTCTGACTCGAGGGCGGGGGGCAAGGGCCATATATGTAACCTTAACATTTGTACCCCCTTAATATGCTGGGGAAAAAAAAGAACTATGGTCAGATCTTAAAGACACATTTCATTTTTATATGATTTCTTTTCACATTGGGTTTATCAACATGCAACCATAAAGCAATACATTTTTGGTACGTATATAGAGGATTCATGTTTTCCATACTATGTTTGCCTTACTTACCTTAGATACAGATCTATATATCAGCAGTATTGGTAATTCTATGTGTTGGCTGATTGAGTCTCTGAGAATTCCAAATCTCTAAAAATCATTCTTTGTAACATGAAACCATGTGAGTCGCTAATGTCTTGGATTATTGGCCATAAACCAGTGTCTACAGGAGTCAGGGAGGGAATTATGATCAATTAGAGCAGTGGTCCCCCTCTTTCTGACATCAGGGACCAGTTTGGGGGAAGACAGGTTTTCCAGGGACAGGGGTGGGCTGCTGGGGGCGGGGGCATCATCACTGCCTCGGCTCCACCTCAGATCATCAGGCGTTGGATTCTCATGGGGAACCTGCAACCTGGACCCTCCCCCACCATGCAGAGGTTTGCGCTTCTGCGGTGATGAGAGCAATGGGGAGCGGCTGTGGGTGCAGGTGGGGCTTCGCTCTCTTGCCCCACCTCCCGCCTCCTGCTGCGCACCGGGTTCCTGGCACTGGTCCACTGCATGGCCAGGGGATTGGGGACCCCAGAATCAGAGTATATGTTCTTCACTGGTTGTCAGTTTATTGCCTCTCAGCTTTAAATTTACTGTTCTTTTCTTTGCTTTGGATTCTGAGGCTCGTCCCCACTAGCAATTCTCCTTTGCCAACTGGCCCAAGGGTAAACTTATCAGAGCGGGCAGTGGTGGGACACTGCGGGAGGAAGAGGCAGCTCTTTCAGGTTCCGATGCGGTTTTTTTCCTTCTTGGTCCTGCAATGTGTAGCAGCCAGTGCACTCATCCTCCGCCTGGATTTTTTCTGGAACCCCAATGAGTCTTGCTGGCCACCCAACAGACAGTTTTGTTTCCAGCCCTGTCCTTGGCACTTCAGTCAACTTCTTTCCTATCCATTATGCCACAACCACACCCTCTCCCTGAGAAATCTAGCCCTGGGGCTGAGGGTGAGAGTGCCCCCTTCCAAATTTGTTTCTTCCCTGGTTACTCTGCCTTAGCCTCAGGAGAGTGGCTGCTTTCCTTAGATGCTACTCCTGTATCCTTCAGGGTTCTCTTCACTCCTTAGCAGTTAATCTCTCATTACCAGCTAAGAATTCTTTTATATTAAGTTTTCCCTGTACAAATTACCGGCATGGTTTTCTCTCTCCTGACTCAACCCTGAATGATGTATTGTCCCATTAGCTCTAGGTGACTATTACATTGGATCTTCATATTTTTTCAAAGAATCTGGGATTTTTAAATAAAATCTTTTAATTTCACAAATTGCTATTTGATTTAAAATTTAGAAATCATCATGTAGACAAAATATTCTGTAAATCTGACAATTTTCTAATTCTGCCACAGATAAACAGGAAGACAGGTGAATGTAGAGTCATGAGGCAGGGAAGTTTTTAGTAGGGGTGAAGAGCACAGAGAACACACCAGAAGAATGGCCCATTAAGACAGATAGATTGGGAAGGTGTGGCTAGTGTCAGGCTTTTAAAATTGTTTTAGGAGAAAGTTAAGAGAGAAAGACAATTTTTCTCACATACACACACAAATTGCCACTTAAAATGTTGTCTGAAAGGAGTTCCACATAATGTATGTACACACACAAATACACATACATTATTAAAGCATATAAGACATTAAGGTTAAGTCATTTAAGGCTTGAACTAACTGTGGAAATGGAAATTATTTCCCAATTCAATTTAACATGAGAAGAATCTTGAGCCTGCCTAGGTTTTAAAGCATAAATTGGCACGTTTTTGCAGCTAGGAGTTTTAAAAGATTGGAAAGGTCTAGAAGAAGAAAAAAGTACAAGCAATTTTAAACGTACATATATTATTTTTGAACTACCTCAAATAAATGTTATGTGATTTTTCTCACTTTACAGTGATCTCATTGTATATTCAGGAATGCAAATCAGTTTCAAGGGTTGGTTCTATTTTTAGAACTCTCTTCCTTCACATTAAATAAGGAGAACAAAAGGGACAGCCAGGTGAATAGTGTCTGCTAATCTAGATACTGTCCACTCAACCTTGGCATAATGGTTAACTAAAGAAGGCTGAATATTTGAACAGTTTAGCATACAGAAGCATGGGGTCAGTACATCTTTATTTTTCATCTAGGCAGCTGGGCAGAAAATTAGCCAAATGAACTCCATCTGTCTCTATTTTTTCTCATTAGGTTTTTGAGAAAACATAACATTTTTGCAAAATATGTATGCTCCTTTGGCTTTTTCAAAGTGTATAAATTATCCTAATGCAAAGGTATGATGAAAAATGTCTGCCATGTCAGGAGGTTTGTGTATTTTCTCCTAATGCTAGATTTGTATTGATATCTCCTATATATAAAAAAAAACACTGCTAAGAAAAATGTTATTTTTCATAATACAATATGAACAGCACCAACAGTAATTTGTAAAACAATTAAAATGTTTAATAATAAGCATATATCTGGGATTTACTATGTATGAGACATATAACTATGCAAAAAATAATACCCTTCCCTTCAAAGAGCTGTCTACTTACTAGTATTGACAAACACATATCTGACAAATTTTAATTTTTATCAGATTGTGGTAGATATTATAAGAGAGGAATAAGCAAATTGGTAGGCACCTGGGTAACAAAGTTGATTAATTCTTCCCAAGGACACAAAGGAGATGAACTGTGCTGTGAAAAATGGTCAGATTACCCTAATGTGTAGAAGGTGGCAATGTTACCCATCCAAAGGAAATTGTCTGAGAAAAATACGGAATGTTTGGAGATAGCCAATGATGTTTTGGGGCTAGAACATGAGATAGCTGGATAAAATAACCTATAGGGGGAAAAGTGAAGAGATTCATGCCTTGCTAAGGAGTTTAGATTTCATTATCTGTGAAATGGTATTGCCAAAAAGATTTTCAAGCTTCAGAGTAGTTATATACTCTTATTTGTGTTTTAAAAGAATAATGCTAACAATATAAGGTGGGTATTTGGAGATAGAATACACTAGCTCCTGAGAGCTTGGTGAATAGGCTCTTGGAATAACTGAGGACATTTGACAGTCAGTGCCTAAATGGCAGAAGGAGTGTTGAGGATGAAGCATAGGACAAATTCCAAAGACATTTCAAAGGTAAACTTGAGAGGACTTGGTTGATTAGATTTAATGGGGCAGGAGAGGTCAGAGTCAAAGATGACTGAAGATTTCTAGCCTGTGTGACTGGGAGGAGATTGGCCCCATTATTGGAGCAAGGGAACACGGAGGAGCAGCAACTTTAGGGCGGGGGTGGGAAGATAATGAGTCCAATTTGGAACATCTTACGTTTTGAATGTCTGTGGACCAGGCATGCTTCATATTTTCTAAAAATAAAAGGGCTTTGGGGGCAATCATCTAAAATAATTGTAATATTAAAATATAATTTATAAATGTCACCCTGATGTAAAAATATTTAGCAATGCACATCATTAGCGCAAACCATGCTATTTCCAAGAGGCCTATGTATACACATTAGGTCTAAGGTGTAAAAGTCTATCCATTAGAGAATGTGGCCCAGACAATTACATTTGATTTGACCTACCTCCTTGTGCATTTTGGAGACATAAATTAAAGAAAGAAAATAATTTTTTTCTCTTATTTTACTAAGAAATATTTTGGATACCTCTTATCTACAGATAATTAGATTTTGAAATGTAAGAATTAGACAATAAGGTATTGAGTAGAGAATCAGGTGGCTTTAACTAATGGAACTAGAGTGAACTATATGTTACTTTTAGTGAAGACTTCTTATTCTTTTAAAATGTCTAAAATCAAACAAAAGTGTTCAGTAATTCTTTCCATTAAATTACTATATTAAACCTCCTAATTATGACAGCTAAATATTTGGATTGGAATGTAGGACAGAGCAAATAATAGGATGAATACTAAATTCCAAATCTATTTTATGTAGTACTATTCAATTTGATTAAATCAAGAATACTTTAGCAATTAGTAGAGGAAATATAAGATGTTACTATGCAAACAGTCTGTAAGGCATTCTAGCAGGCTATTCAAACTTTGGGAAAGAGTAGGCATTGGCTGTTAATATCTTAAAGTCTATTGCCAGACTTTTCTTTCTTCTACCCAAGTACAAAACTCTCTAGAATATTCAACCAATTTTATAAAAATATTAATTGGCTCATCAATCTTATTGATCAGTACTTTCAACTGTCTTTATTAAAATTTTTGATTCAAATAGAATTCTTGAAGAGCAGCATGGACCAGCATTTCAGTTAGATGCACTCATTATGTTTTTGACATAATTCCTCAGGTTTACTCACTATTGACTTCCAGGGCTTACATCTCAGCTTTTAGAATAATCACCTTATCCCAGGTGATTATTTTGTTCATCACTCATCTCAGGGTATACAATCTATAGGAATCTAAATCTTGAATATAAATTGGCTATGTATAGCAACCTTTCTTTTCTTCACAAATCCAGGAATTTCTTCCTAATACTGCATCAAGATTTTCACACATATTTTGTATGACAAACATCAATGTATATTTCTTATGTATCGCCACAGTTCATAAAGATTTCACATATTTTTCACATTTGATATCTTCAATGGTCCCAAAGGGTTGAGAAGTATCATTTGAACACATTTACAGAAGACAAAATAGTATCAATGATTTTCTTAAGTTCACATAAATCACAAATGATAGAAATAACACTTGAATTCAGAACTTTGAATTTTTTTCTTTATCAAAAATATATGTCATGGACTTGTAGAATCAGTAGAGTCCCTGAGTGGCAGAATAGCAAGGAATGCTGGTAATAGAGAAAGCTTTCTCACAGGAGATTTGTTTTGTCCTTGATATTGTTTGTTGAACATTCTCTCTCTCTCTCTCTCTCTCTCTCTCTCTCTCTCAGTTTAAGACAAAAATCCCTAGTACAATAGTTAAAAGGTGCATAGCTCCTGGAGTGCGCTAAAATAATATTATTTATATTTTTTCTGTAAGTAAGAACAACTTCTCTGTGTAGATTAAGTCTTGTTTACATTCAATTTTTAAACTCATCAAAAAAGAGTCTTGAACTTTTGAAAAGCAATTTCTGTCAGCCTAGAAAATATGGCTAGATGTTAGCAATTCCACATAGAAGTGCAGGGGAATAACTACTTCTGATTTGTGCTCCAGCGGGTGTGTGGGAGTACCACAGGACAAAGAGCAGGACCCAGAAAAATGCAAAGAAATAGGGGCTCTGATGGACCACCCAAGCAAGCTCCATTGTGAGTGAACTACAGTCCTGGGAATTTAAGTGGGCAGAATTATCTCTTTACTTCTTTTTGTTCTGTTTTTCTGTGTGCTTTCTTTTTTATTGCAAAACTAATGAGGAAAAAAAAAAAACAGAAGAAATATTTTGCCTCCTCAACAGTGTTCAGTGTAAATAGTCAAAGCTTACTGGATATAATATTGCAGCCTAATTAAAAGGCTTTTAAGGCAAACCTTAAAATTCCCCATGAAAGATAGTGACATTGGCTCTGGGCAGAGCCTATGCTCTTAGAAAGCTTTTATCCTGAAAGAGATAGGCTTCTATAAAACGAATAGAGTGGTGGTTAGGTGGCTATTGCTCTTTCTTTGTTGACAGATTGAGAATCTCCCCTAGGTAAAAACATATAAGACACTTAGTGCCCCACCTCTGGGGCTGTTACTACAGAGTCTCAGAGGCCTTTCTTTATCTGTTTTTATGTTTTATTTTTGTCAGTTAACAGAACATATGAAAACATATGTGAGGCCGTATAGCCTGTATTTCTGATCTGTATTCAAACCTTACCTCCTTTCCTTTCTAGTTGTAAAATGTGAGCTAGTTGTTTAACCTTCCTCACATCAGTTTATTCATCTCTAAAATGGCGTAAGTATGCCTTCCTCATAGGGCTACGGTGAGTATTCCATGAGAAAATGAATGTAAAGTACTCACTGCCCTACAGTACTTTAGATGTCGTTATTGTTAATATTACATTCATTTTATTAATACCAATCTCATTGTTATCCTGTGACATACTGGGGATCCAGCATCCAGGGTAATGATGACTCTTCACTTAGATTGCAGCTAAGGACCATTGCCACTGATTAGTCATGTCTGTGTGCTGGTACGTGTCCCTGTGATTCTACCTCAGGTCCCAGAGGATGCCAACTATGACACAATTGCCAAGAGATCAACACGAGTTCTTTACCTTTTAAATTCATTGCTACAAAGGGCTCCATGAGAAGGGCCAATCATTTGTACTTTGATCCACTTTTTCCTAAGTCAACTTAAGAATTATGGTAAGTGCAAAGACTGAAAAAAATCTATTTATATTTATTTTACTATTATATCCACCACCCCTAAGCCATCAAGTAAAGACAGAGAGGAAAGTTGTCTGCAAATCAATATGACAGGTAAAGGTGTGGTCGGTCCTGCAGTTCCTGCTGTGTCTGGACAGCACATTCTCTGCTCTTTGAGGACAGTCAAGCCAAGGGAGACATAGGAAATTCTGCAGTTGGCATTAGACTGTACAATTGGCTGTCTCTGAATTGCTACAGTGGAAAGGGCAGTTATTGAATTTATAGAACCCTTGCAATTAGTTGCAAAGCTATATTCGTAACACCAGCGAGCATATCCCGATTTTTACCTGATCCCTATATCCCCAGATGTAGTTGAGGTTGAGTAACCTGGCTGTCATATTGGTACATTGTACAAGAGAAAATATTCTGAGAAACAATATAGGTGAAAGCGAAATATGGATTTTTATAATAGGTAATTCAACACTTTTCTCATCAAATTTGTAAAAATAACCATAAGCATACATATGCCTCCCCTTCTTTCCATCCTTTTTTCCTTCCTTCCCTTGTTTTTTCTTTTTTTTTTTCCCCTCTTACTTTCATTTAAAGATAGAGAAGAGAAGGTAAAAGCCATGACATGGGATCCAGGTGGGAAACTGAATTCAGACCCTGGATTTAGAACTGGCTGAGCACAGCATGGGCTGACTCTCAGCCCTGCCACCCCCATTGGCTAGCAGTTGCTGAGCAAGGCTGAACCTACACAACTGTACTTAGAGCCACTGACAATAGGAAAGAAATTTTGGGGGATCAGAACTGGAGTTATTAGACAGGAGCAGATTTAAATGACTAATAAAACTGGGGAAATATTAAAAACTGACTAGACATTTTCCCATGTGGTTCTACTAGGTGATCTTTCTGTCAATTTAGCCAAGAACAAGAGCAAAATGGGCAATTACAAAGTTTACTGGTAAGGTTCAGATGGGGTGAAATTAAGTTGAAAAAGAATTTATGCAATAGCAGGAAGCCATTCAATGGGGACTAGTAAACTTACTATATGGTGGTCAAGAGCCACCATAATAATGTGAGCTCATGTCAGCTCCAAATTCTTTGTGTTATAGACACTGATGTAAGCCTGTCAGTCTTTTCTAAAATGCATGCTTTTGGCAGTAAAGAGAAATGAGAGCACAGCTGATTCATCAAAAATCTTGTACAACTATGACATAATTCAATTAAATAAATATAAGTTATCATAGACAGTTTTAAAAAAATGTAAATTCTAATTCTTGATCTTCGTGGTCATGTCCTTTAAACAATCCAGATTATATGGTCCCTTGTGGCATTCAGTTCTCGTATTTCAGAAGTTTATAAACGTTATACAATAGTCTTATTATTAAATGGTCTATTGTGCTTTTACAGCTTATAAACCAAATTAGAACTGATCATGGGTCAATAAATAAATTCATTTATTCCTACTGTGTTTCATTCACTGTGGGGGCAATTCCTGACACATATAATAGACACTCTATAAAATATTTTAATGAATGAATGAAATTTCATAAAACAATTTTATTTGTATTAGTGCATTTGATCCTATAGAGCATGTATTATAAACCCGCTTTACACATATGGAAACATAGGCTATAAAGTTTAGAAAGGTTTATTTACCATTTTGCAAAATTCTGACAGGTGATAGTTGGGTCTCAAACATGAAGATAAAACTTATGGATTCTAAGTCTCTGGCCCTTTTTATGTTTATTTACTCTTGTTCATAACCCTAGCCTGTTAATTTGTAACTTTCTAATCATCTCCAAGTTAAAAGTTGCTTCCTAAGACATAGATTCACAGATGTTAAATGGTAATAGCTCAGTGTTCATATATCAAAGATGAAGTAACAGAAAATAAATATTTGAGTACCAGGTTATAAATCTAAATATTTGAGTATAGGTTATTAGCACCAGAGTTTGAATCTTTCCCCCCGTATTGTATTACCTTCTGAGTTATATGAGACTATGTTTTGATGAATATAAGTAAAAAGAAATTCAAGTTTTTAGAACCTATCCAGACATAGCTTTGTTAACTGTGGTGGGATGGGTTGATTGTCTCAACATCTCACATCTTCAAAGTTCCCATTCTTTCCATGGTTCTACCCTGCCTTCCTGGGAGTGTCACCCTCCCTCACAGTTATAGGATGGCTGCAGCATAACCATGTACCACATTAATGTAACAAGAGTGACCACTGGCAGAAGGACTATCCTTTACTATGTGTCTTGTTCAATGAATAAAAATATTTTCCCTGAAAGACCCTGAGCAGACTTCTTTTAATAACTTTTTTTCCAGAATTATGTCCTATAAATCATTCAATGGCAAGGAGAATGGGATTATCATGATTGACTAACATAATCAGTATTTATTCTGGAGGAAAACTAAATAAGATATTAATAATATAGGCAGCTTGCTTAGCACTGTCCCTTTGCACAAAGTGTTAGCACTCAGTAAATTTAAATTCCCTATTAGTCAAGAAAAATTCATGTTTTTTGAATTATGAAGGTAACTACCAAAAGAAATAAAATTGGACCTGATAAAATATGGTTTCCTCTGTGAACTGTGACTGGGGTAAAAGAGGAAGGGGAGAAAACAGTTTCTTTGCAATTTTTATTCAATTGTACTGTTGAAATTGTTTTACTATGTCTAGTTACTAATTGTAACACTTTTAAGCCATTGTCCTATTACATTTAAGTATTAGTGTAAATATCAGAACTCATTTATTAAACTTGGATATGTTGTTGTATTGCTAAGACCTCCATGTTTGACATAGTGAAAAACACTGTCATCGTTTATCAATAAAGACATTAATTAAGCACCTTCATGATCTAAGCATAAACAGAGACTCATAACTTCTCTAATGGGCCTCTTCTTATACTATAGTGACCATAAAGCATGGTTTTTTGATAAACATCTACTAATATTAGTAGAGAAAATTACAGTGTATAATTTTATCACACTGTTATAACCCTACTTTTTTGTTTTTTATTTTTACTTTTTATTTATACAGATTTATGGGGTACATGTGCACTTTGGTGATATTCATAGATTGTGTAGTGGTAAAGTGAGGGCTTTTGGGGTATCCATCAGCTCAATAACATACATTGTACCCATTAACTGATTTCTCATCATTTACCATCCATCTCCCACACACTCACCCTTCCGAGCCTCCATCACTTACCATTCCATCCTCTACATCCACATGAACATATTATTTAGTACCTACTTATGAGTGAGATCATGTGATATTAGACTCTCTATGTCTGGCTTGTTTCAGTTAAAATAATGACCTCCAATTTCATTTCATGCCAGATAATACAAAAGGGGAGGGGGAGATTCAAACTCTGGTGCTAACAACCTATATACAATTGCATTCATTTTTTATGGCTGAATAGTGTAAATTATGTAAATATACCACATTTTCTTTATCCATTCATTGATGGACACTTAAGTTGATTTCATGACTTTGTTATCTTGAACACTGCTGCAATAAACATACAAGTACAAGTATGTTTTTGATATATTGATTTCTTTTCCTTTGGGATTCTAGTAGTAGGATTGCTAGATGATACCGTAGTGTTATTTTCAATTATTTGAGAAATATCCATTCTGTTTTCTATAGAGGTTGTACTAATTTACATTCCTACCAGTAATGTATAAGAGTTCCTTTTTCTCTGCATCCTCACCAACATCTGTTTTTGTTTTTTTTTTTTCTTT
>VBSM01000529.1:58854262-58983288 GCA_008086735.1 Cheirogaleus medius
GTTTTAATTTGCATTTCTCTGATGATTAGTGATATTGAGCATTTTTTCATATACTTGTTGGCTCTTTGTATGTATTCTTTTGTAAAGTGTCTATTCATGTCCTTTGCCCACTTGTAATGGGATTATTTGGTATTTTTTGTTGAGTTGTTGAGTTCCTTGTATATTCTGGATATTAGTCCCCTGTTGGATGAATAGTTTGCGAATATTTTCCCCCCATTCTACAGGTTGTGTGTCCACTCTGTTAATTATTTCTTTTGCTATGCAGAGCTTTTTTAGTTTAATTAAGTCTTATTTGTTTATTTTTATTTCTGTTGCTTATCTTTTTAAGATCTTAGTTATAAATTCTTTATGTAGACCAATGTCCAGAAGGGATTTTTCTTAGGTTTTCTTCTAGTATTTTTATAGTTTCAGATCTTATGTTTAAATCTTTAATTCATCTTGAGTTGAGTTGATTTTTTGTATATGATAAGAGATATGGGTCAAGTTTCATTCTTTTGCATATGGCAATCCAATTTTCCTTGCATTATTTTTTGAAAAGGATATCCTTTCCCTAATGGATGTTTCTGTTCACTTTATCAAAGATCAGTTGGCTAATACATGTGGCTTTATTTCTGCAACCCTACTTTTTAAAAGATTGATTATAAATTTTGTGAAATAATCCATAGGCATAAGTAGGGTGGAAAATTCACCTTTATTTACATATTTGTCAATTTTGTCTTCTTTTTTGTGGCAAAATAAATTATGTGATTTTTTAAAATGATAAAAGAATTAATCTCCACTTTTATCTTTCCAGTAAAAGAAATAGTGTTAAAACTCATTAAATATATTTTTCTCACTTTACACATGGACCAACTGTCTAACTTGATCTATTTTAGTGTAGCACAGTGTTAAACAGCACTAGCTTTGATATCAGATAGAACTGTGTTCACATTCTGATACTCTTGGCTTTTCACTCAGTTTTTGAATGGCTTTGAGTCCAGGACTAAATTCTCTAAGCCTCACTCCCATCTTTATGAAAGGATTCTAAGGACCTCTTTGCAAATTGCATTGTTGTGAGGATGAAATGGGATAATGTTGTAAATAATTTAGTACTGAGCTTGACACATATTGAACACTCACTAAATATTTACTGTTATGTTTAGTGTAGGTGTCCTATTGAGTAACTGATGTCTAGAATGGCTGTATTTTAGAATGTTTTCAGCTGTACAGCTGTTTTCAGCTGTATTTTAGAATTTATATATTCATAGGAACAAAGTTCCAATGGTAGTTAATTTCTTGGGGGTAGTCTTCAAACACCAGTTGCACTAAAAATGTACTACAAGATCATATTGGTACCATATATATTAGTTCTTGGTTTGCTGCCTCATTTGAGGGAAAAAGCTGCCTCATTTGGAGGAAAGAAGGAGGAAAGGGAAAATAGGAAGAGGAGGAGGAGGAGGAAAATGATAAAAAAATTTCCTGTTACTTTTTGGTCAAATTGTTAATTCTGGAGAATAGTTTGAAATAGGTGAAACTTTCTTTGACATTCTTATACATCTCCTTTTCATGAAGCCTCACAGAGTAAGTTTTTCCAGTCTGCAGCATGGAGATTCTCTAAAAGAATAAACATGTTTCATGGAGATTTCATAAAAGTAGTAGAAATATCAGTGGGTAATGAAATAGTGAAATAAAAAGGATTGTTGTTTTCTTGTACTTAATTCTAGCATGAGTATTGCTTTTATTTGGGATGGCTTTAAATTGGGGACTTCCTGCATCTAAATTGTTAAATTTATAAAATTATTCTGGAAAGAAGCAATTTTAGAAAAAAAAGAAAGGAGAAAAGAAAAAGAAAAATAAATAGATTTATAAAATTGTGTGCATAGTATGTATATATGCCTTCTTCTATTTGCAAAGTATTTCAAGGCACTTGAAAGAAAAATATCCTGAAGCTTTTCTTTTTATCAATATAGGATATAATATTGCTACCAAGAATATGCTTAAATGGAGAATATGTATTCACTTAGGTAGATAGTCATGTATTCTTATAAAAATTTCACGTAGGAATTTTTCCTCTATTAGTCTGCTGGCACAAAAAGAAAACAACATGCAACTTACAAATTCAATGAGAAGAAGAATCCATGCTAAATAAGAATAGAAATAGCAGCCCTGCATTGTACTCTTTACATCCTGAGCTAAACACTTTGCTGACTGACATGTTATCTGGAAAGTGAATTTCTACATATTGAACACTTTTATTCTATTGTCTGGACTAAATGTGCATTTTGCCAGGGGTGAAAAAAAGCTATAAAGAAACATCAATTCCATGGCTTGCCCCAGATCTGCCTTCCTGATATCCTTCCTCTTCTTCTAGAAATGGAGATCGTGGGGTGATGTCCTGCAAGGAGACTGAGGCTATTCTCAGGGAAACTTCTATGAGAGCTTCCAGCCTAATTAGGATGGAGATTATTTCTTGTTCTGATCCTAGCTGCTTCTTCCTGACCCTTAATCCAGTCCTTGTCTGTTGTCTTTCCAGACATGAAGAATGACTTTTGTCCTTTACCTGAAGGGTACCATCCTTTAGTCCATATATTGATGGGATAAGGTGGGGCTGGCATGGAATAATACTCATTCTGCTGAGATTTATCTAGAAACTGTTCATTTGGGAGCAAAAAGCGAGAAAGGCATATTCTCTAAGTGGGCATCTGAACTTGGAGTTTCTCTGTTCCCTCTGAAGACCATTCGTTTGGCCCTAAGAAACATTCCACAAATGCATAGTTTGGGAAATGCATGCCTGAATCCATACTCTTGATTTATAAATCCCATAACACAAAATGCTGCACACAGGTCATGAAGCAAAAATCCTATATGGAAACATAAAACACTTTAGCTTTATTTATTTAAAGAATTAACCTTTCTCTCACAGGCAGCTGGAATTTCTATCAGTTCTACTTAACTAAGGTATTTTATATGTAATTGCCACATTGCCCCACTCAAATAAGAGACACTATCAATTCACTCCGTTGCCTCCAGTTGTTTCTGTCACAAAAATAGGACCCTTGGCTGCTTTTGCTTCCTTTTAACAAGTATTTGTTAATTTTGATAATTTGCAGAGTTTAAAGAACAGCAGTTCTGTTTGTGTAAATCACAAGATTTAATTAGAGAAGAGGAATCCAAATGGTGCAAATAAAAGTCTGTACATAATAAAATATTAATTGCCTTTAAAAATACAATAGCGCTCCAGTATTCTATTACACTCCAGCGGAAAGTGCTCGCAGCAACAGAGCCACAGCTCAGCTGTAATCATGGCAGCCTTGGAAGGCTGTCTGCAACCCAGAAAGGCTGGAGGAACAGCTGCCTTTCTTGCATCACAGATGAGGATGCCTTAAGTCTTATTTCTCTGAAGGTGTGGGACATTTGCCATATATTGTAGATCATCGTAGATCCTTCTCAGCCTTATATTCTTTTGTACCTTTTCCTACACGTTTCTGAAATCTAGAGTACTGTGAAGAATTTAATGTCTTAGGTTTTCTGGTAGGTAAAGATTGTTTTGGGCAACAAGCAAGTAAAAGGGAAGGAGTTAGAGGTTGTTATTTTGGTCCTATAACTGAGAGGCTGCATCACTCATAGACCCTATGACCTTGAGAACATAGCTTTACCTCATGAGATCTCTGCCCCTTCATCTGTGGAATATTGAAGGGCAAAGTGTGCAACTCAAAGTGGTTCTCTTTGATTTCTAATCAGCCTAGTATTCTAGCTAGCATCTATATTCAAATCATTATTTTTTCAGGAGAAGGTCTATCTAAAAACAAATTGTGATATATTATTTGATAATATAATGTACTTTCCAAATATAGATTATATAATAAATACATGTAAGACATAAAGTAATACCTTGAAATTTTGCATAGTATTTTATAGTTTCAAAGATATATTTCACATATATTATTTATTTGATTCTAGCAATTGTACCAAGAATCTCACAGGATCAAGTAGCAATCTGCATTAGAAAAATTTGTAAAGTTTAATGCTGAGCAATTGTTCATATTATTATTAGAATTAACAAATTTAATTTACATGAAGAATATAAGCACAAAGAAACTTAAAATAAAATTTAAAATCCATATTAGACCCTTATGTTATATCATAAGTTTATTTTACCATACAGAAATGAATTTTAGGCCCAGAAATTATTCACTCATGTATTCAACTCTTTATTCAAAAGCTATATTAGTAAGTGGCTTACCCTCTAAAATTACTGTGGTAGTCACTGAATAGAGGGCAAGGAGCAAAAGAGTCATTAGCAATGAAGTCCTAGATGTTTCAATCTATGGCAAACACATATTTCAAGATATAATTTTACTACCATTCAATTAGTGCAGTAATAGGGAAGCTACAAGTTATTTTGGTCCTACCATTGAGGGGCTGCATCACTCATAAGTCCTGTGACCTTGGGAACATAGCTTCACCTCATGAGATCTCTGCCCCTCACACTTGTGGAATATGGAAGGGCAAACATATATTAAAATATATATTAAAGGGTTGACATTCTTTAACATCCTATTTCAAAAATCTCATCTCTCACAAAAATCAACTCATGGTAGATAACAGACTTAAACCTAAGGCATGAAACTATAAGTATTCTACAAGAAAAAATTGGAAAAACTCTTATAGACATTGGCCTAGGCAAATAATTTATGAAGAAGACCCCTAAGGCAATCACAGTAACAACAAAAATAAATAAAGGGGACCCAATCAAATTAAAAAGCTTCTGCACAGCCAAAGAAACTATCACGAGAGCAGACAACCTATATAATGGGAGAAAATATTTGCATGTTACATATACGATAAAGAGCTGATAACTAGAATCTATATAGAATTCAGGAAAATCAGCAAGAAAAAATCAAACAACCCTATCAAAAAGTTGGCAAAGGACATGAACAGAAACTTTTCAAAAAAAGACAGAATAATGGCCAACAAACATATGAAAAAATGCTCAACATCTCTAATCATCAGGGAAATGCAAATCAAAACCACAATGAGATATCACTTAACTCCAGGGAGAATGGCCTTTATCAAAAAGTCCCAAAACAATAAATGTTGGCATGGATGTGAAGAGATAGGAATACTCATACAGTGCTGGTGGGACTGCAAACTAGTACAACCTCTGTGGAAAGTAATATAGAGATACCTAAAAGAGCTACAAGTAGAACTTCCATAGATAGGATCCAGCAATCCCATTACTGGGCATCTACCCAAAGGAAAAAAGACATTCTATAAAAAAGACATCTGCACTCAAATATTTATAGCAGCACAATTCACAACTGCAAAGATGTGCATATAACCCAAGTGTGCATCAATACATGAGTGGATTAATAAAATGTGGCATATGTACTCAGCCACAAAAAACAATGGTGATCTAGCACTTCTGGTATTATCCTGGATAGAGCTGGAGCCCATTCTACTAAGTGAAATGTCACGAGAATGGAAAAGCAAGCAACGCATGTACTCACCATCAAATTGGTATTAACTGATTAACTTAAGTTCACATATAGTAGTAACATTCATTGGGTGTTGGGAAGGTGGGAGGGAGGAGGAAGGGATGGATATGTTCACTCCTAATGGGTGCAGTGCAAACCACCTGGGGATGGACATGCTTAAGCTGTGACTTGGGTGGGGCAAAGGCAATATATGTAATCTAAACATTTGTACCCTCATAATATGCTGAGATAAAAAAGAATATGTACAAATAAGACTTTTATACATACTGAGAAATTATACTTAAAAAAACTAATAGCCACTGATTAATAAACAGTAAATATCCCTTTCTTATAAAAAAATTTAAAGGATTTATATGTTTTCTATATTTTTACTGAAAATATCTAGGAATTTGCACCAAAAATACACCTAATAGAAATTTTATATCATTAAGTATCAAGGACAGGATAGTCATTCATAGAGAAGAAAGAAATTATTTCAATTCTGCTTCATATATTGTTAGCATAGCTACTATGGCAAATGTATATTTATACTAACATTTATTTCCTCAACTATATTTGCTCTTTTTTAGGTATCAAAGAAAATAATACTTAGTGTGGACTAAGCAAATACATTTGCCTCCTGTCTCTGTTGAGAATCATTTGAATTAAAACTTAGAATTATGAAATGAAATAAAGTCACAACAACAAATAAAATATGAGAATTGTCACTATCAAAAAATATTTTAACATATTTCTGGAAGACTCAAATTAGGTGGGAATAAGCCTTTGCCTGAAGTGGTTTGCAGTAGGAGAAGTTGGGATAATTCCATCAGAAAAAGCTCTGGAATATTCCTGTGACTCAAAGGCAGCAGACAGAAAAGAGAGCAAGCCCAGGGGGCCGAGTTACAGTCCACTGGACTGGCCTCTCCCTCCTGCCTACACAGCGAAGGTGGCATTTTAATTTTTTTAACTTTTTGATTCTTCTGTAATAACATTTAGCTTAAAGTACAAACACATCATATAGTTATACAAAATATTTTCTTTGTTTATATATTATTTTATAAGCTTTTTTACTATTTTACTTTATTTTTTAACTTTTTAAACTTTTTTTTTGTTGAAAACTAAGACACCAATACACAAATTAGCCTAAGCCTACACAAGGTCAGGATCATCAATATCACTGTTTTCCACCTGCATACCTTGTCCCATTAGAAGGTCATCAGGGGCAATAACATGCATGGGACTGTCATCTCCTATAATGACAATGCCTTCTTCTGAAATACCTTCTAGAAAATCTGCCTGAAGCTGTTTTTCAGTTACCTTATTTTTTTAAACAAGTAGCAGTACACTCTAAAGTAATGATAAAGTGTATACTATAGTAAATACATAAATCAGTAGAATAGTCATTTGTTATTATCAAGTATTATGTACTGTACTAATTGTATATGCTATACTGTTAATGAATGGAAGTGCAGTAGGGTAGTTTATACCAGCATCACCACAAACACGTGAGTAATGCATTGCACTGTGACATTATGATGGCTATGAATAGGCAATGGGAATTTTCCAGCTCCATTATAATCTTAGGGACCACCATTTGTTATGCAGTTTGTTGTTGACATAAATTTTGCTGTATGGCACATGACTGTACATGTGGCACAGTTATGAGAGGAGTAGGATGTGAGAGGCTCTGGATAGTGATCTCCAGGAAAACTAACAATTTGAGAGAATAGAAAGTTGAAATTGTTCTGGAAAAAGTAAAAACATGATGAAGTTATACAAAGTTGCAAAGTAGAAAACAATTTAGCAACTCTTATAACAATGAGTTTGAAATATAAACTAAACTGAAACACAGCATAATTTTGAATAATTGAAGGCATATAAGAAGAGAGAATCTATTTGATATTGATGACAGGGACATTCTCTTTAGCATAGCCATTGTCATTGAATCGGGCCCACTAATGCTAAGTACACTGCTTGGTCGAGCACTGAACAATAAATACACAGTCATAATAATGTTACTAATGATTCTCAAATTTTAGAGTCAATCGGTATTCACAGAAGATTTAGATGTGGTTGTAGTTTAGATTGTAAATATGGCTTACATTGCTAGATTGACTATTAGCATGTAAAATGAAAGAAAGCGAAATGAGAGAAAGTGAAATGAAAAAGAGGATTAGGAAAAGTTGGGGGAAAATGTAGAAGTTCTAACATATTTATCTGACTAAATGAAGATCAAAAGATACTTTTGAAAATTACTAAACTAGAAATTGGGGTTTAAAAGGTAACAAAGAGGAGATGGAACTGGAGGTCATTATGTTAAATGAAATAAGCCAGGCACAGAAAGACAAATACTGCATGTTCTCATTCATAAGTGAGAACAAAAATAGTGGATCTCATGGAGGTACAGAGTTGATTGGTGGTTACCAAAGGCTGGGAAGGGTAACAGGGGAGATGAAGAAAAATTGGTTAATAGGTACAATTATACAGGAATAAATACTAGTGTCTGATAGCAAAGCAAGATGGCTATAGTTAAAAATAATTTATTCTATATTTTAAAATTAGCTAGAAGAAAAGATTTGAAATGTTATCAACACAAAGAAATGATAAATGTTTGAGGTGTTGCATATCATACACACCCTGATTTAATTATTAGACACTATATGTAAGTATCAAAATATCATGTGTACCTTATAAACAGGTACAATTATTATGTTTAAATAAAAAATAAAATTGATAATTATTAATTAAAAAGGGGAGAGGAAAACAGAAGTACAAGTGAACTAAATCTTCATGTATCATAAAAGCAAATAAATACTTTCCAATATGAACTTACAGCAGTAAGCACCATAAGAGCTAAAACGAGTAGCTAAAACGGTAAAGGGACGCAGTAGAAATAAATGTGGTAAGGGAGGTAACTGGATCAGTGGTTTCACAGTTTCACCATAAGTTCTCTTTACTCTCTGATTGTTAACCAGTACATGTCTTATTTTGATAAAACAAAATTTTGAAGTATTATAGTAGTTTTGAGATAACATATGCTAATTGTAATTTTCTAAATCTAAAATCTTTTAAATGGGTTGATCTGCTATCAAGGTTAAAAATAGAACAGTGAGGAATATTATTCAACCTTAATAAAGAAAGAAATCCTGCCATTTGTGACAACACGTGAGAGCCTAGAGGACATATGCTACCATGTTTCCCCTAAAATAAGACAGGGTCTTATATTTATTTTTCCTCAAGAAGATACCCTAGGGCTTATTTTCAGGGGATGTGTTATTTGTTTTTTTAAGTACGGTACAACAATCTACATTTATTCAAATATAGTTAAGTCGTCTTCTTCTGGAACATCATCATAACTCTCCAAACCCCAACTCTCCAAACCCTGAAATCCATCATGAATTTCTTGTGACTCTATTTCCTTTAGAACCATTGGCCCCAATCTCTCATGTTGAGCAATAGAGCTTTCATGGGGCAGATGAGAAGGGCTGCTTGTCTTCTTTACCACTCCGCGAGGAAATGCATGGGTTGTGCAGATACGCTGCGTAGTCACGCCCATCACTAGGTCTTATTTTCGGGGTAGGGCTTTATATTGTGCAAAAGCTTAGAAATCCTGCTAGGGCTTATTTTATGGGTAGGTCTTATTTTTGGGGAAACAAGGTAGGTGAAATAAGACAGACATAGGAAGACAAACACTGCATGAGCTCACCTATATGTGGGAAGTAAAAAAAGTCAAACTCACAGGAGCACAGAGTAGAATTGTGATTACTAGATGTTTGGGGAGGGGAAGATGTTGCTAAAAGGCTATAGACTTTCAGTTATAAAATGACTAAGTTCTAGGGATCTAATATACAGCTTGGTGACTATAGTCACCGATATTACATTGTCTCCTTGAAATTTGCTAAGAGGGTAGTTCTTAAATGTTCTCACTGTCCACCCCATCCCCACACACACTGGTAACTATGTGAGGTTACAATGTGTTACTTGGTTGAAGTAACCATTTTACAATGTATACATATATCCAATCATATGGTACACTTTGGATATATATAATTTTTATCTGTTAATTATACTTCAATAAATCTGGAAAAAGAATATAATAGAAAGTATGTTTTCATCAATATAACAAGGAAAGTTCTATCCTCTTCAGAGTTGGCTCCTGGATTACATAGATAAATTCCTAAGATTACAAATAAGTATGGGACAAATTATTTGGGTCACTATGTTATCAGTATTGTAATAGCTGGATAGTTACGATACATTAGATTCATGTGTTGTGGAATAAATAAAAAGGCAAGATTTGTCTTCCAAACAGTTGCCAGAAATAAAGAAAAGACTAAAAGTTGACACTTAAAGGCATTTACCTCTGGATTTTGAGTGTGTGTTAGCATGAGATACATACATAGCAAAAGGAATATTTAACAGAGAATTAAAAGATATGGGTCTTGACTAATATTATGATGTTGGCCAAGCATTCCAACATTTTTTGTGATTCAGTTTTCTCACCTACATATAAAAGGAAAAGAGGAAGAAATGAAGAAAGAAGGTAACAAAATAATTGAGAGGGGAGGATAAGAAGGAGGAAGGCAAAAAGGAAGGAAGACAGGTAGGCAAGAGGGAAGGGGAATTTGACTTTAGATTTGCTCTAAAGTTCTATATTATTCTGTGTGAGAAAGATGATTTATTTGAAAGTGAAATGATAGAAGCATAGTTGTAGTGATAGTTAAAGCTTAGAAATCTTGAGCCTGAAAGCAGAGGTGTATATTTTATTTATGGAGCTTCAGAGAATGGGGAGCCCTGAAATCTTAAGAAGTAGGTGGTAGGATCAAATTAGTTACTAATTACAGCAAAGACTAACAAAGTAGAGGCTGCTTGGATGTACTGGTGATTTATTAATACATCAAAACTATATGAAGCTATATTCAAAGTACTCAGTTGGGAGCTTTAGAGGTTCAAAAGAAATATAATGTAGAGACCCTGATTTAAAGTTCACACCTAGACAGAAAGATAAGTAACACTGTCTGCAAGTTTAAACGTATAACAAATCAAACACAATTGTCAAATACATTGTAGGAAAAAAATAGCTTTGGACTTCAGAAGAAAAACCACTTTTGTCTGTAATACTGAGAGAAGATTTTCCAGAGCATAAGGGGTTAGAGATTGAGACTTTCTAGCAGCTCAAACCATGCCCTTCTCCTATTACCTCTTTCTCTCTCTCTTCTTTTCTCTCAATTTCTCTAAAAGAGAAGCTACCTGAAACAATAGACTTGGGAAGGTAAACAGCCTTACAATGATCTTTCAGTGAACGCTGAGTCACTTTGCTTACCTGAGAAGTGAAACTAGATTTTTGTCACTTGAGACTTCAGTCTTAAGACTTACTATATGGGGTGCAGTAGTAGTTGGATTTCCAAATCTGTAAGGCCCTTGATCTCTTGTGCTACTTTTTTATTCTTGTCTCATTCTTAAATACTTTGCTAAAACTAGACGTTAGTGGACAAGACTATGGCTTTTCCCAACCACTTCCCTTAAAGCTGCTTGCTCAATAGACAAGATATGCTTTCAAGTTGTCTCAGACAACAATTTTCCAGATATTTTAACTGCACAATAAGGATCATGGTTTTCCAGCATCAGGCTTAGCACCACCTGCTCCTTGACTGCTTTTGTTTATAGCAGCACTGCCTTCTAGTAACATTTTCTAGATTAAATCCGTACACTTTGTGAATCATCTCCATTCCAACTTGCAGGAAGAATCATATGTAAACAGTATCTTGGCTGCCACATTTGGACAAAGTACACATACCTTCTACTACATTCTGAAGGTTAGAATGGTCATACGGTCATTCCTAACTAGAGGGGAATTGGAAAGTGAAGTCTAGCTGTGTGCCCAGGAAGAAGGGAAAATGTGTTTAATGATCCAGCTAGCAATATCTGTAGCAATATCTGTAGAAAATGGAAACAGTGATGTGATAGATTGACAATGTCTGCTGTAGATAAAGGGTTGGCATGGAAATACAAATAGATACAATGGTTAGCCAATACTCTTAAAAGTTTACAAATGATCCTTTCCTTTTCAAATATACAAGTTCCCCCGAATAGATTCGTTTCCATCTTTTTTTAAAAATAATCCTCTCCAATAATGCTTTCCAAATAAATTTTGGCTAAAATGACAGTTTAAAATTTAAAACAGGCACTAGAGCATCTTTCATTAAAAAAGCCTACTTTTAGAACATCCCTTACTTTAAAATTCTGCTCTCTGTTCTTTAATTCCATAGTGCTCAAATATTTCATAAGCAATATAATCTTAAGTTTACTTCAAATTTCTAAGCTTTCCCTAGAGCACTTGTCTCTCTATGGGACACGAGTAACTAGGAACTTTGGTCTGATACTATCTACCTGGTTAAAGTTCACGGAGGGGAGAAATTGCCCATGTGGAAACTTCTGTTCCAATACTTGTCGCTGAACATAAAATAACTCGGGCCTCCAGGGTTAATGGTAACATTAGAATCACTTGAGGCTCATGTAAGAAAATTGTAATTAAAAAGGAAATAGAGTTTGAGATATAGCTGAACTTTATTATATAAAAGTACAGTGTAGCATTTCCTTCTTAACCTTGGAGCCAAGTCTCTGAACGTGCGAGAATTTTTGATACCTAGAAAATGCCTTGATGAGGGAAGGAGGGAAGGATGGGGAGGGGGGAGTTAAATAGACCACTGTTGGAGTTCTGCCCTGAATTTTATACAATAATTAAGGCCTGCTTGCCACCTATTTCAAGTTTCTCTACTTTTGTTTCACCTTAGTTCAATTTTCCTCTCATCAGATCCTGTGCAAGGTGCTTTTGGCCCTAGTTGCTTCACAACTCATCAGTCATCCTTCCCCTTGCCCTATGGGATGTCCCCCCTGATTCCTTCATTTAGGAGTTCAACCAATTAAGCAGAATATCTTTTGTTGTTGTTGTTGTTTTTAAGAACTAAAATTGCATGGCCTGGTAGCAGTATTTTCTTATTCCTTCTCTGTGACAGAACGAAATAAACACATCACTGTCTGATAAAGGTCAGCTTTGAAACACAGCTGCCTGTTGGGCTTGCAGAGCAGACACAGTGCACCCCAAACCTTTCCTGACTACTAATACTGTTTCAAATCCAATTAAAACCCTTAGCCTCCTCTTTAAATCCTGAAGGGCTTAGGGACCCAGCCTCTTCAGAAACAGCCTAGTGAAACCTTCTTTGCCTTCCTACTTTCAATCACCACTTACTCTCAGCAGTTGTTTATTTCTAGGATTAAAGTGAAAAGACCTCAACAAAGTCATTTTGGAAATGAAAACCCAAGAGCATAGACCTCTCACTTCCCGCGTATCCGCCTGAGTCTTGGTATAATAATGCACAACGTGGCACTCGAAATTTCTTCCCTCAACAGGCTCGCCAGCTTGGAATCCTAAGTCTGCCAATGCCTGGTTTTTTCCATTTGCATTCACACGGTTTAAATGGAGTAGAGCCCAGGAGAAATTGATTTCCCTTTGTTGCATTATACTTACATGTTTCTCTGATCTCATAGCTATGCCGAGTGCCTAGCAATATGACAATTTTAATAAACACCCCACAGTTCTGAGTAGGATGCATGCAATTGGGAAAGGTAGAGACCTTTAGTGTATATACTTATTAGTCCCTTTGCCAAGAGAGATTTGGGGCACTTGATATCTCGCACCTGCTACAGATACTCAGGTCGTCAGCCTTGATGTGCCCTTCACCTGAGAACTCAATTGCAGCGATGGTTTACATTTCTCCTTGCTGAATTTCTGTCCCTCTTGACACTTCAGCTCTGCCAAGTGCTCACTGGGCCAGAACCATCATTGTTTCTGTTTGTGCACATGGTGTTAAGGGATTGAAAAGCAGGGAGGAATATTTACCCTTTAGGAAGTAAAGTCTTGGAAGAATATACTGCTGCTGAACAGCATTTGACTGCTAATGGGGGGTTTCCTTTCACTCAGATGGTCTGGGGGCTGGAGAAATCACAAATGTGGTTCAAACCCTTGATTCTGTATCTATTGTGACATCTGTCCTCTCCATGCTATTGTTGGTGGCTAATATACAGAGCAATCCCTTTGCAGAAAATTTACATGTAGGGAAATTTTGCAAAGCACTGAAAGGAGTTTCAAGTCCTCTCAGAAAGTCCACAGGGTTCAGTGAAAATAGAATCTAATCAACCTGTAAAAATTGAAATCCCACTTCTATTGCATGACTTGATTTGATTTGAGGTATCTTCTTTTTGATCCCCAAGCAATAAAATGAGTTGACTATCTCTCTAAGAACAGGATCTGCATCTGTGTCTGCTTTTCTCAGCCTCCTTTTCTTCCTTCTTTGCCGCCTTCTTTTACGCTTCTAATTCTGAAAACTTCCTAATTTCTCCTTGGCCCAAGTAAAGCTCATCTTTACTGTGGTGAGTGTGGCTTTTCCACTAACCAGAAAGAAAAGCAACACAGCCCTTAGTGCTTCTTTCGTATTTATGAAGCATTTCTCTACCCATCCTTTTCTGTGTCCTTTTCCTGCATTTCATGATTCCTGCCTGGTTCCCAGGAGTTTTATGAAGACTTTGTGAAGAATCATTTCTTAATCAATTAAATTTGAATTGTAGCAATTTGAAAATCCTGTATAGTGTTTGGGCAAGTGTTTGTTTCCTGTGTTCATAATACAGGGAGAGTTATAAACCAGTACTATAGGGTAGTTGACATTTAAGTAAATCTTCTTTCATTAAATATTTCAAGACTGGGACATCTGTCTTGTTTACCAGCCCTAATAATGAAAATATTGTATATTCATACAATATTTTAAAATTTTTATGAATATGTAAACATTATTTAATTTTAGCCTAAGAAGGTAACCATAAAAATTAGTGTAGCTTTTTTTTAAACAACTGATAAATTACAAAGCATCATAAAAAATAGTCGACAGTTGGGAGAGGGGGGCAAGGGCATTATTTGAAACCTTAAAATTTGTACCCCCATAATATGCTGAAATAAAAAAAATAAATTAAAAAAATAGTCGACAGAATTATCTGAAAATTATAGAATCAAGAATGATTATATGATTAAGGAAAATAATTAAAGATGAAATGGATTCAATGTTGAGAGGAGTGATTTGAAGAAAGGGTTATAGTCAGAGTATGGAAGGCATCAAAGATGAGATGGAGTAGCAAACATCATGATTCAGATGTAGATGTAACTATTAAAGATCTATTGAAGATGCTTTGGAAAATATATCAAGGTGTTTTTTTTTCTGTGACATTTACTTCAGTTTTTGATGCAAAAATTATACATATAATGCTTGCACACATTATATTAGCTCAATTTTGCAATAGTTTTTAAAACCTGTTGATTTATCATAGTCATATCAGCTTCTGCATTATGAGTCATTTTCTCCACAATACCCTGTCCTACTCCACCATCAAAAACATATATTAATATTTAGTATAGTATATTATAATATTTTCCTTTATGCATTAATACAAACAGCCCTTAATTCTGAGAATCTCTGAGTCTATGCACAATGCACAAGCTAGTTGTAGGGATAAAAAGAGAATTTTTTTCAGTCAAGAATGTGTGAACACAACATAGAACTCAAAGGAATTTTACTATGGGGAATCCAGACTCGCTTAACTACTCTAAAAAAATTACATGAGGATAGATTAATGTCACATTCCAGAGACAGCACCTGAAACAAGGGTGCCTTCTAGCATCATGCTAGTGCACAGATTCAATTATGAATGAGGAGAACATCAATGAACTGCTCCCAGCTTCTCTCTTGCCTACCTTCTGCAGTCATCTCCCATCTGTACATTGACGATGCTCTCTGTGCTCTGTGCTGCTCAACTTCTAAGCACTAATGAGATCACAGCCTACGGTGGAAAAGCTGCATTTGAGTTTGATCTGCTCATTCAGCAGTAGAGGAGTGAAAGGTGTGGGGTGATTTGCCTAACTCCGGAAGCATTTCTGGAGAAAAGTTGTTGAAGCCAGCAGACTTAACTTGTTTGAACTTTACCTTCCACCTGCCTTGAAAACAAGCTTTATTTTTATTCTTTTTCCTATCTTTTTATTTTCTTTCTTTCTTTTTTTTGTTTGTTTGTTTTCATGGTTTGTGTTGGTAACTCATAGAAAGACAAGAGTCGCACCTAATGGGTGCGGTGTGCACCGTCTGGGGGATGGCCACACTTGAACCTCTGACTCGGACAGTGCAAAGGCAATATATGTAACCTAAACATTTGTACCCCTATAATATGTTGAAATAAAAAAGAAAGAGTCAAAATTGTTCTGTGTATTTATGTGCCTATTATGTGTATTTGGGTGTGGGAGTATGTGGTCTGGCATTTTATTAATAAAAAGATCCCATGTTGCAAAATTCTAAGATTTAAGAATGCTACTTTGAATGTTTTTCAGATTTTTTTCCTGATTTTATGCTCATATATTCTAGCATACTTCATCTCTACTATAATATGAGGAGAGATAATAAGAAGCAATTTCCACATTACTTAACTCTGCTTTAATTACAACATATTGCATGGGAGACATTATTTTCAAATGATTTCCTTTTTTTCTCAGTCCTGATTGTTTCTCATCCCAGAGCAAATATTCACTTAAATGGTGTAAGCCATCTGTAGTTTATAAAACACCTTTAAGCTATTGTTTTAAAGTTTCATACCTTTTAATGTTTTCCTATTTATTTCCTGCTGATATCAACATACACCCTGCCAAAACCAATCTTTGGTGGATACTAACATATTCCTATTGAACATTTGATCCAGAAAGTTTGCAGATAATAAGCAGAATGAACATCTGTGAAGACTAGATAATTTTTAATATTTATGGAGAGTTCATTTCTGTGTTGTTATCCTTATGATGAGTTCGGTTATTCAAGACAATGCAGGGTGTGAGTCCTTGAAGTCGATTCCATTATGGGAATGGTTTGAGGAGTGAGTACTAAACTGTTTGTTAAAATTGGAATTTCAGCTGTGCAGGAAAATATTACTTGTAAGAATTTGAGTACTGTGCAAAGTATCCATGAAACGAAGTTTATCTCATACATTTTTAAATTGTTATATGCCAAAAACCTTACAGAAAACTGTTTCCACTAAGATGGAAAAAAAGTCCAAAAGTAAAACTTAAACTTATTTCTACTTACTAGTAAGGTAATTAATATTTTTACTGTCAACAAGATTTATAATGCTTGGCTAACACTTTAAAAAACAAAGAAAATGATAGAATAATATGTTATTAGTATATTTCCCCATTTGTAAAGCATTAATGCCTGGAAACAATTAGTTATAGGTTCAGGTTTCATATCAATGCATTATATGACCAGGAAACTTGTCTGAAGTGTTTTCGTTTTTAAATCATTTTAATATGTGACTAACCCCACTCCCAGGCAGTTCTTTTAAGGTCAGATAAGGTGAACTGGCTGGTATAGGAAGATGCTAAAATAGTATATATTGTGTGGTTATCATTAATTGATAAATAAATTGCCAAAAAGATTTAGATTGAGGGATCTTAAAGGTATTTTAGAGATCATGTGGTTTCATCCCTCAGTAAGTTGAGCTCAAAATACATTTACAAACTTATTTGGTGATATAACCTCGCTTGAGGCAGATTCAGGAGTAAAATGCAGCTCTCTTATAATAGTCAGAGCAGTGTGGACCTAGGAAGTAAGCTTAAAAAATGGCCCAAATGTGTAGACCTTGATCTACGCTGACTCTTCCTGCTTATGAAATGCCATTGAGAAGTCTCCACTTTTCTCCATAGTCTTCTCATGCACATTACCAATTTTGAGAGTCGGCATCCCCAAGTTGTTTAAATTGGTAGACAAAATCACTTTGTGCCCAAGAACAGCATTTGTAGAAAAAGGGGACTTTTTACTCTGTTATTCTCTTCTACTTTATTTTCCTGCCTCACAATTTCCTTTTAGATCCTGAAATCAATACTGAAGATAATTGATCTTAGTGTAGGGGGGGAGGGAAACCCTTCTCCTTTTATCTAGTAGCCATTGGAAAATAATTAAAAAAAGGATTGGAAGATTGTTTTGTGATTTTTAAATTATATAAATGTGTAAATTTATCTATTATTAATGAATTAGAATGATACAATGAATTTCCAGTGCATATTTCACTCTGGGCCACATAGAAAAAATATAATTTATTTCTTGCTGAATTTGTAGGTAATGATCCTGATGAAGATATTAATGATACATAGATAGAATTCCTCAGTACAGAAGGGCTGCTGCCATGTCCAGAAAATTCCTCAGGATAGCAGTCCCCAACCTTTTTGGCACCAGGGATCAGTTTCACAGACCAGTGGAGAGGGGATGGTTTTGGGATGATTCAAGGGCATTACATTTATTGTGTAGTCAGACCTCTCTGCTGATGATAATCTGTATTTGAAGCTGCTCCCCAGCATTAGCATCACTGTGTCAGCTCCACCTCAGGTCATCAGGCATTAGATTCTCATAAGGAGCACAACCTAGATCCCTCACATGAGCAGTTTACAGTAGGGCTCACGCTCCTATGACAATCTAATGCTGCCCCTGATCTGACAGGAGGTGGAGCGTATGCCGTGATGTGAGCGATGGGGAGCGGCTGTAAACACAGCTGAAGCTTTGGCTTGTTCACCGCCACTCACCAGTATGGCAGCCCTAGAACAATAAATCTGATGAGCAAATAAGTATCTTATATCATGGGACTGTATGATTTTCTCAATACCAAAATGACAACTAATTTAGGAGTTTATCATTCACAGGCGTGATATAAACAAGAAGGTGCAAAGAATGGATCTGTGGAATAAAGAAATCATCTGGAAGAAGAAAAACCTGCATGTTACAAACAATAATGTGATCAATGTAGGCCATTGCTGTCTGTGGATCTCTAGAAAGTGGAGACCAATATCTCAGCATTGTCAACACTCCCAAGGCCTTCTGTGCTATTTATTAAATGTTGTTGAATTAATTAATCAATTAGCTAGTTATTCAACAAAAAGACTCTGTTGTTTTCTTTGCTTTGTAATTCATATGTATCAAATGTAATCCATATATATCTAATAAAATGACTGAAATATGTAGTAGTTAGAGTTTTGTGATAATGTCCCTGATAATTCAAACAAATCAATAAATCTAGAGAAGAATTTAGAGGTTGGTTCACCACTAGCTAAAAAACATTGACTAGGGAGGTCTACCTTTCAGGTAAATGATGCTTCCCAAATCTATGTAATACAAACAAATAGAAGTCTTTTAAATGTCATATGAAGATGAGTGCCTTGTTTTCCTACTTACACTGGACACTGCAAAGAGGATTTAATAATTATTTTGTACAGTGCTTTTTATCTTTTCAAGGCAACATAGGATAGGCTATTAGTTTCACATATAATGGAAAATTTCAAAGGTAAAATGTTTAATTTAATTGGACTAGGGACTTGAGCTTAATGCTGCTCTCCAACAAAATGCCAGCATCCCTCAAGGCATGCTGAAAGATATTGTCTACTGGGGCACTTTATTGTAAACTTCTGTTAACCTGGATCATAAAGACATGAATGAGTTTACATAAAAATTTTGAGGAGTAATGGGATTATTTTCCTTTTTCTTTGAGCCTTTATAATTCTAACTCTAGAACTTTGAAAAATGAAAATTCTTCATTGCTTTCCTCACTTAACCTTAATCCAGTGAGCATAATTTATTTAGCCTTCCATAGTGACACATTCAGAAAGATGTAATACTGTATGGAGTCACTGATATGAGCATAGAAGCACATGGCATGAGTTTGTCATCATCCATCATTTAGCCTTTTTTCAGGTCCTTACCACACTGCTAAATTGTCCTTATAAGACATGGCCTCTAGTTGTGAGGATTTTTGATATGTACGTAAATGTCCACACACATACACATGAACACACTCATACCCAAACACCCATGCTTGATTAATGGATATGGTTTTCAAATATTACAATATGGAGAGGGACATGATTTTATTTTTCTCCCCTACGTCTCTCATGTTTGGTGTAGCTATTCCAGTTTCATTCTGTCACTTGGTCTTCCTTCATATTTGTAAAAATTAGTTAAATTAACCAAACTATTGATAAACACCTTGTATGTGCCAAACATTAGAGTGCTGAGGATGGATAATGCATGTATCTGCCCTTGATGAATTTACAATCTGCCACAGTTTACAAATAGATGGCTGCTAGTTCAGATTTATCTGGGCTGTGACCTTCACAGTTTTAAAAATATTGAATTACCAGCTGTGCTTTGTTGTTTTCCCTAACACCAAAGCCTACTCCCAATTGCTATGTATGAGCATACATGCACCGATATTATACAGCTTTGAAGAAAGTGAAGTACTCCTAAAAGATAGGCCACAGGAAAAAAGGGAGTGCATATTTATTTGTGGGAGAAAATAATATTCTTATGTATTTAAATGACAAATAAGTGTTTCCGGATCACGAATTAAGTCACCTCATCTTTTACCCTCACAGATTATTTATCTGCCCCATAGGCACTTGGATTTGTGATTATATATCTGCTGTTTACTTGTTATTTCTAACGTCTGCCAACAATTCTGCCACAAATTGTTTATAATCTTTAATATCTTCTTCCTTCACTTCTTAAAAATACTTTTCCATTTTTTTTGTATCTTCTGACTTTTCTTTTATCCTTCTTGTATTTCATTTGCAAACACTGAATTTTCAAAGATGATATTAGCCCATAAGAGCACATCTTTTTTTGGTAAACAAACTAATGATAGCATCTTTGCTGTAAACCCATTGATTTCTGTAATTATAATTTTAGCAACATTTTGATTAGGTCAGTTATCAGGCTAAATGTAGTAAAACACAAAATCCTTTTTAGTCTTGTTATTTGTTTGACTTATTCAATTCAAGAAAAGATCATATTATTAGGTGATTTGGTCACATTTTATATTCCTTCTAATGGAATAGCCATAGGTATAACTATTCTATATATTAAAATTACATTGTTATGAAACAGTTTACATTTTACCTTTATCTTATCTCTATTATTTTTGTCTCAGTATGTTTCAATGCTTTGACTCATCAACAGCTCCTTTCTAAATTTCCATATTATAAAGATCTCAAAATAGCTGTCGTATTGAGTCTTTATAAATGCTATCTGACCCCAACAAACAGGAAAAATAGAAAGGGCTGCTTATGGATACATTCAGAACGTCTATTTAATCAGTGACAGCAAAACATACAATTAGCTTTAAATGGAAGCAGCAACATAACAGTGCACTTTGAAGGACAAAGCCTTCATGACATCTCAAGCTGAATGCAAAGTTACACACCCACACTTGCACAAAAATAGCTGTCTATAAAATGCCATCTGTGATGCTGAATGTTTTGGGGTTGGGGGTGGAGGGAAGAGATGTAATGTAAGGTAAACCAACATGTGGTAGACATCAGCAAAAGCTGAGGCAGACAGCAATGTAAGCCTTAACCGCAAGTCCTACGGTATAAACAGCAATAACATTAACAATTACCCAAACATAAAGGAATCTTTCCATAGATACAAAACAGAAATGTGTTCAGCCAAATGTATTTCTGTTGTGTCTGGAATAGCAAGGTCGTTTAGTATTGCTGTAATTATCACAATTAGCATTTTCCTGGGAGTGAGAAGGTTGTTTTTGTTTTCTTAAGTTATTGTAAAGTGCACATTAGTGAGTAAAGACAGTCCCCTTAGGTAAACAACAATCTCATGTAGTGTGTGTCAACATAGATTTAGGCATTTTTAAAAAGTTCATTTATTATCCAGTTAAACAGGGAGTTTGCTGTTCCTGTTAGTACAGAGTGAAGAGAAGGATGCATATGTTATCGGGAAGATACTGGATAAATTGAACGGGCAGTTTACAAATGCTCAATTTGTGGGATCTATTTAGTATGAGATTCTGAAAAATAGCCCTAGTCTGAATCAAACTAGAAGTGTCATTGTTCTCTCTAGTCTTATAAAGAAACTGAATTCGATCTCTGGCTTCAAGATTTTCATTTCTTACACATGAAAGAAAGAAAAGCATTGATATTGCTTAAGATTGGGGTTTACCTTTGATGAGATGTGATGCTTGTGAGCAACTCATCAAACTTACTTACATTTAAAAATAATGAGCTACAGAAATTCATTAAAATCATCTTGAACCAAAAAGCAATGACCTAGATGATTAGGGATAGTTCCTGTGGATATAGGATCAGAAGAAGGCAAAGAGAGGGAAAGGCTGCTTAGGCCAAAAAGTGGTATATGAATCTGAAAAGTGAAGAAAGAGAGGAAAATTTGGATATTTTTGTTGTTGTTGTTTAAAAATGTTCTAAAGGATTTTAGTGATGAGACTAGGGACATAAAAGAATTGAAGTATGGTGCAAAGTCATGAAAGACAAACTTTTGGATGAATAGAATCTAGAGTTGAAAATAAAAACAAGATTCTTGCTTTTTCTTTCTTTTACATGCCTTTGAAATTCAGAGCACTGCTCTGGTGGATGAGAATATTAACAATTGGAACGCAAACTGAGTTGGTATAATAAGAAATATCAAAACTTTCATTTTAGTAATCAGACTCTGAGTCACAGAGGACAGCCCTGCTTGAAGCCCATTAACACATCATAATAACAACCACCTGATGTAATGAAAACAAATGAATTCCAAAGAAATAGAAAATGTAAGAGTGGGTCATTATCGCACACACTAATGAGGAACAGACTTTACCTGTTGTCTTGGGTTCCAAAGAAATTTTTCAGTCCACAGAGGGCTTTTATACCAGGAAATATTTCATTCTTGTTTGGAATTTCTCCTTGGGACATGTTATAGGACTATTTTCTTGTCGTCAGCCTTCTTGTTTTAGTTTCACTAAGCTACAATTTTTGTCTGTTGTGTATTATTTTATTTGTAATTTTATAGAAAGCAAGAATGCGAGAAGGCTGGCAGAGTAAGAGGGAAGAACTTAAAATGTTATTGTTCTAAGTCAGATTGTTCATGTGATCAAGAGAAAGACAATACAAAAAGGACTTCACTCTTATTTATCACATTCCCATTCTTAGATTTTATTTTGTCATTACTATTAACAATCATTCCTGGCACAGTGTTTTGGAAAGAGATGAGTGCAAATTTTGGAATTTGTGTGGCTTTTGGAAACTCAGCGTTCTAATCTGTTATATAGGGTAAATAACGATAATTCATGCTATAATTGTATTGGTTACGAGGATCAAATTGTATGTCTTCCTATACATCTTTGCCCAGCTCCCAACACCACAGATAGCTTAGAACAGTTCACACGGGCAGCCTCAAAGTCCCCCTACCTTCTCTCCTGTTCTCAATCCTGCCCACTCTCCACCACCACATCTTCCTAATATTGCAATTAGGAATCATCTTCCTAATATTGCAATTAGGAGACATCTTCCTAATATTGCAATTTAGAGCTTTCTCCCATCCTCTGACCCATTACCCAGCCATTTCTCAGTGGAGGGAAAATCCTCACACATATGACATATGCCTATTGTTATTTCAGACTGAAATATAGGCAAAGGAAGCTATTAGTAATGCACATTTCTTCTCAACTAGTTGCAACTTCACTCTTTTCTTTTGTTAGGGTAATCTTGTTTTAGCATTCCCAGTGTCTAGATTAGTGCCTGGAACCTAGCAGATGCCCAAAAGTTTGTGTAAAGTATGTAAATAATAGCTGAATTACTTCACTTAGAAACTCTAGAGTATTATACGGATGTTATCTGTCTTATTCAAATATCAGATCCCCTTTTGGTTTATTAGAGTGTCTGTCCAGTGCTAATACCCTGGAATGTCACAAGCACATGCTTCTGACAAAGGCAGATATGGATTTAAATTCTCATCCTTTCTCTTGTTAAATTTATGTATTTGGACAAGTTATGAAACCTCTCTCAAACTCAGGATTTTTTTTGTCTATAAAAAGAGGAAAATAATGCCTACCTCACACTGTGATAACGCCCACCTTACAAGGGTATTGTTGGAATGAAACAGTGTACGGCAGCCGGCACAGCACCTGACTCAGAGCAGGCACTTGACTCAGCTTCCTTGACTGACTAGATTAGCCTTGCGAACAAATCCAGGAAACAATGAAATCTTTTCACGTGGCTTCTAAATACCTACCATGCATTTTGTTGTATGGTTGTATTCTGGACTAGTCTTGCCTATACCCAAATCTTTCATGAAGGCAACTGAACAATGAGATTTAAAGCTCCAAAACAAAGATGACAACCTGCTCAAAACACCCCCCATTGGCTTATTACAATATTTTGTTAAAAAGTCCTAAAGTTGAGTGTTCAGAAATCTTTTTTCTTGCAAATACATCTCAGGGTTACAAATTATTACAGAGATATTGATACTTTTAAAAATATAATACAAAATAATCTAAGATTTGAAAGAGATCTGAATGTACCACGACCATATATTCTATTTTGCTTAGGATAACTCTAATTCTTGCCCGGTTTCCTGGCACAATTTTCAACAGCACCCCTTAGACTCTTGTCCTGGTTTGGATAATAAACTACTTGGTCATCCTGCCTACAGATACCTGTCTAGTCTTCATCCCATACTTGAATCCTTTCTACAATAGCCCCATCTCATGGCTACCATTTATCCAACTGACAGAGAATTTACTACCTCCTGAAGCAGCCTAAAGTATTGTGGTTTGGTTTTAATAAGTTTTTCTTAAAACAAAATAGTTAGGTCTGGTTTTTGCTTTCATCTATTGGTTTTCCCTGTATTGTAGGGTTATGTAGAACAAGTCTAACTCTTCTTCCACATGACAGATCTTCAAACATTCAACAATCATGTCCTGCCTGAGGGTGCTCATTTCATGGCTATGCATCTCCATCTCTTAGTTCAACTGTTGCTCATATAACTTGCCACAGGATTTCCTCCCCATTCTGATTGCTCTTTGTTGAATGCATTACAGTTTGTCTTTGTCCATGTCTAAGTGAATTGCTCAAAACTCAATATAATACAACTGTGGTTTGAATAGCTGAGACAACAGGCATGTGCCACCATGCCCAGCTTCTTTTTCTATTTTTGGTAGAGATGGGGTCTCACTCTTGCTCAAGCTGGTCTTGAACTCCTGGCTTCAAGCAGTCCTACTGCCTTGGCTTCCCAAAATTCTAGGATTATAGGTGTGAGCCACCATGCCTGGCATTTAGAACTAATTTTCTAAAGGCAAATCTATTTTTCCCTCATTACAGTATTTGCAAAGTTGGATTTTGATATTTAAAGCACAGAGTGAATAGTGAACTTTGAGAATATAAAGGATTGAGCAAACATGATTGTTAAGAAAAAGACAATTGTTGCCCAGGTTCTTGTCTAGGGTGGGAAGATTTGGGTCAGTGTAGCAAAAGAATACAAATCAATAAAGAATAGGAAACTTGATAATCAAATCATTGTTAGTGTAAGCCAATGCTTCAGATTCTCTTCCCTTTCCTAGGCTAATGGAAGGTTAACTTTGGAGCAGGACCTTGTGGCTGGTGATGGCTATGATGCTTTGACAAGAAGTAATGAGTATCACTTGTAAGCTTAAGCTCCAAAGTGAAGATATGCAATTTTCCGTGTTTCCTTCCACTGCCAAGGAGACTCCTCAAACTTCATTTCGAGGTGAAGTTGTCACAATATTAACTCACTTTGAATCACTAAGCCACGATGTGGGAACAGCTGTCTTGGAGAGTCATCAGCTTTTACGCTTGCTAAGCCTGCACTGAGTGTGTGCTTGTTATCAAAGGAAGAGTCTGTAAACATTAAAGAGCCACTCGCCAGACGATTCATGGTTTCCATTTGATAATCACTTACTAGATGATAAACACTGTACTTAGTACTGTCCATAGATTTTTTCACTCTATCCTTGTAATAATACATGAGTTATGCATTGGCTTTAATATACAGAAAAATAAGAGAGGTGAGATTAGTTCTCAAGGTGTTACCTAGTTTTTGAACATAGGTGTATATGGTTTCGAGCTCTGTGTTCTTGTTACTGCATTATGCTGTTCTTATGCACCTACTTAGGTATACTATTTTAGTGTCCCTTTTGTCAAGTTCAATGTGATTATTTTAAGTTTTAAAGAAAATACATTAATAATTCATTCATTTAATTCATGAATCAATTCATTCATTCAATTCATTCGTTCAATAATTTTTTTCAATAAGCTTTTATAAATTTAGAAATAATTTTAAACTAAGCAGGATGCAAGGTATTAGATACTAACAGGATTAAGCCAATGCCACTTCTTTCACTCTTCTTTCTTTCCTTCCTTCCTGTTTCCTTTGTTTTACTGAGGGGTAATTCTTTCCCATTCTTAATATTTCCTTCTAGTGAAATTGGCTCAATTACTATAATCCTGGGTCTCTCTATAACTCTTTACTTACTCTGTCTCTGGGGAGTCAGAATGATATAACTGATTGGTCATTTTGGGTAAAATTACTAAAAATTCTTAGACCAGCTCCAACTTTCTTCTTCTTGGGAGGGTACCTGATTTCCGTGAACTGTTTCTCCTCTCATCTTCTTATTTTATGTCTTTTCTATGCAAATTCCTTCCACCTGGGAAGTTCTGCCCTAACTTCATATAACCTGCAAGGGGGTAAGCTAGTCAGTGTAATTTTGGAGACCAGTGGCCAAGTTCATTTGGCTCTCACATTAGTCAAACTTCTCCAGTATAACTTCTGCCAATAATAAAAAGTGGTATTTTTGCCTCTGTGTTAGTTTTCTATGGGTGTGTAACAAATGACCACAAACCTAGAGGTAGACAACAACACACTTTTTTTCCTCCCACCTTCTGTAGGTGAGAAGTCTGAGCATGCTGTGGCCGGTTTCTCTGCTCAGAATCTCACCAGGCTGAAACCTGATGTTGGCCAGGGTTGAAGTTCTCATCTGTGCTTAGAATTCTTTTCCATGCTAACTGGTACTTGAAAGAATTAATTTCCTCGCTATCTTTCAGCTGAAGATTTCTAAAGGCTGCCCACATTTCTTACCACACGACCTCCTCCATCTTTAAGCCAGCCACAGCAAACTGAATCCTTCTCATGCTTTAAATATCTGGCTTCTGTGACCAGCCAGAAAAGACTCTTTGCTTTTAAAGGGCTCATATGATCATGTCAGACCCACCCAGAAAATCTCCCTATCTTAAGGTCAACGTTGCCATGTAACAAAATCTAATCACAGGACTAAAATCCATCATATTCACAGTCTCAGTGCTTGTGCTCTACATGTATGCTGTGTGCATGTGTGGGGTGGAGGGGGGAACTTGAAGGTCATCTTAGAATTCTACCTATTGTGGCTTCCCTCTTATTATTTATTCTGTTCCTCAAATTGTCTAGAAGTGATATAAGGGGTAAGTTTTGTTTTGGGGGGGGCCCTTCAATGACTCTGACAGTTTCTTCTTTCCCTTATCTTTATTGTGCATGTGTGCATGTCTTCCTCTTTTTGATGATAGGAAAAAATGATAAGTTGGATTTACATACATAAAATATTTGTGTGTGTGCACAGACATATACACACAGCTTTCTATCTATAATTCTAATTTGAAGGAGGGAAAATTCCAAAGGTTAATAAATATATTGAATCCATGATTCCTAGAGTCAGATGAGCACCAATGGATAAGAGTTGGAGGAGAATCATACAGTGACTGTTTTATCCATAGTGTCATCCTCTTTCACCTTGGAATTAAAGCCAAATGGTTTTCCAAGGAGCACTGGCTCTAATCCTAACCCTACCCCTAGCCCTAACCCCACTCGTGCCTAAATATAGGCATACCCCCTTTTATCGGATCATTCCTTAAGCCCAAAGATTCATTTTATAGTTGCTCAATAGGTTCCTTTTCACAAAGCTTACTGTGACTCTCTTCTTTACAAAGAATCTGTCTTCAAGAAATTATTCAGAGCTGTCTAAGAATTAAATTCCTGGGACTTAAGAAACTTAAAAGTGAGTTCCTTCATATTATCTCTATATTTGTTATATTGCAAGTCCCTGAATTTAAAAGAAAATGTATACACTATGCTATGTACAAACTTAAATGTTAGGCCTAGCAATTTAGTAAAGGAAAAGTCAAGATTTATTTCACTGACATAAGTAGCTAGAGCTAAAGTACAATACTCCTGGAAGCTCCAGGATATTCATAGTACAATCTCATTTTGCATAGAGAAAAGTTGGCAAGAACTTGTGGCTAGTCAGAAGTAAGAAGAGACAAGATGAATAGAAATGTATATTGTTTTATAATGACTTTTCTGTTCACTGGAAGAAAGCACTTTAATTACTGAATTGAATGCGATGTGAGCACTACAGTGTTTTGTAAGGTGCTTGCTATGAAGAGTTTAAAAAAATTATCCTTGTTTATAAAATGCAAAATATCCATTCATCTAAACTCATACAACCAATGGGGAACTATCTAAAAACATTCACATCTACAAAAGATGGATATTATTGATGGGAGAGAAATTTGTTAACTAAATTGATTCCACTCCATCATTTAAGCCCATGGTATAATAGACGACAACATTAAATGATCAAAATATATAATTTTTCTGTAAAAACACTCAAGAAAAGTGAAATGATTCAGGGAAATAAACTGGAAATAAGATATACCTCTTTTTATTGCCTTTGACTTTATTATGCTTAACAAGTATTGCTTTTTTTCAAATTAAAGGTTTGTGGAAACCCTTCATCAAGCAAATCTATCTGTGTCATTTTTCCAACAGCATGTGCTAACTTTGTGTCTGTGTGCCACATTTTGGTAATTCTCCCAATATTTCAAACTTTTTCATCATTATATCTATTATGGTGGTCAGTGAACTGTGATGTTACTATTGTGATTTTGGTGATGCCATGATTCATTCCCATTAAATATAGTAAACTTAATCAATAAATGTTGAGGGTGTTCTGACTGTTCCACCAACCAGCAATTCCCCCATCTCTCTCCCTTTCCTCTGGCCTCTATATTCCCTGAGACACAACAATATTGTAATAAGGCCAATTAATAACCCTACAATGGCCTCTAAGTGTTCAAGTGAAAGAACGAATCACACATCTCTCACTTTAAATCAAATACTATTAAATAGAGATGACCTGGGCATGGTGGCTCACACTTATAATCCCAGCACTTTGCGAGGCTGAGGCTGAAGGATCACTTGAGGCCAGGAGTTTGAGAACACCATGGACAAAATAGTGAGACCTCATCTCTACAAAAAATGAAAAGAAAAAATTAGTCAGACATAGTAGCTTGGGCCTGCAGTTCCAGCTACTTGGGAGGCTGAGACGGGAGGACAGCTTGAGCCCATGAGTTTGAGGTTGCAGTGAGCTATGATTGTACCACTGTACTCTAGCCTGGGCAGAAGCTAGCAGAGATTGGTTCATAAGGGTTAAGGAAAGAAGCAACCTCCATAACATAAAAATGCAAGGTGAAATGATGGAGAAGCTGCAGCAAATTATCCAGATCTAGCTAAGGTAATTAACTAAGGTAGGTACACTAAACAACAGATTTTCAAGTAACAAAACAGTCTTTTATTGGAAGAAAATGACATCTAGGACTTTCATAGCTAGAGAGTATAAGGCAATGCCTGGCTTCAAAACGTTAAAGGACAGGTTGACACTCTTGGTAGGGGTCAATGCTACTGTTGACTTTAAGTTGAAATCAGTGCTCATTTACCATTCTGAAAATCCTAGGACCATTAAGAATTATCCTAAATCTACTCTGTCTGTGCTCTATAAATGGAACAGCAAAAGCTGATTGACAGCACATCTGTTTACAGCATGGTTTATTGACTATGTTAAGCCTACTGTCAAGACCCATTGCTCAGAAAAAAAGATTTCTTTCAAAATATTACTACTCATTGACAACACACTTAGTCACCTGAGAGTTCTGATGCAGATGTATAGGAGCTTATTGTTGTTTTTATTCCTGCCAACACAACATCCATTCTGCATCCCATGAATCAAGGAGTAATTTTTACTTTCAAGTCTTACTATGTAAGAAATACATTTTGTAAGACTATAACTGCCATAAATAGTGATTCCTCTAATGGATCTGGGCAAAGTAAATTGAAAACCTTCTGAAAAGAATTCACCATTTTAGATGCCCATTAAGAACATTCCTGATTCATGGGAGGAGGCAAAAAAATCAACAATAACAAGAGTTTGGAAGAAGTTGATTCTAGCCCTCATGGATGACTTTGAGGGGTTTAAGAATAAAATGGAGGAAGAAACTACAGATGTGATGGAAAAAGCAAGAGAACTAGAATTAGAAGTGGAGCCTGAAGATATGACTGAATTACTGTAATCTCATGATAAAACTAATGAATAAGGAGTTGCTTGTTATGGATGAGCAAAGCAAGTGGTTTCTTGAGATGGAATTGCCCCCTGGTGAAGATGCTGTGAACATTGTTCAAAAGACAATAAAGAATTTCGAATATTCCATAAACTTAGTTGATAAAACAGCATCAGGGTTTGAGAGGGCTGACTGCAATTTTGAAAGAAATTCTACTGTGGGTAAAATGCTATCAAACAGCATTGCATGTGTTAGAGAAATCTTTTTTGAAAGAGAGTCAATCAACGTGGCAAACTTCATTGTTGTCTTATGTTAAAAAAAATTGCCACAACCACCTCAGCCTTCAGCAACCACCACACTGTTAAGTCAGCAGCCATCAACATCAAGGCAAGGTCCTCTACCAGCAAAAGTTATGACTCACTGAAGGCTGAAATTATTGTTAGCAATTTTCAGCAATAAAGTATTTTTAATTATGTGCATTACTTTTTTAGGTATAATGCTATTGCACATTTAATAAACTATAGTATAGTGTAAACATGATTTTTATATGCACTAGGATACCAAAACATTGGTGTGACTCATTTTAGTGTGATATTCACTTTATTGCAGTGGTCTGGAACCAAACCAGCAATATCTCTGAGGTATGCCTATATATGAATGGAGCTCATAATAATTTCAGAAACATCCTGCTTCATAGCTAGTAAAGCAGCTTTGAAGATTACTGAATTGCATACACATGCCCAGTGTTGAGTTGGCAAATCATCTTCTAGGTTGAGTGGCATATTTGATAACTGCAGATCATGCAACCATAAAATCAAAGCAAACACTGAAATCCTTTTCTTCCAGATTTGTTGAAAGGAAATGAAGACTTGCTCTCTTTTTCATGTACTCTGTGTTGATGTTTAAGGATTGCTACGATTTCAGGCGACAGGATCTTGTCAAAATTCCTGGATTGATTCTTCATGGCTTCAATCTTCCTGCTGTGTGATGTTGGTCATGCCGCAGTGAAGAGCATGCCGTGCTTCCCACTGGCTGCAGGGCATTTGAGCACTGGCTTCACTCCAGGATTAACATGATCATTTCTGGTACCAGGGGGAAGCGATGCCACCTCTTTAGGCTGACTGAAGTGTCTTAAATAGGCATTTAATTTATTCACTGTAGCAGTTGCTTTTGTTGAATAAATACTAACTGCTTATTAGAAACCTATTTATTGAAGATGAACAGCTATATCATAGACACATATCAAATTTATGGTTACTAAATCTCACTTAATATGCTCTGAATATTCTATTGGTCTTTAACATACTATACCAAGATAACTATATTTATTCTAACACTTCCAATAAAAATAACTGCTATTGAATAACTATTTTTTTTCTTCTCAGGCTTATTTACAGAATGTTAAAAGCTATGTGATGGTTATATATTTTATATCTTTCTTAGTGCTTAAAATTTTTAATAAATGTATTTTTAATACTCAATTTATAATTGAGAAACTAAGTATCTTATTAAAATTAAAATTTCAACATATTTATGATCTTCATTGTAATATGTTACCCAGAATTCCTCTTAATCTCCTTATAGCTCTCCTGGGAAGAAGTGGAAGCTCTATTATCAGAAAAAAAGATTATTTGATTTTCTCCAAACAAAGCCCCATAACAAGGCTAGCCTATCTGGTCAGTGATTCAGTTGACAAATTGGTAGGTAATATTCTCACCCAAGTAACAACGAATGAAAAACTTGCCTTTTTCAAATGTGACATGCGCTCTCATTCAAGAGCTGACAGTAGTTCTACATGCCTCCGGTGTAACGAATGATTGAATTGGGCCGTTTTTAGAATATAACATTGGTTATTTTATTTTTATTAATATTACTATTTTTCACTATTGGTTATGAGATGAGGATAGTCTCTCTATACTGAGACTGATGGAGCTTTCAGTTGGCATCTGACATTTTCAAGTCTTTCATCAGAAGAAGGAGCTACCTAAGATCTGGCATTTCCTATTAAAAAGTCTATGAATTGAGGTCTGTAATTTAAATTGGTTTCTACTGATTTCTTGCATTTTCTTATTTTAACAAATGCTAGATATGTGGGTTTTTTTAAAATCAGTCTTGCTGGTTTCCTTTTCAGAACAGAGTTGTAAGAACAAGGAGCACAATTTATAAACATAGAATATATAGATTCTAGCTGTCGGAAACCATGTTGTCTGTTTTGGGAGTGTTTTAAGATCTGAAAAAGTAACTTTCTACACAAGATTGGCATTTTAAAATGGAAATTGGAATTGAATGACTAACAGGAAACAAGATATTTAGGGTATGAATAATCAAGTTATTTCACAGACCTTTCTGACTTCCATAATAACCCCAGTAAAGGTAACTACCTCCCAAAGGGCATTAGAATAGTTTCATGAGGTCATTCAACAATAAAGAAATTATTATACATGTTGCTTTAAGTGCTTGCAATGCAATTTATTCTATTATTGAAAGATTTGATTGGAATCATCTTTTGTAAAAGTCATGAAAAACTCTATATGATTTTTTCTTTACCCTCTGCCTCTCTTGATTACTGTTGTCTTCTCTAGACAACAGTCAGGCATGTGGTAAGCATTGTCTGGGGACTTGAGCATTTTCCTGGCAAACCATTTTACAAAGGTCAATAGAGCAAGAGATTATCCCCTATTGGTTAGGGAGAAGCTAACCTAGCCACTTCAAAAGAGCCAACTGTCTCTTTTGCTCTTTGTGAATTCAGTTATAATCAATGGGATATAAAGATTACATTCCTGCCTTTAGTCATACACCCCTTTTTCTTTGTATTAGTATTGATTTAGTCATGAGTCTATGAGTCTATTTAACCATTAAAGGCATTACTGTATACACAAATCCTACATTTAAAGAAATCTAGAATGTCTTTTTAAGAGTTAAGAAAACAGATAAGTCTACCTCCTTTAAGTTACATTGGATTGGATTTCTGTTAGGAAAATCATGATTCAGTAGTTTCTTTTGGACGTGGAGGAATTGCCTGATCATGATTTTGAACAAGCAGAATGGCTGTTTCAATTCTGGGATAATAATAAGAATACAGGAACAGTAATAATAATATAGTTATTGATTATATGAGCCAGGCCTCATAGTGAGCACTTTACATACATTAAGTGTTAAATCCTCAGAACAAAGCAGTTGTGTCCCAGTGTACTTGTAAGAAAATTGACACAGATGAATTAAGTAATTTATGCAAAGTTGGCCCTAATATTGGGACTGGAATCTGTCTGAAGGCAAAGCCTGTGCTTTTAGTTATTATGCTATACTATTGTCAATGCTTTAAAATTATTTATTAGTGTTCTGAAATTCTAGTTGTGACAATAAAAGTTGTTGGAAAACACTTTTCTGGTTTGGTACTTGGTGTCCTGTGGTATTGTGGCCTTTGTCCAGCTTCCTAGAAAACCTGAACATCGTAATTGTATTCACCCTCCAATAATTTTTAACATAATAGAAGAAACCCACGTGAAATAGCATTTATCACATTGAGTGAAATCATAGTTACTTGCTTCTCCTTCTGTTACTATGTATTTTTTGTTTGTTTCCCCAGTACTTAAATTTGTACTGAAATACATAAAATTTTCTGAAATAGTTACTCAAGTAATAAAGGCAGGCAGGCAGGCAGGAAGGAAGGAAGGAAGGAAGGAAGGAAGGAAGGAAGGAAAGAAGGGAAAGAATAAGGTAAGAAAGCAAAATAATTTGGGGATAATGTTGCAACATAGGGTACATTTTAACTCTTGAGTGTCACTTTTTGAATATGTGACTTGACTGCGACTACTTGGCTCTATTAGTGTGTGTCAAAAATAATGAGTGGAAACAGATTTCAAAATAGAAATAAGTTATTGACTCATGCCAAATATGTCTTTGGTATTGCCAGAGAAACACATTAAGAGCTAATTTCTTTTAATTGAATGTTTATTCCCTATTTGGCACAGATCCGTCTACTAATAGGTCCAATAATTACAAGAATCCATGTGTTAAATTTACATGAATAGTTCTATTGTTGGGGAAAAAGTTGACCAAGTGTCTCTAAGACTGCCTCATCTGATACTTTATGGTAATTTTGAAGGAAAATAAGTAGAGACAGTGAAATAATAAAATATCTGTATATTAACAATAAAATTTAATATCAAAGGAATTTAAGAATCTGAGCTAATAAAGGATATGAATAAGGTAAAAAGTCATTTTTAGGTTTTGGGAAAAAAATTGGAAGTTTTGAATGAAAAGAAGGAAAATATAGAAGGAGAGAATTTCCTTGGGAAGTGGATGTGTAACACAAAATATTCGACAAGTCATCTAATAGAATTTATCATATTTTCATTTTTCATCTGAACCAGATGGCCCCTCCTTAATTAAAATGAACGTATGGTTCCAAAGGGATCGTTGGTATCTCCCTATGGCTCAGTTGCACCACAAATGAGTCTTACTTCTGGGAAAATATATTGTCTTCCTTCTATACCCAGAACCTCCTGAGCAACCTGCATGGCAACTCAGTCTCCTTCTTTTTCTTAGTCTAATTATCTTTCAAAAATAATCAGAATTGTAATTTAAATATTACAGTACATAATTAACCACACTGGTTGACAGAGAATGTGAAATTGTGGCTCCAGGCAAGCATCAAAATTAATATATACAGTTGGGAATACATCTTGTGAAGGAGTGGCATCTGGCTAGTATGCAAAGAGGAGCAGAGCTGAACAGCCCCGGTCCTCCTTTGGCCAGACTGCTGCCTTGGGTAAGGATGATGAAATTTCATGCATAGCCAGCCTGGTTCTGCTTTTTCTGATGCTTTGTTTTGCTATTTTTCTAGGTGAAATTTAATGAAGCTCCCCGATGACCACCTATTTAATCCCTTTAAATGTCTCTGGCTCCTTTTAAGTGTGAGCATTTGTAGTTATATTTTTGTTTTTGCTCTTATTATTCCTATTTTAGCTTCATGGCCAATTGTGAAGGGTTCTCAGGTCTGGCTCTTTCTCAGGTGTAGTCTAGAGAGGTGATGTAGCTATGAACTCTACACATTACTACAACTGGGGAGGACGAAAGGGGGAGGAGGTAATGCAAATAAACTGTAATTAAGTTCTTTTGTGCTGCAGGGCCAAGTATCATCTTAAGGTTGCCGGGTTGTGAGACTGAGCTAAAATATTCTTGACTCTTACAGAACGGACAGACACCCCATGCATGGCAAGAGGGTTCTTTCTGGTTTTCGTTAAAAATTGAGCTTATCAAGACTTTTGTGATAGATATTGTTGTTTTTCAATATCAAACAGCTGGAGGACCATGCTGGGGGCATGCGAAAATGACACAGGCCAAAATGACGTCTCTCAGTGGATAATTACCAGGACTTGCCGTCTCAAATTAATTTCAAAGGAAAACACATCATCACTTCTTCTTTTAAGAGAGCAAAAAGGCACACTAGGTTGTAGACCAAGTTTCCATAAGATGCAAAAGGAATCAGCTGAAGTATAAGTTGAAGAAAAGAAGAATATAAAGCAAAGAGAGAAATAGAAAATCAGTGATGGTTTGACAATCAAGTAGAGTCTTTTGGTTGTCCTCATTGTTAACTTTGTGAACTTTGTAATAACCTTTGCCCACATTTGCAGCTTCCCTGCTGGTACAGCGTGCTCACTTCTGTGCTCTCTATCCTTTTTGGTGGTTGTTGTTATTTTGTTATTCCCTTGTGTTCCAATGTTGTTGATTTTTTTTTTTCTGCAGAAAGGATAGAACATAATGGATCCATTCACCAATTTTTTTAATTGGGTCCATTGCTTCTGCCATGAGAGGGAAGCTGAATGCTGGCATATTTCATTGGAATCCTGTGGACCTTTATTGAAAGCAAAAGAAAGATAATGATTCCGGCAGCTATTTTCTAATAAGGTCTTCCCCTTCCTGACCTTAGAAAGAAAATTAGAAAACATGGCTGTAGTTCATGTTTCTTGATCAGGTCCATTTTTCTTGCCCAGAGGATGTAGATGCTGGGCAGCATTGCTTAATTAGATGCCATCTTCTTCCTCAGAAATTGAAACCTTTTTATGTAGCTTTCACTTTAAACTACATAGAAGTGTGGATGGCTGCATCTGACTGTACCCAAGTCTGATAATAAGCTGAGCTGATAATGGAAACAACCATTTGTTGCTTTTCCCTTTGATTGTACATGGCACTAAATATCTCTTTTCTTCTAATATTTTCTCAAAATTAAGATTTATTTGTTTAGTACTCAGAAAACACTCATTTATCCTTGTTTTTTTAAACAGAAACAATTATAATAGATGACTATTTTTTCCAGTATTTAGCAACCAATTTTACAGACAATTAAATTACTCTAACAAGAAGATTAATCAACTTTTAATGTGAAATTGTATTGTTGATTTCATTGTATATGTATTTTATGCTACTATCGAATATGCCAACTAGAAGTTTATGTATATTAAAATACATATACCCGCTTGCACCCATGGCTATTAAACAATTAACCCACTTTTCATGGGTAATCAACCCACAATAATTTGGTTTGGGTGTTCATTACCCAGATTAATTCAAATAAAAAAGACACAGTGAGGCAGAAATTGGATAAGTGGATACTATCTAATCCCAACTGTCTTAATTTTCCATAGGGAAGTCTGAATTGGATTTTCACAAAATACCTCTCTTCATCACAACCCCCCTAATCAAATACAATATGGTTTTTCTCTATTTCTTAAAATAAATTATTCTTCCATGAATTGTGAGGAGTTAATAGTCCTAAAAATTCTTAAGAACTGAAGTTATAAAAATCTTCACCTCCTCCCTCCAAACCTGCACAATTAAACATTATTTTATTTGCATGTGTATTTATGTATATATAATGTACAAAGCAATAAACATAAAGCATATATTGGAACCTTTGTAAAGTTGTAGTGAATTAATTTTAGATTCTTAGTAAAATTATGAAATCTGGTAATGGTACTCATTTCTTCTGATTTTCTTCATAGCCCCCAGCTGCTGTCAGTTAATCAAGGGCCAGAAGAACTCAAAGTAAAATTTGTGTCACCTCAGGGCATTTTGTTCATTTCATAATTTAACTCTCACTCAAAAAACCAACACATTTGCATCTTTATATGATAATAAGTATCTAGAATGATCAGCTTTTAAAATATAATTGGATCTATCCATACATAAATATATAATTGAAACAACCTAAATATCCAACACTAAGGGAATTTAAAATATATTTTGGTATGCCTATGTAGTATAAGCACTCATTTAAAGTGAAATTTATGAAAACTGTTTAATAACATTGCCAATGCTTATATTTTTCATCAGTGTCTCTCAACCCTGGCTATACTTTACAATCATCTAGGATGTGCTTAAAAATCAAACATGACTAGTACCATTTCCTGGAATTCTGATTTAATTGGTCTTGACTGGGATCTGAGCATGAGTATATTTTAAAATCTCAACAGATTATTATTTTCCATAATAACCATGATGTAAAGCTGTAAACAGTGTATAATTAAACTATGTTGAAATTTTGTTGGAGGCAAGAAGGAAAACTATAATAGTAATAATAATAGTAGTAATAGTAATAAATATACTATATGGTATATATAGTATACTATATAATAGTAATAAATGACTTCAAACAATATATTGTTGAGGTGAGGTGATGTAACTTTGAATGATTTTTTTTCACTTTTATATATTTTTACATTTTGTATATGCTTTGCTGAGTTTACATTTATTTAAAATGAAATTAAAGGCAAATCGTATTCAAAATGCTTATTTTAAAAAGGAACAGCTTAAAGATATATACTGAAACACATTCATGGGCAATATACTGGTGTAAAGATGTATTAGTTGCTATAATCTTCCTTCCACACTTGAACAAACACATGCACACAGTCTTTTGTGTTTATACTATAGATATATAGATGGAAATATGATGTTATTCTTTGAAGGACCAATCTGTACTCTTTCACATGTCTGTTGGTCAGAATGTAGGAACCCACAAATAAGTGAGAATGACATGGATAAGGAGAAAAGTACTGATGAGTCATTGAGAAGATGATTTTTCAAGCCCAGCTGCATTACCTGGAGTGAATGTCATGTGCTAAGACACAGGAAACAACCGCAGGAGAAAAGCTTCTGAGAAATATTAGAAGAGTCTCTGGATAGCACTCAAGCTCAATCTTTTCTCTCCTACCTTAAGTTAAAGTTGCTTATAAAGACTTTTATATAACATTAGTGTAATGCAGATGCATATTCTGTACATAGAATGAATGTTATGTTCTGTAAGCACAAATGTCTTCTAGATTTTGTTTAGCAATTTTAACAATAAAGCTTTTTTGTTATTGTGGAGATTAATTTTACATGTTAACTTCGCCATGGCGTGCCCAGACATTTGGTCAACCATTATTCTGGATGTACTTGTAAGGGTATTTCTGGGTGAAATTAATATTTGAATTGGCAAACTGAGTAAAGCAGATTGTCCTCACTAATGTGGGTGGGCCTCATTCAATGAAGTGAAGACCTGTGTAGAACAAAATGGCTAAGTAGGAAAGAATTCCTCCTGCCTAACTGCTTTGAGTTGGGACATCAGCCTTTTCTGTTCTTCCGATTTAGGCTGAAACATTTGTTTTTCTTAAGTCTCAAGTCTACCAGCTTCCACACAAAATTAAGCCATCAGCTCTCCTGATCCTTAGGCATTTGGTCTCGGACTGAAACTACATTTTGGCTCCCCTGGGTCTCTAGCTCACTGACTGCAAATCTTGGGACTTCGCAGCCTCCATAATTGTGGGAGGCAATTCCTTATTACACACATACACACACACCCCTGCATACATACACACGCACACACACACACACACACACATCCTATTGGTCTGCTTGAACATTTTCAACAGTTTCTGATTCTTTGCTCATTTTTTGGAGTCCACCATTTATTCCACTCATTTCTTGAAATATTTTTGTACATACTTACTTTATTATTTGTGTTTGATGATTCTAATATCTTCTGTCCTTGGGATCTAAATCTAATATTCATCATTTCAAAATCCTGCTCCATTCCTGTTTAGTCACAAAGAAATTTCTTTTCTTATTTTTAAATTAGTTTATTTAAAGAAAGTTTGTTATAATTCACTAGTATCTAAATGTTTTGGAAATGGAAGGTTTTGCAGATGATTTATCTAATATAATGGTACCATATGAAACCATTAATATACTTTCTACACTTGAGTAGTCTTGGAATAAGTTTAATTCTCCTCTACAAAGCACAAACTTTTATGCATTTAAATATAGATACTGAGATTGAACCTCTTGTGTCTTTTGTGTGTGTCTGAGTGTGTGTGTGTGTGTGAGAGAGAGAGAGAGAGAGAGAGTATTAAGCATCCTCCTGACCTATTCAATTTTTTCCTATTTACCATCATTTCAAGTCAATAGTTAACATACTGACCTATTACCTCTGAACACATTTTAGTTGGCTTTATCTATGTTTGAAGAAAGGAAATACACAGCTGGTAGGTGCTGGTAAGCACAGAGCAGAATACCACGGTCACCTCTCAATCTCTTTAATTAATATAGTTTAAAAGTATGTTTACTATTTTTGTGTAGAGAAACATAACACTTCTTGTGCTTGTGGTCTCTTAAACCATGTCTTTCTTAGGTCCTTGCCAAGTCACGCTTCACTATCTCATACTTGTAGAGTTGTTTTCATTAAACTGAATGCCATAACTTGATATTTGTCCTTATTGTTTCTCACTTTATTGGGTTAAAGTCATTGTCTCAGCCAATTGTGTTCTCTTAGGAGTCTGATACCCAACTTATTTGTCATCTTTACTGGCTTTGAAGTATTTGAAGTTAGCCAATAGTTTACATTCTCCCACATATTTTCCTCAGTTAAATTTCATGAATATATCTCAACATTTAATTTTTTATTCAAAATTTCAATTTCCTACCACCAAACATATTTCTAAAACCTATTTGTGTGTATATGTGTGTGTGCGTGCTTCGTCCTAGCAATAGAATATTAAAAATAAAATGTTAAGTCAAGGTGAAGATTTGAGACTCAGAATATAAATGTATAAGAAATAGCATATGCGTATAACTGTAAACACTATAAGCTGGATTAAAATGCAATCCACTTTGAATTTTATAACTACACACAAGCATGCGCTGCGTTGGCTAGTTAAAAATTTATTTAATTACTTCTAACATACATTTAGAATGTCTTTGAAAAATACGACAACAGTAGGACGGGAGTTGCAGAAAATCTGCTTCATTCCTAACAACCTTTGTCAAAATATTCTTTTCTCCCATTACTGTAATTGATTTGGTCACTAATTTTAGCTCATGAATAATAGAAGAAAATTTAAACCAAAACACAATTCCTTTTAGCTGCACACATTCACATTACTTCTAGAAAAGGAGAGGGAATCATATTCATTCCCTGATTCCACCAGTATTTATGGAGTACCTACTATATTTCTGACGTTATTCTAGGTGCTGGAGATGCAACATTCAAAATCCCTGTTCTCATGGGGCTTTATAGGAAGTCAGAAAATAAACAATTATATAACAAAATAATTAATAAGAATATATAGTATGTCAGATTGGTGTGAATTCTATGACATATGTAGGGTGGAGAGAATAAGTGATGTCTTTGGAGGAGAGGGGCTGTAATTTTCAATTGTTTGTTCAGGAAAGAAAGACTTTACTGAAAACAGTATGTCATTTGAGCAAAGACCTGATGTAGCTAACAGAGTCGGTATGCTTATATGTGGGGTAACACAAGTTCAAAAACCTTAAAGCATGAGAGTACATGAAGTGGTCCAGTGCATCTGGAATGGAGTGGGCAAGGAGGAAATCGTTATGAGGTTGCAATAGCAGGGGCCTAAAGTGGTTAGATTCTCATTATATTTTGAAAGCAAATCAAACAGTATTTATCATTAGACTGGATTTACCATGTGATTGAAAGAGAATGATAAAACCAAAGTTTTTGACATGAGTATCTATATTTATAAAGTAACTATCCAATGGGATGGGAAATATAAGGAGTAATCACGCTTGTTGGAGGAACATCAGGTGTTTATTTTAGACATGCTAATTTGATGTCTATTCAATCTCAATGAAAGATATTAGGTGAGCAGTAGGATATCTGAGTGGGGAGTTGAAGTGACTTATGTTGTCTATTGCTACATAACTATCCAAAATTTAGTGGATTAAAATGTTAGTTTGCTATTATTTCTCTTAATTCTGTGGGTTGATTGGACTCAGCTGAGGAGTTCCTGTTTCGAGTCTCTCATATGGTTAAAATCAAATGAAGGCTGAGACCGGACTCATTTGAAGGCCTGACTTGGCATGTGAAGGATCCATTTACATGCTGCTCTGTCCATGCTAGCTGTCAGCTAGGAACTCATCCAGGGCTATCTATAAAACATCTACCTGTGTTCTTTTCTTGTGACTTTCATTTGCAGGGAAGCTGGATTCCAAGATAGAGATCCTAGGAGCAAGCACTCCAAAGGCCCAAATGCAGGCTCCAAGGCTTCTTATGATCTAGCCTTGGAAGTACACAGCCTCCTGTTTGCTGTACTCTACCAATTAAGAGTAAGTTCCAGGCTCAGCCTAGAGAAGAGAAGGATATACAAGAATGAGAATATCAGTAGATATGACTCGTGGAAGGCCATTTTTAAAAATAAGCTACTACAAGAGGATATATTGTATGTCATAAGGCATATAGATGGTATTCAGTCATAAGATGTGATGAAATCAATAAGGCAGCAAATATAGAGAAAATAATAGGACTCCACATTTGAGCCCTGAGACACCCCAAGACTGAGGTTGGGGACAGAGAAGAAACAAAGAAGATGAAAAACAAAGGCAATATAAATCAGAGAAAACTCAGGAGAGTATAGTTTTCTAGAGGCTAAAGGAAAAGGAGGGTTTTACTAATTATGGCAAATGCTGTTTATAGTTCAAGAAGTTGAGGGATGAGTGTTGGCCACTCCAGCATGGAAGTCACTGGTGTTGTTTCAGTGGCATCGTGGAGAAAAAAGCTTGGTTGGAGTGGTCTCATGAGCCACTTTGATGACAAGAGCTAGAGATAGGCAACATAGGTAGCTCTTTTAAAAATGTTTATATTACAATGAAGAAGAATAGTGAAGTAATTGTTTGAGGGGATTAGGAAATCAAAAGATGATTTTTTTCTGATAAGAGTATGTTTATATGCTAACAGATATGAAGAAAGAAAAATTGAGGCTCTGAACTGGCTGAGGAGAATTGTTGTCCCTCTGTCCTTAAGTAGGTGAGAGGACATTAATGGAGGAATGACCTTAGCTTTGCAGTGTGGAAAGTTCACTCACAATAACAAGAAGGAAGGCAGGAAATATGGACCTTGATGCAGATTGGAGGATAGCTGAGGTGGTAGGAGATTTAGGAATTCTCTTCTGCTTGCTGGTATTTTCTCAGTGAAATAGCCAGCAATATCATCAAGAGAAATAAAATGTAGAAGGAAGTGTTGGAGTTTGGGGGTGAAAAGAGATGTGAAATAACTATTAAAGAGAGTGAAAGAGCGAGTGTGTGGATGGAGTTGTGGACTAGGGAAATATAGAATTATAAGACTACAGCCAGAACTCACATGAAGAGAGTGGTTGTACATTTAAAACAAGACCAGTCCTATAATGCAATATATAGACATAGATGTTATTACAGATACATAGAGAGATATATAGAGGTAGAGACAGAGAAGGGTGACATATCTCTCACCACACTTGGAAGATATTTTCTTTTTAAGCATTAAAAATGGGTAAAAGTGGATGGAATGTTCTTTCTAAAGAATCAAAATAGAGTCTTAGGATTTTACTACTTTTATAACCCATATTCTTTTTTTTATTTCAGGATGTTATGGGGGTACAAACATTTTGGTTACATGTTATGACTTTATCATACAAAAAACATGATTTGAGGTGTGCCAGCAGAGTGGTACAGTGGAAGCATGCTGGGCTCACAACCTATATTCTTAAGAGCCCTCAAAAGAGGATTTGGGAAAAGAATTGCTGGAAATAGATTTGAAAAAAAGGTAAAGTTATTATGGTTAAGACCTTTGACATTTGCCTTTAACTATGAATTCCTAGATCCATGAATGGACTGTTAACTTTCTTGATGTTTAATGACACACATTAAGGACAATAGCTTCAAATGTACATATGCTTAGAGACAAAAACTAGATAAAATTTAAAAGTCTGTGTCCATAATATTCGTTTGTTTTTACATATGGATGTCCAGTTTTCAGCACCATTTATTGAAAAGACTCTTTTCTCCATTGAATTTTCTTTGCTTCTTTGTCAAAATCAGTTGATAATATTGATGTGGTTCTATTTCTGGGCTCTCAATTCTGTTACATTGATCTGTATGTTTATTCCTTCACCAATGCCTCACTGCCTTGATTGCTGTAGCTTTGCAGTAAGTCTTGAAGTTGGGTAATATCAGTCATCCAACTTTGTTCTTCACCTTCAATTGAGCTCTGTTTTTGAGTGATATCTACATGCCAAAAAACAATCATTTATTTAAAAATTTGCTCAAAATTACTTTATTAATGAATGTCTAGAAGGTGGCATATGAGATCAATGTAAATGGCACAATCTACCCATTAGTCACATTAATCATTAACAAGTCCATTAATTCTATAATGGATTATGTCATAAAATTTAGTCCCAAACAATTTTTACAGCTATTTGAAGACATAAAATTAGAGTAGGTTGCTCAAAAATAATTGCGTGTACACTACTAAGGAATTGATTTTTAAAATAAATCGATTTCTTCTTTAAAATATAGAGATACATCTATTTTAAAGGCTCAAGGTATATTTATTCAATTCAATTCAATTGACCAGAGATCAATGGATCTAGTATTTTTAGTCACATTCAAAATTAGACCTGTTACTGAGTTGATCCAGGAATCATGCTGTTTTATTAATACTGTCTCAAAGCAAAGACAGAGAGCTAAATTCTTGCTGTTGAGGTATGGGTCAGGGAATCCTTGCTTTTGCTATAGATCTTTTGAACTAATTATTTCTTTTGAACTAATTAAGCACTTATGAACTTCTTCAAAAAATAATTTTTAAAAATCCTAAAGCACACCTCAAACTCAGAAATCAGTATATATATGCACACACACATTTGATATGCATACACATTATATATTCATATATATTTATATATGAATTACATATATTACATATATATGTACATGTATGTTGATAACTGATCATTTGATTATCAAAAAATTTATATAAGAAAAAATTTTTAGATATCTTACTCAAATCATGCTAAAAAGTGCTAAAAGTTTTCAAAGTTAAGAAACATGACACTATGAGAATATTAAAATACAAACACCCATAACCATAACAATCCTGCAAATGGACTTAGTTTATGTGGGGTTTTCTTGTTTGAAACTTTAGTGTGCATTACAAATTTTGATGAAAAAATGTTTTTGAAAATAGCTTAACATTTACATTGAATACAGTAATTTCTTTTTAGTGTAGAAAATTTGGAAAATACATAAATGTGTTTTAATTCATGCATTCAAAAACTTATTACTAAGAGCCTATCTGTGAAAAACATTGTGTTAGATGCTGGATATTAGTGAGGAATAAAAGCAGGTTTGATTTCTCTTCTTATGAACCTCAAAAACAAGATCACACAAAAGAACATAAGAAGTTACTCAAAGATTAGTCAAAATAAAGAATTTGGTGCATTTCCACAGGAGGATAAACCTAATTACTGGTCTGATCAAATAACACCAGAAACATTTGGGAAAATGAGATTTATATTTGTTGCATAGTTGTAGGTTCAGAAAGCAACTCAGGCCAGGCTCAGGGCATTGAGGACTGTGGGTATCCCTTGGAATGCCAGTGTTTCCCATATGCAAGCGTATGTCACAGCACATGTAAGTTGATATGACGTGCTTTGCCAGGTGAGATGGTCCTGAGCATATATCCACATCCAGAATGCAGAACTGTTTCAGTCTGATGCTAGAGGTCTTGAAGAGACCTCTGGTTGAGCTTCCAGAAGATCTGAAATAACTCTTGCTCATTCAAACATGGCCTTCGCAGTTGTGTTCTCACTAGTGAGAAAGTGAAGCAACAAGTGTAAGTATCCCCTCAAGAATGCTGCTGTTCTATTTGCCAAACATCCTGGCTGCAGCAACTGCCTTCTTTATCTTTTGAATAAGTAAACCCTGTTTGATTTTTCAGGTATAGATTGTATGCAGCCCTTCTGACATTCTCTACATAGTATCCAGCTGGGCTGTGCCTAGACTCCTGATCCTCAGAAACTATGAGATAACAAATGTTAGCTGTTTTAAGCCACTAATTTTGTAAAATTATCGTTATTTGTAATGTAGTAATTGAGAAATGATTCACTAATATTACTAATATTTTGCTAAATAATTACCTAGCTCAGTATCACTTGTTGAACAGTTTTTTTCCAAATAATGATAATATAATAAATTATTTTATGCACAGTGTTTCTTTCTGTTCTGTATAATTCTAGCCCATTGAGCCATTTTTTGGTTATCGATTTAATATACCAAATGCTTTATTTTAACTTTATGGTGTTTTTATATTGGGTTGAGTGAGAATACTTTCTTATATTTATTAATCTTCTTCTTATAAATTACACTGAGAATTTTATTAGCAGTATTTCAAATTAGTTATTTTTCTGGCTAAACATAAGAAACATTTTGTTATGCTAATATACAAAAAAAATCACATCAATTGTGACTAAAAGTGCACCAAACATGTAATTAATTTGAGAAATATTGACATCCTTAGAATTTTCAGAACTTCCTTTCATAAAACTATGTTTTACTTAGTAAAGATTTTCATTTTCTTTATATGTTTCATAGATTTCAATTTCATTTATACTTATTCATTCAATAAATGTTTATATTGAACAAGTACTATGTGCCAGACATTGTTACATACTAAAGAGTCTAGAGTTGTGACCAAAAGAAAATTGTACCTAACTTTGATAAAGTATACACACACACACACACACACACACAAATCTCACGCATAGTGTTTATTGAATGAGGTATTTTTAATGGTTTTTAGTTGAAAGAAGTCTCCTCTTCCCACAAGTAGCTATATATTTGCTAATAATGATAATTTCAGAATTGAATTTTTAAAAGGCATTGTTATGTACAGAGTAGTTATTTTGCAATAGTGAGTTAAGTTGGAAGAAATGAAAAAAAAAATTCTGTCTTAACATTTTAAAAAACGCATGTACTACTTATAATAAATTATAATTCAATACAAGTAGGAATGCCATAAGTTGATATTTGTCCTTATTGTTTCTCACTTTATTGGGTTAAAGTCATTGTCTCAGCCTATTGTGTTCTCTTAGGAGTCTGATACCCAACTTATTTGTCATCATTACTGGCTTTGAAGTATTTGAAGTTAGCCAATATTTTACATTCTATAAAGAGCTAATATCCAGAATCTACAAAGAACTCAAACAAACCAGCAAGAAAAAAACAACTCCATTAAAAAGTGGGCAAAAGACATTAACAGAAGATTTTCAAAAGAAGATAGGCAAATGGTTAATAAACATATGAAAAAATACTCAACATCACTAATCACTGGGGAAATGCAAATTAAAACCACAGTGAGATATCAGCTTACCTGTTAGAATGGCTTTTATTAAAAATTCCAAAAACAATAGATACTGGCATGAGGGGAGAAAGGGACATCTATATAATGTGGGTGGGACTGCAAATTAGTACAACCCCTATGGAAAATGTATGTATATTTCTCAAAGAACTAAAAGTATACATACCATTTGATCCAGCAATCCCACTACTGGATATCTACCCAAAGGAAAAGAAGTCATTTTATCAAAAAGACACCTGCACTCGAATGTTTATTGTAGCACAATTCACAATTGCAAAGATATGGAATCAACCCAAGTGCCCATGTACCCATCAATCCATGAGTGGATTAACAAAATATGGTGTGTGTGTGTGTGTGTGTATATATATATATACACATAATGGAATGCTACTCAACCATAAAAAAGGATGAATTAATGCCTTTTGCAACAGTTTGGGTGAAACTGTAGACAATTATCCTAAATAAAGTATCTAAAGAATGGAAAAACAAACACCACATATATTCACTATTAAATTGGAACTAACTGATGAACACACATATGCATAGAGAGAAGTAAAACTCAGTGGAAATCAAGCAAGAGGGAGGGTGGAGGAGGGGATGGGTGAAACCTACATCACAGGTGCAATGAACACTATCAGGGTGATGGGCACATTTATAGCCATGATTCAAGTATTACAAAAGCTATTCATGTAACCAAAAACATTTATACCTCTAATATTTTGAATTTAAAAAAGAGACAAAATAGAGTTGTAGATTTCTTCTTTGCTAGAAAATATGTGTTTCTATATTATATTTAGTTTTGTGAGCATATGGCATCAGTGTTTTGAATATATACTTAAGTCATTTTTATTCTGTTCTTCAATAGTGTGAGGTCCATCAGATCATGATGTTGGTGTTTGGTTTCTTTTTCTTTGTTTAATAATATGCCTGTAAGCTTAGATGAAGAATAAAAAATGAAGCAAAACCAAAAGCAAAATGCATTGACTTGGTTTAATATAAAATTTAGCAAATTTGTTGATAGCTTGGATGGAAATAAAAAAAGAGGAAGATTGAAAAGAGATTTTGGTAAAGAAAAAGAGGCAATCATGCAATTATAATTATCAATTGATGTAATTTTCATTATTCTTATGCTACCTGTTAGTAACATCCTATTTTAGGTCACTTTATAAATATTTAACTTCAATTGAAATATCTGTTTTGTTTTAAATTTTGAGAACCATTAAACTTGATTTGTTATTGCTATTAAAATTATTTACTTGGTTTCCTTTTCCTTCTCCTCTCCCTCCTTTTGTTGGGAATATCTGAATGGGAAAAGAAGGATCCATTCCTTACATATTTTAAGAATAAAATTTTTCTATATGAACTTTTCCTTTTTTACTTTGGTGGATGGGATGTGAGGAACAATCTTTTCTTTGTCTATGTAATAACTTACTATTGTTTAGAATTACAAACTTAACTGTAATTCAGTGACTTTATATTAAATACACATTTCCTGAGCGGTGATAATTTACATAAGCACCAGAAGTAAAAGTGGCACTAAAAATTATAATCAATAAAAGGAATATCTTCTCCTTTCAAGATGGTCATAATGCAACATAAAACAGCACATAATGACTAATTCAAAATACTAAAATGATGAGTAAAATCAGTTTAGTAAAGCAATATTATTGAGACTATATAGAAAACAATGTCACCATGGCCTTTCTGTCCTTTCGTATCTAGATAAACTTGTTCCATTATGATAAACCTCTAGAAGTTTGGAGCTTATGATTAAGTCTATGTACAATGTTTTACAGATGCTATAAAAACCTAGATTTGAATTTGAAAAGAAGATAACACAGTTCCTTCTTTTTAAAATATAAAATTAACAAAGTCATGATTGATATATACTTCTTTTCTAAGTGGATAGAAGATATTTATGTTTGTATATGAATATATACATACACACTAACCATATTCATCCAATTATAAATTATTTTATTCATTTTTAATGTAGGGGCTAATTAGCAGAGGTGGAAATGGTTAAGTAAGGAAACAAAGATAGATAAACAGATGAGATAAGCAGTGAAAAATAAGCATGCTCACTTTTACATACACAGGAGTGACATAAATAAAAACTTCTGCTAATCCAGAGCTACCCCTGGATTTAAAACTAAATAGGAAAGGAATGACAAGATGATTGGGTGGTTGAGAAGTGGATATTAGAAGAATAAAGAAGAAGTTTATTTTCCCAAAATAAATAAGAGATTATCCTTTTATTCAGGAAGTTTAAACACATAGCAAGATAAACATGTATACTAATAGCTTAATTATGAAGACGAAACATATTGTGTATCTTAGGATGGATTTTCTGGAAGCTAAAAATCCAATAAACACACAGCCCATTCTGTGTGTGCCCCACCCAAATCTCTAAAACAGGGATTTGAATTTCTAAAATTACGGAAGTAATGTGTTCAAGAAAAATCTGGACAAGAGTGAAGAAAAAAGGTAAAGAAGAGGAAAGAGCTGACAAGAATGTGGTCTTGCAAATGCGGTCAGGTAGATTCTGTCTGTGGCCCTATGCTAGGAGAATTCTGGTGTGTGAATTGCTTTGTACAGGAGTTCTGCCTTCCAGCCAGGGGAGTAGCTTTATGGATGTAGCCTCCCAGGCACATGTGGAAGAGTTGGCCCTGTTAGTCCAGGGCATGGCTTCAGTAAAGGTTATGTGAATAGGCCCTTTTCCCCAGCATGCAGCAGGAGTTGAGAGCACCAGCCAGTAAAGGGGATTTGGGTGGAGCACAGACAGAGTGGGATTCATTTATGTTAAGTAAAGGTAGAAAATAACATGAGGGGAAGCGTCTAATTTTAGCTGGGAGATTTGTCACTCTTTATGAGATGTGGCTTTGATTTCCCTATGTAGCTAGAGCTTGCAATTGAGGTTCTCACATGTCTGTTACTCTCCAGAATTACTTTGGGAAATATCAGAATTCCTTTGGCAGTGATTTTTTAATCTGTATCCAGTAAAATAATTCAAATAACTCACTTCCGGTTTTTATAGGCATTTTACCAGTAAAGGTTGCAGGTTATCTCAAAGAAATATGAAACATGAAACAAGGATATTTTATGGTCCAAACCTTTATAGCTTCTGTCATTTTTTACTACTGTACTTTTATGCAGCTTTGACTTTATGTGAGGTTTGTTGTTGTGAGGGGATGTATTTTTCTATTTTGTATTTCTGGAGCCAATGTTTTAAAGATCTTATTTAGGAAAGTCTGTTTTTTCCTTCCATTTACACTGTGGTTTTGTGATTTAATGACAATGGAGGGAACTATATTGTGTTGGGAGTTTATAAAATTCATATGGTTAAAAGAGTTAACTATGTGTGCATTGAGGGCGTAACAATCCACCTATCAATTACATCCAGGGAATGAAGTAGACGTGGGTAGTTGAATCAACCTGAGTCTGAAATGTGTTTGTGCTCTGCTCAGTTGCAGCATATGAATCTTTCTGATTGTAATACAGTTTTATTTCCAATCTTATATTCCTATGATTGCATTAAATTTAGGCTTCTTGAATGTTCATACTCTTTCTCATAGCGTGCATTAAAAAGTACAAAGCAATCACAGGCAAAATACATATTTCTAGTCTACTGAGGAGAAAGGAAGCCACTTAACTATTTGGATATTTATTAAATTTTACCTAACCAGAGGCTGTCCCCCAAATAGCTTATTGTGTAACTATGATACGTGTATTAGGAACCATTATGCTTTGTTTTTTTCAAACATAGGCTATGGAATGTTTGCAATGTTCTTTGGGGAACTGAACTGCACAAGATATTTTTGCCTGAAGGAGAGAAATTAATCTCTAGAGACAGAGATTAGATTTTTACATAGAGGAACGCTTGCAATGAAGATCATAAATGAGATTCTTAGGGGAAATGATCTCCCATTATCGTACTGATTCCTGATACTTCTCACTGTTATACAGCTTTTCCAGAATTCATCTCCAGAATTATGGTGAAAAGAAGCTTTTAGACATAAGAGCAGAAACCTAATTCTTTTTGCAAACCAGTCTGAGTAGGTGGCCTTAGTGTGGGAAAAGCAAAAAGCTATTGAGTGGGTAGCAAAGGGGTTGATTTGAAAAGATGTGGACTAGTGGTAAACTCAGCATTTTAGGAATTCTCAGGACTCGGAGTAGCCAATTGTGAAAAATCATGGAAAGAGAAGTGAGATCAAGGGCTTTGGGATTTTCCCACCTGGTCTGCCAAGAACCTCAAAATTAAGCCCCACTTCCTTGAAGAAGTCTTTTATGAAAACTTCCTTGCTACATCCAATACATTTGTCACCCCTTAGTTTGTACCCCACTAGGTCCCCTGTGTTGGTCTGAAACAGCTCAGAGAACAGCACTGCATCTAGCTAGAAAGGTGACATGGTCTTAATATAAAACTGAAGGTCAAAAATTTTAGTAGAGCCTCATTTTGATTCTTCTGCAAAATCATCAAGGGGTACCTTATAAATGTAGCTGTTTCAAGAAAGACACATCACTTACCATAGGATAAAAGGACATGCTTTGGAACATGACAGACTCAGGTCCTAGTACTTGAGATAAGCAAATATTACATTTATATGTGGAATATAATGATTATAATATAATCATATTTTGTATATGAGTATGAAGAATGGTCTTTGACATGCCAACAACATTTACTAAATAACCTATTTTTTACTGAAAGGCTATGCCATCTTTGCAATATATTGTTTCCTTATATACATAAATTTTATTCCTGGATGTTCTTTTATATGGACATACTTTTATTCCTTTGATGATACCATACTATTTTTATTATAGTAAGCTTATAATAAGTTTTACTATCTGGCAAGGCAAATATCTCTGTGCAGTTCTTTCTCAACATAATGTTCTTAAGTATTTTCGCAGACTTTTTCTTTAAAATAAACTTTAAAATTAATGTATTAAGGTTCTAAAATATCCCCCATTTGTATAATAATTGGACTATATAGTAATAATTTTGGACCTTTTCCCCTAAAGTCCACACTCATGCATAACTACCTGTATTTCCACTTGGATCATTCAAATAGAACATGCCCAACATTGAGCTTCTGCCTCAGCTGTTCTCTTCTTATTAATGGTAATGTCCTATGTGTACACAAGCTCCAAACCCTAATATCATCCTTAACTTCACACCACAGTTCCAGTATAAGGGTTTAGCTTTCAAACACGTCCACGTTATGGTCATATTTCACAAATTCTGCAGCTGCAACCTGGCCCATGCCACCTTTATTTCTCCCCTGGACAGTGCACAGCCTCACAGCTGTTCTTCTTGCTTTTTCTGCCTTTGTATCCTTTATTATGGTCAGTTGAACAAGGAGAGTCATCCTGTTAAAAATTGCCATAGCATGTCGTTCTCTGCTCAAAGCCCTCCAATGATTTCCTACCTTATTCAGAGTAAAAAACAAAATAACTTAACAATGATTTGAGCTGGTAGTACCTATCTCACTGAACTCATCTCTTGCTACTCTATCCTTTGCTCACCCCACTTCAGCTATATCAGCTTTCTTACAGTCTCTCAACTCAGAGACACTGCACTTTTCTCCTCTGCCTGGGAGGGTCTTTACCCAGATACCACATGGATTGTTCTCTCATCTCCTTCAGTCTACATTAAAATGTCACCTTCTCATTGAAGCCTGTTCCAGACTACTTATGAGACACCACTATCCCGGCAACACTTCCAATTCACTTTTTATACTTTATTTTTCTTCAAAGAAAAATAAATTTTACCACTGTTTTAACATACAGTATGTTTTGTTTATCTGTTTCCTATCTCTCTCACTGCATTCTCAATCCATAAACTAATAAAATATATTTCTTGAATCAATGAATGATAAAGCACACACACTTACATGAATTCACATTTTCATATTGTCTTCCCAAGCAGGAATACAGCACATTTTCCCATTTATTCAGGGTATGTTTCATGCCCTTAAATGCATCTACAGTTCTCTTTGAATGGGCTCTATCCTTCTCTTGAATAGTTATGACAATGTTATTTTAGTTTCATCACAATTGTAAATGGGTTATTTTTCATTTTAATAGTTATAACTATTCTAGGAAAACCTATTAGTATTTCATATTGATCTTGTATTTAGCCATTATAGCAAATTATTTTATTAATTCAATTAGTTTATGACCTGACTAGACACAAGATCATGGAATTATAGTAGTTTTGCTCAGTAGTCATTAGCTATTATTTCATGGCTTTTTGATTTTTCAGAGCAAAAATCTACTGTTAATTTGATTCCCATGTTACATATAACCTCTTCTCCCCCATCCTCAAATCCTCTTTTTAAGGGGAAGTTTATAAATTTTTTATTAGTTCTGCCTGGAATTTGTAAGTCTTTTCCATATGCAGATTCAAACTCTTCAGCTCAGGAAATTTTTCTTCTTTTGTTGTCCAATTATTAGTTTTCCACTTATTCCTTTCTTTTTTTCCTTCTGGCATTCTTATTTCTGACATTTAGATCTCTGGATACGTCTGTCTTATCTTTCCCCTAAAGATTTTCATTCTTTTTTATTATTGCTGTGTGTTGTAAAATTTTGTTTTCTGCTTAATCTTCAAGATCTATAGATCTAATCCTGGCAGTGATTCTTCTAATTTCTAGTTCCTCTATTGACTTTTTTACATTCAAAAGTTATAGAATATGTGTTCTAGAATACATCTTGTGCTCTAATTGATTGTCCACGTGTATTACTAATTTTAAAGTTTGTTTTTCTGACTCTTCATCAATTCCATTTCAGTTGCTACCAACTAATGTGAATTAACACTTGGTTTTTACTCAGTCCTTTAAAGTGATATATTACTTTATTTTTTTCTTTATATGTTCCATCAGAATCCATATGGGTTTATATATTACTGAGTTTTGGAAAGAAGGCATAGAAATTTCTGTCTTTGTGACTCAGTTGATAAACTTGAAAGCATGACCTTTTGCTAAGGAATGAGACAGAAGCCTGATGCTGCCTGATATTGTGTGTCAGTCACAGCCCTTTTCCAACAAGTGGGACTGAGATTAAGGTAGCCTATCTGAAAATTACCCTGCCCGGGAGGGTAGTTCTCCCTGAATCACAAGCAACAAGCAGGCTGTGCATGTTTCAGGGAGTTCACTGTTCTTTGCTGCCTGGATTTGCCCAGAGATCTGTTAAATCCCATATTTCATCTTGGTCTAAATAAGGGAAAGTCCTCTCCCTAGGTACTCACAGCTGACTCTCACTGGCGCAAGAAGAATGACGTCCCTTACCTGTCTTTCCCTAGGACATTCTGGAAGAAGCTGTGGATGCTGGTGTGTTCTCACAGCTGACCAACATGCATCTCCTGGTGGTTATATGGTTTCAGAAAAGGAGATGGGAAGGAGTAACATAAAGACCATGCTCTTACCTTGTTATATTTTCAGATATTCAACTCTCCGAGACTACCTACTTAAATCAAATGATAACCGTTCACAGATATTTTTATGTAAACAACCAATAGTGACCACTATACCCACTGGTTTGTATTTGTGAAATTTAAAATGAGAGAACAAGAATCCTTTCCAAAGCCTCTGGGACAGAAATGCAGCTTCCCCACCCTTCTGTCTACCAACTGTAAAAGCTTTGTGGGAGGCACTAATTACTTGTTGTTTTCTTGTTTCTTTGAATCCTTGTCTTTGACAAGTATGGAATGAAAATCATACAGGGCAAAGAACTGAATATAGAACTTATAGCAAAGGAGAATGTCGAGGAAAAGAGAATAAAAATGTGATTAATTTCTTGAAAAATGACTTAAAGGGAGGAGATGTCTTATCTTTGTGTCACATAACCTCTCACATGGCTCTTGAATGCTACTAACTATGGCTAGAAGCACAATTTCCAACAAATAAACCGTAATCTAGCCAAAGTTGTGGGAGTTGTACATGTCAACTGAGGGTCATATATGGCTCAACCTGTCAAGAGCTACAATGTAAATGCATAATGTTACTTTACTGAAGTGCATATAATTTAAGTTTCTTGTTCTATTCTTTACTGTGACATTATCAAAACTTAAACCCACACTATTTCCCCACCGAGTCATTTTCAATGCTTAAGAATATGCTTTTAAGCTATAACTCCATCAATACCTTGGGTTGTACTTTCTATTGAGAAGAAAAATGCTTTTTTTCTTTCCCTCTATAGCTGTCAAAACTCCTGATGCTGAGGAGTTTATCTTGGAAAATGCAGGTTCAGTCCTGCTACCAGTGAGAAGTGCAGAAAGTCCTTCATTTAACAATCAATGTCAGCCTAATGATGTCAGTGATTTTTTATAATTGCACAGAAAACATTCTTCATTGACTTTTACCTTTACATATTTGGTAAGGCAAAATTAATCACTCAGCTGGTATGTGATGTGACAAGTTACATATCATATTCTGTTAAAATAAGTTATATTTGTTTATCAAAGACTCAGAAATCAACAGTGCTTCTTTTACAGATTGATTGGCACTAAATTCTTCCTAGCTTCTCAAGAAATTTGACATTTTATATGAAGACTTACACAGCATGGAGCCAAAAATTTATTGTCTATTATTACATGTCTATAATTTACGAGTAAGTAAACACCTGTTTGGTCTGATGCACTCAGCTGAATTCCATTGTGGTGTCATCCTTTTGCTTTCATTTTACTCTTTCTGTCTTTTGAACCATAAATAACTTTCCATAATCCCTCTTTGTAAGTAATGTTATAAACAAACTTCTTCAGTAAACTTTCTACATTTCTCAGTCAGATGCTGGGATCAGATGCACAGCCACAAACTCCGTTTCTCACACTACACATGTAATGTGTAATTTACCCTATGTATATTTGGTTGTTGTCAAATGTCAATGAATCCTTATTAGCAGATTGGATGCTTTCTCTATATTTAGTGAGAGTTTGCAACACTGCTTCTGCTTGAAAAGTATGCTATAGTTAATGCATTCATTTTGTTAAGAAACAGGAAAAATATTGCTTAGTTATTTCAAATTACTTGGTAACTAATAAACATTAGCCAAACTGAATAAACCTAATTTGACTCATGATTTTTTCCCCCTGTATATCAAAGCTCTAGAATTTGGCATTAGGGACCTGTTTCACGAAAGACAATTTTTCCATGGACTGGTGAAGGGAGGGGATGACTCACGCACATTACATTTATTGTGTAATTTATTTCTATTTTTAATACATTGTAATATATAATGAAATACTTATACAAGTCACCATAATGCAGAATCCTTTCTCGCTGTGATGCGAGTGATGGGGAGTGTCTGTAAATACAGAGGAAGCTTCCCTGTTTGCCTGACACTCAACTCCTGCTGTGCAGCCCAGTTTGAGGCCCAGGGGTTGAGTGGCACCGTTATATAGGAAAAGGGTTATGTGGAAGAGCAGGTTTTCAATGCTGGTGAGATTGACTTGTTTTACAAGGATGTTGGCAAATAAATCATACAATTTGAATGGTGTTTTGGTTGATGAAATGCTGTGACCAGGTTTCAGGCACCTAATGCTGTATTTCCCCTTAGAGTAATAGTTCAGTAGTCATTAATTCAGTGTTTGTGGTGACTTTATAGAGCATAATTATGAATAAAGAGAATTGATTATAAATGAATAAATATATTTCAGGTATTCAAGCATTCTATAGAAATATAGAATGCAAAACCATTTCTCATCTAACCATGTAACTGAAGTTAAGACCTTGTCTGTCTTTAATCACTATTCCCTATATCATTTAGCTTATTTGAGAGAAGCAACATTACATAGACTATATTGATATTTTGGTAGTAGATATTTGGTAGTAGATATTTGGTAGGTCAAGGAAGCTAATAAAAATTCCCAGTCTGAGAGGAAGCATCACCACAATGACATATACTTCCTGTACCAGCCAGGATCTCCTACGTTGGCTCACAATCTCCTACAGTAGCACACAATCCGAACATCTCAGTAATTTACCATAACATTGTCATTTGTGGTAAAGGAGAATGAGATATGATATGCCACATGCTGATTCTTGAGATTTATGTCAAGTGTCTGGAAGCACACATTATTTCTTCTCACATTTTTTTAGCCAAAGAAAGCCACGTGACCATTCCTGTGGACCACAGGTCAGGAATTTTGGTGTACTCTTCAGTAAAAGAGTACATCACATTTTCTTAACAATCATGAATTAAAAACAACACAAAACTAGCAATGTGAAAAGGATTGTAATATGAAGTCCATGTGCCATCAGTTGTGTTAATTCAGATTCATTTCTTAAATCTCAATATTTCCTATGATGCAAATGTAATCTTACAACTTTCCTACTTAAATCTAAACAGCTCTCCATCATCATCATCAGGATAAACCCAAATTCCCCAGCTTGATATTTATTTCACTCCATAATGTGGAATTCACCATCTATATTTTTCCATTCTCTGCCTTTATGCATCTGCAATATGATAAGAACAAAAATGTTTCATACCTTTGTGCTTTTGGTCCTATTGTCTCTTCTGCCTGGACTGCATTTCCTATCATTCCCTCTTGGCCTAGTTAATGCTTTCTAATCTTTTAAAACTTCCCTGACTCTTGGCTTTATCTCATTTCAGGCGGGACTGTTTATCTCCTCTTCTTTGTTCTGATAATAAACTATCTTTATTGTGGATTATAACACATTATATTAAGCATATCGTTATATACAACCACCAGACTGTGAGCTTATTGATGGCACAGGGACTTTGTTTTAATTATGCCAGTGTCTTATAGAGGACCTGGAACATTTTAGTTTATAAATAGTTTGTTGAATAAATAACTAAATGAATCAGTATTGTGTGCAGATCAAGTAGCTAATTTGTGTATAATTTGTTGTATCAGTACAAAATCATAAATCCAATTTTAATATTAGTAAATAAGTCAAATAATATTCAAGATACCGCTATGTTCATAGAACTTACATATTTTGAGAACTCTATAAACTTTATAAGTTAATGTTTTCAACTGGATGGTGAATTCTTTGATTGTGTTTCTGAAGAACTTACCAAAAAAGTCACAGAAATAATTTTCAAAATATTCTATAAAGTTAGCATTTTATGTGGAAAATTATCTAATTTGCTCATGTATTAAGCTCAGAAAGCACTACTCAAAGATAATTTTTTTGTGAGAAATGAGGACCTGAATGTAAGTACTATTATGACACTTACGTAACATTCTGTCCTGATTTCCTGATTAGCGACAAAGTAAGAAAATAATGCAAATGACCAACTTGTCCCTGAAGAATGAAGGAAGAAGAACCAAACCAGAAGTTAGATCCTTTCTTACACCAATGACACTTTACAAAGACCTTCAAACATATTAGTTCTATATGCTGTTTGCAATTTAAAATTGTAAAATTTTTAGATTTATTTAAACTTTCAATATATTTCTAGTTTCCTATACTATCATTAAATGTTGAATTTTTCAAGACTTAGTTCTAACTTTCTTCTTCTCTCTATTATCACGTGTTTCATCCATGTCCAATTCTTCAATTACCACTTATAAAAAGATGATTCTCACATTTATGTCTAGTATAAATCTTCATCTGTTATTTAAGTATTTATATTCAAACACTAATATAGCATTTATAGATCTCTCAAAAGCATCTCAAACTCAATGTGTCCAAACTTACTCTTTCTTTCCAAGCAGGTCCTCTTCCAAGGTGACACTACTCAGAGATTCACACTACCATGAATCTGGAGGTACAAGTCTGAAATCCAGGAGTCTGTAATGTCTCCTCTCATGCCTCCAACATACAATACACCACCAATGATGCATATTTTGCTTCTTAATTGGCTCTTCAATCCACTTACCTCAACCTCCAGCACTACTATTCTAAAGCAAGATATTATGAACTCACACTTAAAATACTGTAATAGTCAACATTCTTCTTGCACCACCAATAAATATCCAAATTTGTATTAGTCAGACTTCTCCAGAAAAAAACAATACCAACAGGATGTGTGTACATATGTTAAAATAAATAGCAGAATAAATATAAATATATTTTATTTATAAGTATAATTAAAATATTTATTTTATTTTATGTGATTATGAATGTGGGCAATTCCAAAATCTGCATGACGGGCTGGAGACCTGAAGAAGAGCTGATGCTGCAGTTCCAAGTCTGAAGACTGTCTATTGGTGGAATTCCTTCTTGCTGACCATTGTTAGGCTTTTTGTTCTAGTCGAGCCTTCATTTGCATAGATGAGGCCCACTTACATTATGGAGGGCAACCTGCTTTAGTTAAAGTCCACCAATTTAAATGCAATTTTCATCCCAAAAGACCCTCATAGAAATATCCAGAATAATGTTTGACCAAATATCTGGGAAGAACTGTGGTCCAGCAAAGTTGGCTCGTAAAATTAATCATCACAATACTGAAGCCAGATTTCGCTTTTGTATTACAAATCCAGTCATGTCACCCTTTACCTTAATGGAGCTCCTGATGGACTGGTAGCTGCTTACTTTTCCAGCTTCATCTAACAACATTCCTCTGTCCTTTATGTCAACTCAATTGAGTCTTCTCTGATCTGCCTGAGTATGTCTAATCTCCCTAGTATGTATTTTTATGTCACTATGTCCATTTCATTTGTAGCAATGACTGTGCTTGAAGATAGGCATTATTTTAGTTGTGATATATATGATCTTATATTTAAGATCTATGAGGGAAGAAATAAGATATATTTTTGTTTATATTTTGCTCATCATAGTATTTTAAGCACAGAGCACATCAAACGCAATAAATGTTGCTGAACAAATGGATAAGAGGCAGAAGAATGACCAAATGCCCAAGTACATTTCTATGTTCACCTGCAATGTGGCAGCCACAGAAAAGGCAACCATGCACCAAAAAAATGTATGTGAGAAATGTAGAATAATCTGAGTAATACTCAGCAGAAATCTACTTATAGTCATCACCTAAATTCTTCTCTAAATTCTCTTTGGTACTAGCCCTCAAAATATTGAATATTCTGGTTCTTTTTCCTCAATATTTTTCCCATTCATTTTTAAAAATGTACTCTCACATGTGACCTCTGTAAGAGGTATTATCATCCATTTTCTAGATAAGTAAAATCAACTTATTATCCCACTACATAGGACTTGATAAGGATCCCATTGCTACTCAGACATTGGAAATTACTGCTATCCATGTTTTCCCAACATCCCAGCTCTTCCTTCTTAACTATAGATTTCCAATAAATGAGTTTTTAACGTTTGCAACTTACTGAGTGTGTAGAGAGTACACAGAGCCACAGGCAGGAGGACTGTAGTAAGAAACTTTGCTAGTAAATGCAAGAAAGGAAACTCTTCTGTAGATTTTAAAACTAAGGGAATCTGAGCAGCAGGAAGCTCTAGCAGTGAATTCTACTAAAGGAGGATGTGAGCCAAGGAACAACATGAAGAGAAAGTCAAACAGCGGGAGGCTTTAAAAAGAAAACACAAATACAGTAGTTCCCCTTATCCCCCAGTAAGATCCAAAACCCCCAATGGATGCCTGAAACTGTGGATTGTACTTAACTCTATGTTTTTTCCTATACATACCTATGATAACATTTAATTTATAAATTGGGTACAATAAGAGATTAATGACAATAACTAATAATAAAGTAGAACAATTATAACAATCCACTGTAATAAAAGTTTTGTGAATGTGGTCTCTCTCTCTCTCTCTCTCTCTCTCAAAATACCCTATTGTACTGTACTTACTTATTTTAGGGCAGGAGCTAACTTTGAGTGACTGAAACTGTGGAATGCAAAATCACAGATAAGGATGAACAAGTGTCCTGTGGTCTAGAAAGCAAAATAAGGTGAAAGAACAAAATATGGAGATGAGAAGAGTAATATAAACAGTAGCAATAAAGAAAAGCAATGAATGGTAAGGAGAGTAACAGGGAGAGGTTAAGTACCTATTGTTTTTCAAGAGAAAACACAAGGATTCATGAAAGAAAATGAGGCAAGTCATAAAGCAAAGGCAGAGGAGATTAAGCAATAAGTATTGATACTGCTCATGAAAGAGAGTGATAGCCCTATCTCAGATGAGAAAAAGACAAGGAATAAATTTTTTCAGAATGAGATCACAAATGAGAAGGAAAGATGAAGAGCACTCATGAAGTTCTTGATAATGATGCTACTTTTAGAAGATTCTCTTTTATTGTTTTGAGTTCCAGCCACTGTTACTTAGAAATAACAATAGAATAGATATATTCAGTGTAGGGGCGAAAAATACCTTTTTCCTCAACCCTCATAAGTTCTTAGAGTGGACCCTTTTAACAAAAGACATAATAAGAGAAAAAACAAAAGAAATTTATTAACGTGTATGTTTCATATATACATGAGAGATACTCAGGAAATCAGTACTTCTCAAAGAGGTGGCTTTGAATTTCAGCTAAGGTAACATCTTTAACAAAGAACAGTAAATTTTCAGAGAATTGACAAGATATAAGACAAGGACTTTGAGTCACTAGGGTTGCCAATTTGGGAAGGCAAGTAACTGGCATATAATGGCTGATCAGTAAAGTAGATTACTCTGGTGCCATCTCCAGGTCCATAGGGCTAAAGTTGTCTTCAGTGGTTGCTCTTTGCTCTTCCTGATATAAAGGGGGTGGGGAAGCAGGATACCTTTAATTTTTGCAATTCTATGTCCTGCTTTCAGGCAAATAGAAGGAGAATAGAGAGCTTTCTTGCACTTGCTTCTTCTTAATTGCCTTTGGCTCCAGTATTCATACCTGAAAGAAGCAAATTTTAGGATGGTATGTTCTGTTCTCCCACATAAGCATGCAAATATAGGGGTGGGATTATCAAAAATAGAAGTATATAACTTCTAATTCAGAAATATACTGTGTTCTAGGAATTACTTTTTAAAATATTTATTGGAATGAAAAATACACTTTTAACACAAACAATATATTAAATGGTAATTATGTTCCCAGATAAAATTCCTGAAATATATTTTTCCTAAAATGCAACTAAAATATTAATTTTGACATAACACCATAGATCCACAGTTATTTTTGTTTATTAATATTTGTTTATTATCATCATTTACTCACCTGGATCATTGGTGTTTGAGGACACCAGGCTGAATTTTAGGAGGGTGAGGAAGTAAATTAAAATACCTTGGCAAATCTAAGTGAATTTTGAGTTTGAAGCATTTTCAACTCCGGATTTTAGAGGTTGAAAGCATGAAGTAAATTTTATCTAACTTTAGAAATTATTAGTTAAAAATATTTATTTATTTATCAATTCCAGTAGTCTCTTGGCAGAATCTTTGGGGTTTTCTAGATATAATTATTGTCAGCGAAGAGCAATAGTTTGAACTCTTCTGCCTCCATTTGGATACACTGGATTTCTTTCTCTGTCTGATTGCTCTGGCTAGGACTACTGGCACTATGTTGAAAAGAAGTGGTGACAGTGGGTAACCTTGTCTGATTCCAGTTCTAAGTGGGAATGCTTTCTATTTTTCCCCATTTGGTATGATGTTGGCTGTGAGCTTGTCATGCATAGCTTTTATCATTTTGAGGTAGGTCCCATCTATGTCTATTTTGTTAAGAGTTCTTATCATAAAAGGTGCTGAATTTTGTCAAATGCTTTTTCTGCATCTATTGAGAGAATCATATAGTCTTTGTTTTTATTTCTATTTATGTGGTGAATAACATTTATAGATTTGTGTATGTTGAACCATCTCTGCATCTCTGGTTACAAAATCAATGTACACAAATCAGTAGCATTCATATATGCCAACAAACGGTCAAGATGAGAACCAAATAAAAGACTCAATAACTTTCACAATAGTAACAAAGAAAATAAAATACATAGGGATATATATACTTAAGGAGGTGAAAGACTTCTACAGGAAGAACTAAGAAACACTGAGGAAGGAAATAGCAGAGGATGTAAACAGATGGAAAACCATACCATGCTCATGAATGAGCAGAATCAATATTGTTATAATGTCTATACTACCCATAGAAATCTACAGATTCAACGTAATCCTTATTAAAATAAAAAAATCATTTTTTTTGCAGATCAAGAAAAAATAATTCTGTGCTTCATATGGAACCTGAGAATACCCCCTACAGACAAAGCAACATTAAACAAAAAGAACAAATAGGAAGGCATCAATTTACCAGACTTCAAGCTATACTACAAGGCTATAGTAACCAAGACAGCATAGTCATGGCACAGGAATGGAGATGTAGAGCAATGGAACAGGACTGAGAACCCAAATATAAAACGATGCTCATATTGCCCTCTGATCTTTGACAAAGAAGACAAAAACATGCACTGGGGGAAAGAATCCCTGTTCAATAAATGGGGCTGGGAAAATTGGTAAGCCACATGTAGATGATTGAAACAGAATCCACACCTCTCACCATTCACAAAAATCAACTCGTGATGGATAACAGACTTAAACTTAAGGCATGAAGGTATAAGAATTCTAGAAGAATTCTTAGAAGAATAGAAGGTATAAAAATTCTAGAAGAAAATGTTGGAAAAACTCTTATGAACATTGGCCTAGGCAAAGAATTTATAAAGATGATCCCAAAAGTAATAACAGCAAGAACAAAAATAAATAAATAGGACCTGATCAAATTAAAAACCATCTATCTGCACAGACAAAGAAACTATCATTAGAGCAAATAAACAGCATACAGAATGGGAAAAATATTTGCATTTTATATATCCAATAAAGAGCTCATAACTAGAATGTATATAGAACTCAGGAATATCAGCAAGAAAAAATCAAACAACCCCATTCAAAAGTGGGCGACAGACATGAAGACAGACTTTTCAAAAGAAGATAGACTAATGGCCAAGAAAAATATGAAAAAATGTTCAACATCTCTAACCATTAGGGAAATGCAAATCAAAACCACAATGTGATATCGCTTAACTCCAGTGAGAATCTCTTTTATCAAAAAGTCCCAAAACAACAAATGTTGGCATGGATGCAAAGATATAGGAACACTCATACACTGATGGTGGGACTGAAAATTAGTACAACTCTGTGGAAAGTAATATGGAGATACCTCAAGGAGCTACAAGTATATCTACCATTTGATCTCGCAATCCCATTTCTGGGAATCTATCCAAAGGAAAAAAAGACATTCTATAAAAGACATCCACACAAGAATGTTTATAGCATCACAATTCACAATTGTAAATATTTAGAAACAACCCATGTGCCACAAGTGTATTAATAAAATGTGGTACATGTATAACATGGAGTACTACTCAGCCATAAAAATGGTGAACTCTTGTATTATCCTAGATTGAGGTGAAGCCCATTCTTCTAAGTGAAGTATCACAAGAGTGGAAAAACAAACACCACATGGACTCACCATTAAACTTGTACTAATTCATCTACACTAATGTGCACATATGGAAGTAATGTTCATCGGGTGTCGGGCAGGTGGAAGCAGAGAGCAGGGGATGGGTAAATTCACATCTAATGGGTGCAGTGAGTGCTCTCTGGGGGATGGGTGTGCTTGTAATTCTGACTCAAGCAGTGCAAAGGCAATTTATATAACCAAAGCATTTGTACCCTCATAATGTTCTGAAATTAAAAATAATTTAACTTATGAAAAAAATATTTATTAAACAACAACCATGTGTCTGTAGTTATAGGCGTGAGTGATCCCAAGTTGAGAATACTCAGTCCCAGCCCTTAAAGAATCTAAATATAGTTATAAATTTTGTTTTCTCCATAGAGATGTATTATAATTACCACTCTTTGGTATATGACTCAAGTTGTTCCATGGCATATAGTTATCTGAAGAGAAGACAGCAAGAAACATAGAGAAAGAAAGCAACGTGGTATGTGTGTGTGTGTGTGTTAAATAGATGATAGTTGGGCTAGACAGGGAAAGAAGGAAAGGGACTGTATCAGTTTCCTAGGATTGTCCTAACAAATTATCACAAATATAATGACTTAAAACAACAGAGATTTATTATCCCACAGTTCTGGGGGTCAGAAGTCTGAAATCAAGGAATCTACAGTGCCATTCTCCTTCCAAAGGATCCAGGTGAGACTTCTCCCTACCTTTTCCAGCTTCTGGTGGCTCTAGGTATTCCTTGGTTTGTAACTGCACCACCCCAATCTCTGTCTCCATCTTTGCAAGACTTTGTCCTCTGTTTCTCTGTCTTCTCCACTTCTGTCCCTTATAAGGACAATTGTCATTGGATTTAGGGTTAATCCAGATAATCCAGGATAATCTCATCTCAAGATTCTTAACTTAATTGTATTTTCAAAGACTCTTTTTCCAATTTAAGGAGACCTTAACAGGTTCTGAGGGTTAGGGAATGGACAAATCTTTTAGGAAGTCTACCACTCAACACACTACAGGAGTTAAAGTAGAAGTGCTTTGTCTAAGAGGAGGTATTTCTAGCATAGTGATAAATTAAGTTTAGGAAAGACAAACACCAAAAGAAAAAGAAAAACAAGAAAAAGTCCTCTGGAAAATAAGGGAGTTGAGAGGGAGAGATAAGGCAGACTCTTTTCTGCTGCTTTTACTTAATGTTTATAATTGAACAAGAACACTGGGTGATCTTCAGGGAAATTACGGTGAGGTTTTAGTGGATGTTAGTGCTGTGGGAGGAATATAGAAACTATAAACCTATGCCTAATAGGCTCTTCCTCTGGACTATATATTTACAAATCAGAGGTTTGCTTTTCAGGAAGTATCCTTGAAATAAAATGAAGGTTTTCCAAATTAGTGGATTACCAATCAGAATCATCTAGAGAGTATAAAAAGAATCCAGCAGTACTCCCCCAACCCTATTGGTTCAGTTTATTTAGAAGATACTGCCGAACCATACAGGTAGGAGAATCCGAGAAATATGATACAATGTAGCCAAAATTATTCTTAAAATTAAGCCTTGCTTATTGCCTAAAAGTAAATGGAAATATAGAGGCATTCCCACAGCAGTATTTGAGGTTCTGAGCCTTGTATTTCATAGTAGTAAGCAAGTGCTGAGTGGTTTTATACATAGAAACACTAACTACATCAAGTATTTTTAAACAAAGCAGCTATATGACATGCCTCAACTGAAACAACCTAGAGATGTTCAAGAAAATGTGACCATTTCTGTGGGGAGACTATGTTATAAGCAAAGAGGGAGACTGTATCAGTTTTTGGAAGCATGCTACATTAAAGACCCTTAGGAATAAAGTGATAAGGTAAAGAAAGATACATCTTTATCCTGTGTCTTTTTCTTTCCTCTAATAGTGATATTAGCAGCCTTACCCACAGCAGAAGCATTTGCAACTATTAATACCTAGCAGGGTCCTTCCTCAATTTATACTATATTGGACTTAGCATTGCACAAAATCAAAGTGCATTTAATTTTTCCCCCCATGTAATGGCCATCAGCTTTCACACATGTACAGTCTACAGGCAAATGATATGCAGTTCATTTTAATTAAAACAAATAATTTTTTTTCTTGGAGTTCTTTTTTTAATTTTTTTTTATTTCAGCATATTATGGGGTAAAAATCTTTAGGTTATGTATATTGCCTTTGTCCCACTGGAGTCAGGGCTTCAAGCATGTCCATCCCCCAGATAGTGTGCACCATACCCATTAGGTGTGTATATACCCATCCCCTCCTCCCCTCTCACATCTGCCCAACACCCAATGAATGTTATTACTATATGCACATAAGTGTTGATCAGTTAATATCAATTTGATGGTGAGTACATGTGGTGCTTGTTTTTCCATTCTTGGGATACTTCACTTAGTAGAAGGGGCTCCAACTCTATCCAGGATAATATAAGAGGTGCTAGAACACCATTGTTTTTTGTGGCTCAGTAGAATTCCATGGTATTCATATCTCACATTTTATTAATCCACTCATGTATTCATGGACAGTTGCATTATTTCCACATCTTTGCAACTGTGAATTGTGCTGCTATAAACATTCGAGTGAAATGTCTTTTTTATAGAATGTCTTTTGTGTAGATGCCCAGTAATGGGATTGCTGGATGAAATGGTAGTTCTACTTGCAGTTCTTTGAGGTATCTCTGTATTACTTTCCACAATGGTTGCACTAGTTTGCAGTCCCACCAGCAGTGTATAAGTGCTCCTAACTCTCCACATCCATGTCAACATTTATTGTTTCAGGACTTTTTGATAAAGGCCATTCTCAATGGAGATAAGTGATATCTCATTGTGATTGTGATTTGCATTTCCCTTATGATTAGAGAAGTTGAGTATTTTTTCATATGTTTCTTGGTCATTAGTCTATCTTCTTTTGAAAAGTTTGTCTTAATGTCTTTTGCCCACTTTTTGATAGGGTTGTTTAATATTTTTGATGATTTTCCTCAGTTCTAAATAGATTCGAGTTATCAGTCCTTTATGGGATGTGTAATATGCAAATATTTTCTCCCATTCTGTAGGTCATCTGTTTGCTGTCACGATAGTTTCCTTGGCTGTGCAGAAGCTTTTTAAATTGATCAGGCCCCATTTATTTATTTTTATCATTTCTGTGATTGCCTTTGGGGGTCTTCTTCATAATTTTTTTGCCTAGGCCAATGTCCATAAGAGTTTTTCCAACATTTTCTTCTAGAATTCTTATATTTCATGCCTTAGGTTTAAATCTGTTATTCACTGTGAGTTGATTTTTGTGAGAAGTGAGAGGTCAGATGTGCAGATCTTGTTTCAGTCTTTTACATGTGGCTATCCAATTTTCTCAGCAACATTTATTGAGTAAGGATTCTTTTCCCCAGTGTATGTTTTTTGTCTGCTTTGTCAAAGATTAGATGGCTATATGAGAATGGTTTTATATCCGAGTTCTCAGTTCTGTTCCATTGATCTATGTCTCTGTTCTTGTGCCAACATCATGCTATTTTAGTTACTATAGCTTTGTAGTATAGCTTGAAGTCTGGTAAATTGATGCCTCCCAATTTGTTCTTTTTGCTTAAGATTGCTTTTGCTGTACGGGGTCTTCTCTGGTGATCTTATAACTAGAAAACCCCAAAGATTCTGCCATGAGACTACCTGAATTGATAAACAAATTCAGCAAAGTCTCAGGTTACAAAATCCATTTGCAGAAATCAGTAGCATTCCTATATGCCAACAACAGTCAAATGAGAACCACATCAAAGACTCAATACCCTTCACAATAGCAACAAAGAAAATAAAATACCTAGGAATATAGTTAACTAAGGAGGTCAAATTCCTCTACAGGGAGAACTATGAAACATTGAGGAAGGAAATAGCAGAGGGCATAAACGGGTGAAAAACCATACCATGCTCATGGGGTGGCAGAATCAACATTGTTAAAATGTCCATACTAACCAAAATGATCTACAGATTCAATGCAATCTCTATCAAAATACCAACATCCATATTTCTACAGATGTAGAAAATAGATGAAATATTAGTTTTATAAAAATAAGCATTTTCACATAAAATCATACTAACTTTTGCCTCAATTTGTAATTTGAGATATGAAGTACTTTCTTCTTTAGAATTTTGCTAAGCACCCAGGGCTATATTGTGAAACCTCAAGGTAGTGCTAATGCTCTGTAGACACTAGTCCTAGCAGGGGAGCTGTCTTAAAAGGAAGGTTTGGAAAAGGACATGGATGAATAGGTTGCTGAGAGTAGGTTGGAATGGAATTCTTCTTGATGACTTATTTATGTGGTCTTTTAAAAAAGACTAGATTCTGTTTATCTAATTAATAAATACCCAGTATATTTAGTTGTGTTTATAATGTATGAATCTCCGAAAGGTTTCCACTCTGATTTATAAATCATATTTCTTTATTTTCTTGCTTCAAATTCTCCAGGGAAGACTGAGGAGGACAAATCTCTGTAATATCCTTACCACTTGCCTATCTTATACATGTTATTCACCAATAGCAACTGACCTACACTTTGGAGAAGAAATTTGAGAAAAAGTTTGACAGCCAGCTCAACTACATCTGCAATGAGAAAAACATGAGGATTAGAGACAAAAAAAGGATGGCAATTATACTGCTTATGGGCACTGCAGAATGGGATTTCCTACATTCAAATGCATTTGAAAGACACTGAAACTGAACATCTGTGAACTCTAATTCTTCTAGGCTTGGTTACACACAGTATCACATATAAAAAGAGATAAAATGACCTGCTAGTTGCCATTGCATTAGCCTAACATTAGGACCCATTACACTGCATATGTATGGTTATGTGTGTATTCATGCATGAATGTAGGTGAGTATCTTACCAGAAGGTAATGAAAGTTTAAATGAAAAAATAAATTACATGTAGAAAAGAAATGTAAAGAACAGGAGGCATGAGGGGAAAAAAAGAAGAAAATAAAACCTGAATATTTGTCCATTTCTTTCCTCTTGCCATAAAAATTGAACCTAAAATCCAGCGTGTGATGTCCTCCTGATAACTGAATCCTGGAAGATGTACTTTGAAAGACTTGGATGTTAATCTGAAACTAATTCAAGCTTTTTGAGTTCAAAAATTGGATTGGAAATCTTTTAAGAGCAGGATTTCTCATGAGATTTCCATTACTTCTATTCTTACTGATAAGCCACAGGTATCAGAGAAACATCCATTTGTGTGCTATCTTTGGATCCTTCACTACAAGAGAAGAGGTATAGAACGAAAAGATGGGGTTTGCTTTGATTCAGGTTTCAGAGGAAGGTTTCAATCAATTCGAATTTTGTCTGAAGACACTCTACTATAATAGCTTAAAGTCTTTATTAGATACTCGCATGATGTTACTTTCAGTGTAATATGCCAACTTCAAGAGAGGGAGTTGATCTGGTCTCATGGATAAGGTCTAGTTCTGGCTGTGTTCCCGATCTATGAAACTGACCTTGGATAAGTAACTCATTTACTTTGTTCCTCAGTTTCCTTACCTCTATAATGAAGCTAATTACTTAACTAAGCACACAATGGAGCATTATCTGAGTTACTTAGTCAAAGTTGACATTTTTATTTGTGATATTATTATTATTAATAATACTTGAAAGCACTTTTATACATACTGGCTTTGCAAATTTCAAGTGGAGTCACTTGTGAGGAGAACGAGATGTATGATAAGAGAGTAGCATGGGTTGTGCATGGGTGTTTGGTTCCATAAGCCCTATGGTGTATACAAATAAGCCTCTTTCAGTGAATACATGCGCACTTTCCTCATGCTAAGCTTGAGAAATGTTTATTCTTCTTCTTCTTGAGCATAGCTCTGCCAGTGAGAACTAATTTTTTATCAGCAGGGGAGCTTTCTTCTGCCACAGATGTGATATAAACCTCAGGGCTGAATTATGTCAATAGCCTATTTTTCCCACTCCATGCCCCAGTGCCACACCTGCTCAGTAAAATTACAGTGACAAGGGAGCAGTGTTGATCTTTTGTCCACTGACAGAAAAATAGTTAGTAATACCAGAAAGAAAGAACTCACAATAGCTTTTATTTTAACCCCACTGAGTCCTCTTGGAGACCTCAATTAATAGGATTAAACACCCTTCCTGGGAATTATCAATATACTTTAAATATAAATTTATACTGCCAAGTCAACCCTAGGGGGAAAATGGAAATAATTGCAAAAGTTTCTAATTTTGTAATAAGAAGGAACATTTCCTTTAATCAATTCCTGCATTATAGTCTGTAAATAAAAATATCACTAAGGAAATATCTTTCTCAGAATGATGTGCTCCCTGTGGCATGGCATAATGAGCTTGGATATGCTACAGACACTGAATAAGCAACAAGCTGATTGAGAATTCAGGTTTATTCAGCATGGATAGCAGGATTTTTAAGAAGTTCCTCATACAAAAATAATGCAGTTATAGTTCACTTCCTTTGTATTTTCTTTGTAAAAAATAAAACTTAGAATGCAGTCAGCTTTTATATATGGAGTGTATTATATTTCAAAGACTGCTTTGCTCCTCTAACCTGATGTTCTATAGACATAAATGAAAATACAGTATATGGTTTTTGTTATTCTTAAGGTCAAAATCTAAGACATTGACATTCTACTATGATGTTTAAGAGGTGATATATTCTTTTGTAAAACTTATGGCATATTTGAGTCTATGTGCTAGTAGGAAAGAGCTATGAATATATGCTAAGAGCAATGAATATATATAGAAAGTGGGAGAGGTATTTAATTTTATTGACTATATTGCTCACCATGTCTAAGAAGTAATATATTGAAATAAAATAAAAAGCAATGCTATCTCTCCCTAATTGTTGTCATTGTGTATTTTCTGTTGTTTCTATTATTTCATTAAACATTACAGCTGACTTTATTCATCATTTCCATGGCAGAAATAAGCAGATATGAAATGCGAAAAGTTTGGTGTGGTCACGTCAATCCTATTGGTTACATAGTAAGATCACAATGCAGTCTAACTGTTCATCATGCTATTATCAGTTACATATAAGTGCACTACTACAGTGGCATGCATACCTGTGCACATGCACACACACACACACATTTGCTGTTAGAGTACACTATGCTATGCCAGAATATTCATGGGCACTATCACAGAAAGAATAAAAATCACTAATTAGAGAGAAACAAAAAATCTGAACTCATTCATTCATTATTTTTAAGAAATATTTATTGAACACCTAATATATGCCTGGCATGTTTTAAGTGCTACAAATAGGGTAGTGAAGAAAAATCAGACCCCAAAGCCTGCACTTATTGAATTTATATTTCAGTGGAGAAGACTGACAATGTATTAGGTAGCTAAATAAAATCAGCAGTATGTGATACAGTATGAAGCATATACTATTAAGATAAAAATAAAAAGAAAAAGAGTGGCTATTAAAACTTTAGATAAGTTACCAGTGTAGACCTCAGCGAGAAGGCATATTGGTTTTGTATTGATCTATATCAGACGAGCACACATTTAGTGTTTAAACAACATAAATTTATTCATATGGTTCTAGAGATCAGAAGTCTAAAATCAAAGTATTGGCAGGGCTGTGTTCCATCATGGAAGAATTAGCTTCCTTGTCTCTTTCAGCTTCTAGAAGCTGCCTGCTTGGTTTGTGCCCCCTTCCTCACATCACTCCAACCTCTTGCTAGGCCCATCTCCTACTGATCACTCTGACCCTTCTGGGTCCTTCTTATAAAAAGAACCCTTGTGATTAGATTGAGTCCACCTGGATAATCCAGGAGAATCTCTCCATCTCAAGATCTTCAACTTAATCTGCAAAATTGCTATTGCCAAGTAAGATAAAATATTCACAGGTTCTAGTGATTAGAACATTGATATATTTTTTGTAGGGAGACATTTATTCAACCTACCACAGAAGATAAAATTTGAGGAAAGACCTAAGGAAATAAGGGCGCTAACTATGTCCAGGAGAAGAACTTTCTAGGAAAAGTGAAAAACGAATGCAAATTTACTCAACAGGAGTATTTTGATATGTTCAAGAAACAGGAAGAAAGACTCAAGGGATAGTAGTGAGGTCAGATAGGTGACAATTTTAATGGGTGGGGGGTGGCATAAGACATGTAGGATATGACTGTAAGTCACATAGTCAGCGTTTTGACTTTCATGTTGAGTAACAGGGAGGCATTGGATGGTTTTAAGTAAAAAATGATGTTATCTGTCTTCTGTATAATGGGGTCACTCTGGATGCTGAGGTGAGAACAGACTAAAAGAAGTCAATAGTAGAAGCAAGAGACCAATTAGAGGAGTATTGCAACAATGCATGTAAGAAATTATGGTAGCCTAGGCAAGATGATGGCAGTGGGTATGAAGAGAAGTGATCATATTCTGGATGGATTTTGAAGGTGGAACTAAAATAATTGGCTAAAATAAGATGCATCAGGGATGACATCATGTTTTGGGGCATGAAAAACAGAAGGAATGGAGTTTGCATTAACCGAATTAGAGAAGGCTATGGATATAGCTAGTTTTGAATGAAAGATCAGGAACTTACTTGGGAGCATGTTGGGTTTGAAATTCCTATTAGTTATATAAGTGGAAATTCAGTTTAGAGTCACCATATGATGATATAAATTCAGAAATCGCTAGAATATAATGAGATTTAAACCCAAGAGACTAGATGAGGTAAGATAGGGGTTAGATATATAGAGAAAAGAGAAAATGCATAAGATTTCAGACTTAGAGCCTTGGGGCACTCTAACATTTAGAGGCTGAGGCAAGGCTGATTTCCTGGACATGATGTCTAGTAGTTGCATTGAGACCCACATTCAAAAAGGTCCCAGGGTTGTTTTAGATTCTGTTCTTGCCTTGAAATTCTTAATTTTCGAACAAGAGACCTCATATTTTTATTTTGAACTGTGCTTCACAAATTACGTAGCCAGTTCTGCTTGAGGAAATATAAAGGAATCAGGAAAAGAGACTAACAAGTGTCCAGAGAGGTAAAATAAAAACCAGGGAAGTATAGGATCCTGGAAATCAGATAAATAAAGAATTGTTAGAAGTAAAGAGTGAAGAATCTTATAAACAGCTGCTGATGGGTCAAGGAAGGTAAAGATGAGAATTACCACTAGAGTTAGCAATGGGCAAGTATTTGATGACTTTGAGAAGAACAATTTCGGAAGAGCTGTAAGAGAAAATATTTATTGGAGTGGATTTATTAAAAATTTCCAAGAGAAATTGGTGAGTGATAGGTAACTGTTAAAGAATTTGCTCGAAAGTAACTAAAGAGTGAAGTAGGTGTCAGGGGGCTTAACAGCATGACTATGTTAATTATACGGATGAAGTATAGAGAAGAAAGGTGATGAAGCAGGAGAGCAAAAGAAAATAATTACTGAGACAATATCTTTCCATAGGGAAGAGTCTCAGAGCTGATATACAGTATAGGCACTGGCCTTAACTAGGAGCACAGGGAGGTCATTCATACTAACAATCTAAAATGTATACTATGTGGGTCTTGACACTGAAACTACTATGAGCGTTTACTACCATATCCACATTTGTCCTTTCCCCTATGAAATATAAAGAAAGATAGTAAGGATAGAGTAAGCACAGGAAAGATGTGTTAGAGATTTGTGGGAAGAGAGATAGGTATAAAATAACTGTTTGGGATAAGAGAAGAAAGGAGGAAGGAAAATATGGTGGGATTAGCAGGTAGTATTAAGAGTCTACATGTGTAAAATTATCATCAATTTAAACTTTGACTACATGGTATGTGTTTTCTACTTCCAGCTTCAGCTGGCACCAGTACTGCATTAAAAAAAGAGTCAGATCGAAAACTAGGGCTGTTGTTTCGCCAAGGAAATGTATTAAAACAATAAAGAAAGAAAAAGGAGGTGAGGTTAAAAGCAAGGCACGGTAATAATGTTTATGGAATATGACTTACATAAGAAGAAAAGAGGATATGAAGGGCGTGAGAAACAGTGAAAGTGTTGTCAGATACAACAGAATCAAAGTGCAGATGAAAGTGAAGGATTGTTAGTGCTGAGATAATAGAGGAAATGAACAAGAAAGAGAATAGGATGTTGCATAGGGTGGGATGTTGGAAACTGAAACTGTGGGGGAGTGATTGTAGCTATTGACAACAATGTCAACAGAATGACTGTGGGAGAGCCGGACTGAAATTGGGTAGAGACAAAGGAGGGATGATCAAGGGTCTAAGGGGCAAGAAAGAATAATCTGTGCAACTATTGTGATCACCAATAAAGATCACCAAAAGCAATAGTGTTGGAGTTACCAAGAAGCCATGTAAGAAGTGAGTTTTTTTAGTGCCTGGGAGCCTGGGAGATGGCTACAACTTGGAAGGCAGTTGGTGATCTAGTCTGGAATGAAATTCAAAGCAGAGAAAAAAAAATTATTTTGATAAGTGAGGGAGAATGGTCTGGAAGTGGCAACATGGAGCATCCCATCTACAGTAAACATGATCTGAGAGATGTGAGAGAGAAAACAGCCACCATAAGAGATGGATTTATAGAGAACATTATCATTAGAGAAGAACAAAATTTCAATTAGGGAAAGAAGGTGAAGATAATATTCACAGAATAGGTTGAGATTAATGGTGATTTTGGTGATGATAAAGCCACTTAAAATATCTTTTCATTGAAGTATGGAAGGCTTTAATAAATTTAAAAAGATTGAAAGCATATAGAATATGTTCTTTAACCACAAAGTAATTCAATTTAAAATAAATTACTAAAAGATATTTGGAAAAAGTCCTCAAATGATTGGAAATAAATGAATACATTTATAAATAATTGCAAGGAGAATTAGAAAACATTTTTACTTGAATGAAAATAAAAAACTAAAAATATCAAAATTTGTGCAATGAAGGTAAACAGAGCTTAGGTTAAAATTTGTAACTTTAAATGATTATATTAAAATGAAGAAAGATTTCTTGTTAATGATCCAAATTCTAAATATGGGAAGCTAGTGAAAGAAAAGCAAATTAAATCAAGATAAGTAAAAGGAAGATATTAATAAAGACCAGAAATCAATGAAATATAAAATAGACAAAAATAGATAAAAATAACAAAAAAGGATAAACTGGATTTCATCAAAATAAACATTTTCTTTTCTCTTGAACAAACTTCATCAATAAGCTGATAGGAAGTTTATTTCTGGTAGATAATTTGTCAGTACATATATCCAGAATACATAAAGAACTTGGAAAATCCAAAAATAAGAAGACAAAAACAAAATACATTGAACAATGATCCAAAGATTAAGAAAGCATTTCACAAAAGAAGTTATATTGATGGCTAGTAAACACATGCATTATTTTCAACAAATTTAATGAATTAAAACCATATTGAGATACTACTACATAGCAGTTGGAAAAGATAAAATGAAAAAGATGAACAGTAGTGAACAGTATGAAATTTTGGCAAGGATGAAGAATTACTGAAACTTATTGCTGAAGGAAGTGTAAAATTGTACATCCAATTAAAAGCTGTTTGGCTGCCCTTCCATCTGCCTGGCACTCAATGAATGTTACTATTATATGTGCACATAAGTGATCAGTTAATACCAATTTGCTGCTGAGTACACGTGGTACTTGTTTTTCCATTCTTGTGATACTTCACTTAGTAAAATGGGCTCCAGCTCTATCCAGGATAATATGAGAGGTGCCAGATCACCATTGTTTACTGTGGCTGAGCAGAAATCCATGGTATACATGTACCACATTATATTAATCCATTCATGTATTGATGGACACTTTTGTTGTTTCCACATCTTTGCAATTGTGAATTGTGCTGCTATAAACATTCTAGTGCAAATGTCTTTGTTACAGAATGTCTTTTTTTCCTTTGGGTAGATATCCAGAAATGGGATTGCTAGATGAAATGGTAGTTCTACTTGCAGTTCTTTGAGGTATCTTTGTAGTACTTTCCACAGTGGTTGTGCTAGTTTGCAGTCCCACCAACAGTGTATGAGTGTTCCTATCTCTCTGCATCCATGCCAACATTTATTGTTTGGGGACTTTTTGGTAAAAGCCATTCTCACTGGAGATAAGTGATATCTCATTGTGGTTTTGATTTGCATTTCCCTGATGATTAGAGATGTTCAGCATTTTTTCCTATTTTTATTGGCTATTAGTCTATATTCTTTTGAAAAGTTTCTGTTCAGGTCCTTTGCCCACTTTTTGATAGCGTTGTTTGATTATTTCTTGCTGATCCTCCTGAGTTCTATATAGATTCTAGTTTCAGCTCTTTATCAGATATGTAGGATGGAAATATTTTCTCTCATTCTGTAGGTTGTCTATTTGCTCTCATGATAGTTCCTTGGCTGTGCATGAGTATTCACACCTAATGGGTGCAGTGCGCACCATCTGGGGGAGGGTCACACTTGAAGCTCTGACTCAGGTGAGGCAAAGGCAACATATGTAACCTAAACATTTGTAACCCCGTAATACGCTGCAATAAATAAATAAATAAATAAATAAATATTTTAAAAAGATGTTTGGCTGTAGTTTATTATTAATATAAAGTTTAACCTACACTTAGCATGTGAGCCAGAAATTATACTCCTACGTATTCAATCAAGAGAAATAGAAGCATATATTCACAAAAAGACTTGTATACAAATGGTCATAAACATTTGAAAATAAGAAAACATTTCAACAAACAAATGGATAAACAAACTTCACTATATTCTTATAAAGGAATACTATTCATCTTTGAAAACATGTCAATTATCAATATACACAACATGGAAGAATCTCAAAAACATTTTAAGGGATAGTAGCCAGATACATAGATCTACCATTTGATCCAGAAATTCCACTCCTGGGCATCTACCGAAAAGATCAAATGACACTCTACAAAAAAGACACCTGCACTCAAATGTTTATAGCAGTACAATTCACGATTGCAAAGTTGTGGAAACAACTCAAATGCCCATCAATACATGAGTGGATGAATAAAATGTGGTATATGTATACCATGGAGTACTATTCAGCTCTATAACAATGGTGATATAGCACCTCTTGTATTTTCCTGGATAGAGCTGGAGCCCATTCTACTAAGTGAAGTATCCCAAGAATGGAAAAACAAGCACCACATGTACTCACCAGCAAATTGGTATTAACTGATCAAAACCTAAGTGGACATATAGGAATAACATTTATAGGATGTTGGGTAGGTGGGAGGGGGGAGGAGGGGATGGGTATACATATATAATGAGTGAGATGTGCACCGTCTGGGAGACGGTCATGCCTTAAGCTCTGACTTGAGGCGGGAGGGGGGGCATGGGAAATATACGTAATCTTGACATTTGTATATTTGACATTTGTATCCCCATAATATGCTGAAATAAAAAAAGAATATCTACTGCAAATCCCATTGTATGAATTGAAAAACAGGTAGAATTAATTCATAGTGATAAAAATAAAATCAATGACGGCTTAGAGAGGGGAATGAGAGTCATTTGTATTGAAAAGTGACATAAAGTAACTTTTGGAGATGATAGAAATGTCCTATATATTTTTTCCAATTATTTATAAGTTGCTGATTTTTTTATTTGCATATATTTATAAGGTACACATGCCATTTTATTATATGCATAGTATGCACAGTGGAAAAGTCAGGGCTTTTAGGTTGTCCATTGCACCTATTACATGATTTCTCATCATCCACCACTACCACCTCCTTACCCTTTTGAGTCCTCATTGTCTATCATTGCACATTCTACTTCATGTGTGAACATTATCTAGTTCCCACTTACAAGTGAGAACATATGATACCGTGTTTCCCCGAAAATAAGACCTATCCATAAAATAAGCCCTAGCAGGATTTCTAAACATTTGTGCAATATAAGCTCTACCCCGAAAATAAGACCTAGTGTTGGGCGTGGCTATGCAGCGTGTCTGCACAACCCATGCATTTCGCGGAGCAGTGAAGAAGAAGAGCAGCCCTTCTTATCTGCCCCATCGTGACAGCTACTATCCCAGAGGTGACCAGAAAGGTGCGGGCAGCCCCACCAACAAGGTCGGCTCCCCCTGCCAGGTCCCAGCCATCCTGTGCATGCTGCAAACTGAGGCTTTGAGGGGAAAATAACACATCCCCTGAAAATAAGCCCTAGGGTATTTTTTAGAAGGAAACACGGTATTTGTCTTTCTGTGTCTGATTTGTTTCACTTAAGATAATGGCTTCCAGTTCCATCAATGTTGCTGCAAAAGATATGATTTCATTCTTTTTATGGCTGAATAGTATTCCATTTTATATATATACCACATTTTCTTCATTTAATCATCCTTTGATGGACACTTAGATTGATTTAATATCTTTGCTATTGTGACTATTGCTGCAATAAACATATGAATGCAGGTATCTTTTTGATATAATGATTTGTTTTCCTTTGGGTGGATACGCAGTAGTGGGATTGCTATAGCTAAAGGTAGTTCTATGAGAAATCTCCAGACTGTTTTCTAAAAAGGTTGACCTAATTTACATTCCCACCTATAATGTAGACAATATATAAGAGTTCCTTTTTGTTCTCATCCTCACCAACATTTGTTATTTTTTGTCTTTTTAATAATAGTTATTCTGACTGGTATCTCATTGTGATTTTAATTTGCATTTCTCTGATGATTAGTGATGTTGAGCATTTTTCATATACTCAAACATTGAATCTGTTGGCAATTTGTATGTCTTCTTTTGAATGTTTACACAGTAGATACATTTGTACAAATCATCAAGCAGAGTTAATTAAATTTCAATAAAACTGAAAAATGAGTTGGTTGATATCTATTTTACTGAATATCAAGGGAATCATCCAAATAGTATTATTGGTTTTAGAAGACAAAAACGTTATTTTTGTTTAGTGTCTTTTATAATTATTATGCTTTGACAATTTGAGATGATGACTAGCTTTGTTTAACAAGGCAATATAATTATTAAGGATATTTCTGTTAACTTGATAATGTAGATGTGCTTTCAACGAAAATATATTCTTTGATTCTAAAATATGTCTAAAGAAAATTTTACATTTTTGGAAATTTATTTCTTATTCTCTCTTGGTGGTTAATGAGCTTTAATTAAGTTTAATTACAAAGTTTATCATAATGACAAAAAAGTATATTTATCTGCTTCATCTCCACACCTCATCCTAATTCTCTCAGGAAAAAATAAAATTAGTTTCTGCTTTAGGGGCAGGGATTGGAGACACATATGATTCAGTAATGCAACATATTCTATATACATTTCTTTTATATAATATATTTAAATCAAGGAGCCTTCATTGTCTTTGGGTCAGTGACATTGTAGAAACATAAATAATTTTATTTGCCTCCAAAATCATTTTTGCTTTTTAAGAATTGTTTGCTACTCTAATAGTTTGTTTTTAATTTTGGTTCTTAAATTTTCTATTTGTTGGTTGCACAAAATTTTATCACTTTTATATTGTTCTTTCTCTTCTTGTCACCAACCAGTCCTGCATGGGTGGTGGGTCTGTTTTTGGTAAAGGTCTACATGGTCTTTTGGGATCCATTTAGTGTGTAAGATACCCAGTTTCCTTTGCTTGCATCTCACACATTATTTCCCTCATCTTATTTATTGAGGCTAATCTATTTTTAAATAGATGAGATCATGCTTATGTTGTGAAAAGCCCTACCTGCTGTGAGTGATATTTTTTCCTCTCTCTTTTTACACCCTTTGATCTCTAAATGTAGCTGACCCTACAATGTATTTCCTTAGTACCTTGAGAAAAAAAATCAAAATTAGAAGAGATTTATTTATTTACTTTAAAATATAAATCTCTTAATATTAGTGAGAATCTATTCTGCATATTGCATTGTATCTATATTACAGTGAAATTGTGTAATAAATATTAATAGGAATAAAGGAAAGTAAATGTAGGGAAATTTATTTATAAGAAAACAATTGTTCTGTTTTCTATGAAGAAATAAATTTCAATTTATGGGGACAGTGATGTCTGGAAAGATGATACTTTCAAAGAGTATCATGAAAATGACTTTTCAAAAGAGGGAACAAAATCATAAAGATATCTAGTAAGATTTGAGATGGGATCACCGTAGGATAGGGAAATTTGTACTTTCCCCATAAATACAATAGAGAGTTTTGTCAAATAAATGGCATTTTTGGTTTAGGTTTCATAACTGATAAGTCTCAAGAACTAACTAAAATATCTGCTCTTTTCTACAGAGCTGAAGCAAAGAAAGAGAGGAATTTTATCACTCAGTGGACCCAATTTCAGCGTGATTTCAGAATCCAAATAACCTTTCATTAAAAAGAAAAAAAGAAGCGGGAGAACCTAACAACAAAACGGGTCATTTCATTTCTTTATATTTGAACAGTTAAAAACACTTTTGAAAGATTACTTTTTTCCCTTCCCCTTTATTTTCATAGGAATATAGAAATCTCCTTTTTGGATAAAAGCCTATTTTATAGACTCGGCAGAAAATCTGGACCAAATGATTTCAATAGATCTGGTCATTGGGGTACTAATTATAACAAGTTAAAAACAGGAATATATAAACCTTTCTTTTTATTGTTTCCTTCTGGATGCTACAGATGGATTGTGCCTCTGGCAGTTCCTAATTCTCTATTAAGAAAAGAATGTTCAGTATCATTATTTATAGTAATCAAAAGAGAAATTCTGCAGCAGAATGGATGATCTGAATTTATGTTTGAATTAGACAATGTTCATGTGTACCTCAATTATTGCACTGGGTCCATGTCCTGATGAGGTTCCTGAAAGAAGACCCCATCCACCAGGTAAGAGAGGCAACATCAGTGGTCACTGAAAACATGTGACTTCTGGCTGATGTTCATGACCTCTCTGTGGAATATTGATATATTTCCAGGGAGATTCAAAGACCTTTTTTGTGTACAACCAGCCAATGTACAAACTTCCAACTGTAGGAAATGTGCAAGTAAACCATTTGACATAAGGTATAAAATTATTGAATTAGAACAAAGCTAAAATGTTATGTAGGTAGTCCATACTCTGCCTCACATCCTGAAGGTGGCACAACCAGGTCATATAAAAATTGAGAAACCTGTGAAAAAATTTGTGCATATGTTCTTTCTTATTATATTTTACTATTAACTAACATTGAGTATTCATTATGTGTCAAACACTTTGCATGAATTATCTTAATACTGGCATGAATGTTGTTTCAGCCCTTCATGATGCCTAAAGTTATTTCTCTGCCCTAGTCTGTGCATGATGTCATCATTCTTGAGGAAAACTTCCAGTTAAGGTGAGGTACAAGATGAACATTTGTTTGCTCTTGGATCATATTCATGGTGATAATTACCGTGGTTGAAGTGTCGTGTGGAACAGTGCTCATGAATGCATCTTATTCAAAGAAAGGAAAAATAACTTCTGAAGTCAAGAGAACTGTGTTTACCAACAACTAGTGTATTATCTAGGGCAAGGGTCCTCAAATTTTTTAAACAGGGGGCCAGTTCACCGTCCCTCACACCGTTGGAGAGTGCGCACTGTGGGCCAGGGACAAGTCGGCTGCTAAGCAGGACAGGCAGCAGCGGCAAAAACACCCGACGGGCCGGATAAATGTCCTCGGCGGGCCGCATGTGGCCCGTCGGCCGTAGTTTGAGGACACCTGATAGGGCCTCTTCTTTAACCTTTTCAAGTTCCTGTTTCCTCATCTATAAAAAGAAATGCTATTCAAATTCTATAAACCTAAAATTTCATGTATCAGGAACTAAGGAATGCAGGTTAAGGTCTTCAGTCCAAAACATTTCTTCCATTATCCAATATGAGACCACAATACAGTTATGATTTTTGTCTAATAATATTTTTCCTTTCATAATTTTATATTAAAATACATACTCCTGTGTAAGTTCGACCTCCAAATAATTATGAGATCATGACTGATAGCTTTCTGCAATCACAGGAATCTCTGGTTTGTGATAGTATTAGAAATAAGAGAGGGACAAGTAGTACTGAAGGTGGAGAATTCAGATATATGTTCTAGTTATGTAGGAAAAAAATGGGTGTATTACTATAGCACACCCACTGGGTTATCTGTTCCTAATTGTATGGTAGCCATTTCACAACTCTGAAAGCTGTAGATAACTGGTAATAAGGCAAAATAATTTTGTGTATGGACATATGCAAATTAATACGAGCTGGTAGAAGGGAAAACCCCTAGCTCCAGGAACTACCATCTTTGCCTCCATTTGTACATAGATTTCAAAATTTCTACTTACAGGTGTGTCTGTCCTTGGATTCTTCTCTGAATTGGTTGAAACACCTCACCAGTTTGCTCATTAATGAATTGTACAAAAAATTTTAATACATGATCATTTTTATATCTGCATGAAAGTCATGGCTTTTACCTTTTTTTGAAAATAATCTTTTAACACTTGAGTCTCAGTTTTGGTTTTAACTGTCCTCAGACATGTTCAATGCACAGATATTTAATGAGCTTAGATTCTATGTGTAGCACCAAGCCAAGTGCTGTGGTAGACAATAAGGAACAGTAAACCCAACGTCTTACCTAGAGAAAGGAAACTGGCTGATTCAGAAATATAATTCCTGTTTCCTGTAATCTTCCCATCCTCTTTTTTCTTTCTTCTTTGCTTTCTTTCTGTCTTACGAAGTAAAATAAATGAGGTGATTATTTCATTATGATGAATGATACGAGCATAGGTAGATTGCCTCTCATTTATAATAAAATTGATAAAGTATTTGAACTAAAAAGATTATTTTTCAGTGCTACAAAGATTAAATATTGCTCCTTATCAAAAGGGGAGAAATGTGACACACCATTTTGTTCTGATAGAGAATTTTTATGCTAAAAATCTCAAAAAGAATTCCAAGGAGACAGAGTGGAGAGTAATTTGGTGACTTGTTCTATGTAGACAGGAAGAGAATAAGAGTCTGAAAGTAACTATGGTACGAGACTGCCAATAATAGGTTCACTCACCATTGCCTGGGCTGACAGGTGAATTAAATTGAAAGATATGCCTGCCAGGTATTTGGAAGTCTTTCTTCTTCTCACCCCATTATATGCTTTGAACTTTATGTTGTGTCATTGTGATAAAATAAGGAATCATAGAGTAAAAAGTAAGCCTTTAACTCGACAATTTAAAACATTTCCTACTCCATTGTAACACTCTATGTATTTTCTAACTATAAAGAGGGCTAAAAACCATCACAGAGTGGACACATTCAATAATTTCTATTAAAAGTGGATATGACCCATTACTTTCACTGTGGCCTTTATTTTTCTGAATCTACAGATTTAATTTTATGGGAATTGTAAAATCACTACTGTGCCATTACACTTACAAAATCACAAGTACCAAAGCTGTGTCTACACAAGCAAAGAGAAGAGTTCATACAATTATCTGTAATTTTTTTTAACTCCATTTATTTAAACTTTCTTACTTTTATAATTTATCAAATTCAATAAACATTTTTATCAAACACTGGCACTAGGGATACAGCGATGAATAAAAAAGACATAGTCTTTGCCCTCATGAATCTTAAATTATAATTGATGCTTTAAATTTCAACTTAAATGTAATAATTTTTAAGTTGAAAATAAATAAAATATAAGCAAACATTAAATTCATACATATGCATACAGACATTAAACAAAATTCTGACAGTGGTCAGTGTTATGCAGATTATTTGGATAAGGTGATGATTTAAAGAGTAATTGTTTTATATTACACCAACTAGGAAAGGCCTCTGTCAGGAAGATCTTTCATTTAAGGTGCAATAGAAAGGCCAAAAGGACACAATTCTGTGAAGATGTGGGAAGAGAGCAAAAGGACAGCAAGTGAAAAGATGATCGAAATATGTGGTAAAGTCAATTATTATTGCTAAAAACAAATTGCATGTTTAATATATATTTAGTGTCTCTATATTACAAAAATAGAGATGATTTCATACTCATAATGACTGCTAACAACAGCAAATGAGAAAATAACATGTGTTGGCAAGAATATAGAGAAATTAGAACCCTTGTACAGTAAGCCTTCACTTTATGTCCTCCATAGGTTCTTGAAAACTCTAGCTTTATGAGAAGTGTTGTATAAACAAAACCAATTTTACCATAGGCTAATTGATATAAACTAGTACTAAGTTCCTAAGGCATATTTCTGATTACAAAAACATCACCAAACTCCTAAATAAAGATCACAAACATTTTTCATATAAAACATTGAAATAAATATGAGCTACACATATATTTAAGAAAGATTAATAAAAACAAGTTTTTAAAAATGAATAATTATTTGCCCAGTGATTCCAGTTCACGGTTGCCAGAGCCTATCCCAGCAGCTTAGGGAGCAGGGCAGGAACCAGCCCTGGCCAGGTTATCATCTCATTGCTGAGCACACTCACACACACACACACACACACAACACCTGTGCACTCTCTCTCTCACTTGGACCATGTAGACATGCCAATTCATCTCATGTGCACAGCTTTGGGACTGAAAGGAAACCACACTACCCAGACAACGCATGCAGACATGACAAGAACCTACAAACTCCTCACAGACAGTGGCCTCAGTTGGAAATTGATATTTTGGTTTCCTCATCAATGTTATAACTAATGACTATTGGCTATTGAATGAAATGATAGTATTAGGAGACATACTGCACACTGTTGGTGGGATTGCAAATGGTGTGGCTGCTATGGAAAACAGTATGAAAATTTCTCAAAAAATTAAAGTTACTCTATGAACCACCAATTCCACTTCTAGGCATATATTCAAAAGAATTGAAAGCAGGGTCTCAAAAGGATATTTGAAAACTCATGATCATAGCAGTATTACTCACAATAGCCAAAAGATGGAAGCAACCAAACTGTCCATAGACAGATGAATGCATAAACAAAATGTGATACATGCGTTTACAGTGGAATGTAGCCTTAAAAAGGCTACAACAAGAATGCTGTACTATGAATGAACCTTGAGGATATTATGCTAAGTGAAATAAGCCAATCACAAAAAGACCAATGCTGAATGATTTTGCTTATATGAGGTACCTAGAACGGTGCCTGGCAGGGGCCAGGGGAAGAGAGAAATGGGGAGTTGATGATCAAATGGTTTAGTTTTGCAAGATGAAAAAATTTCTAGAGATTGATTACACAATAATGTGAATGATCTTAACACTATTGAACTGTACACTTTGAAAATGGTTAAGATAGGCTGGGCGTGGTGGCTCACACCTATAATCCTAACACTCTGGGAGGCTGAGGCCGGAGTATTGCTTAAGCTTAGGAGTTCAAGACCAGTCTGGGCAAGAGTGAGACTCCATCTCTACTAAAGAGAGGAAAAAATTAGCTGGGCACGGTGGTGTGCACCTGTAGTCCCAGCTACTCAGGAGGCCGAAGCAGAGGATCACTTGAGCCCAGGGTGACAGAGTGAGACTCTGTCTCAAAAGACAAATAAATAAAAATAAAATAGATTAAGATAGTAAATAGTAAATTTTATGTAATATTTATTTTATCACAATTAAAAAATATAGAGGTGTACAAAAGAAAACATAAACAACACTTTTTAAGAGATTAACCATACTATTTAATATGTGTTCTTTTTTTTTTTTTAATTCAGAGAGAGCAACTAACACAGAAGTCAAAAGAGACATAAACAATGGAAAGAAAGCCATTTTTGAGAAACTGCCTTATGGTGAGAAAGAGAGGGACAACAATATTCAGGGTTGATGTGTTCTTTCTCTTTCCCAAGAATGTCCATTACCAGAAGGCAAAGCTTTGGTTTGGTTTATTCACTGTTGTATCCCAACACCTAGCACAGAGCCTGACATATTGTAGACATTCAATAAATTTGTTTAGTTTATAAGTAAGTAGAAGGTATTAGTATTGGCTAAAATAGTAATCTGTTAATGTTTTTTGTTCATTTTGAGAAATATAGCTCAGAGTTGTATATAAAATACACACAGATCAAAAGAATTGAAACTTTCCCTTTTTCTTTGATTTTCTTAACCTTTTCTTTCTATGAGGAAGGAGTAAAAAGTGATCACCTGGGGGCTGGATAAGGGACAATACAAGTTAGATGAAAATGTCAAAGTTTTTCAAAGAGTGGCAAACAATAGTATTGATACTAAGCACTTAAATGAAGCTAATGTCTAGAGGAAGGAAATGAGGAATGTTATTTGGACCTTTCATTTGAGGGGATTTGGATCTTTAAGAGTAGAACTTCTAATTGTCTAAGGCTCAGAGTTGAGGCCATGAAAATACTGTGAGTGCTAGAAGTAAGGACTTATTTGGAATCCTGGTGCCTAAGCTCCAATGTGAAGAGGGTCTGGGGAATGATAACGGTTGGAGATTTATCTGGAGGAATTTTTGAAAATTGAGATATCTTCATAGTAGCGGATTTTTACTTAGAGATAGCTGATACTCGCTTGATACTTCATTGAAGTACTAGAAAGCAGCCTCCATTTTGTCCACAGATTTTACATTTCCCTAAGCTTGCTTCAAATTTCTATATTTTTTCAGTAGAATAGTGCTTCTCAAAGTTTATGATAGACATCTGGAAAACATGTATAAATAGCAGATGCTGGGCCTCTACCCAAGACAGTGTTATCCTGAATCAATTTTTAAAAGAACCTTACTAGATTTGAAAACAGTTTTGTCTATGATTTGAAACACTGTTAACAAATAAAGTTGATTGGATAGATAGATGATGGATAGCTCAATTGATCAATAGATTGATAGATAGAGAATGCTGAGTGTTTAATAACCTACTCTGATAAACAAAATTACCTGTGGCATGGCTTGATGTCATTGAAGTGAATAGTAACTAGTTGCTTATGCAGAAAATTGGTTTCTTAGCTATGTAATTAGACAGCAGTCAACTTGAATTGGAGTTAAGTGCACCAAAAAGTTTCGCTGTATACAGGCTATAATGTCAGAGGTATTAAAAAGGATTTTTTAAAAAAATTTTAAACATATTTTTAGAGTTAATGTTTTTACAGTTATACTCCCTGTACCTTTCACATTTACTTTTGTTTTAATGTCAAAGAATTTAGAAGAATTTAAGTGAAGATCCTGCCTGCACAGGTTCCTCGGGCCACTTACCATCTTCCCTGAAAGTTACTGCCCCAGCCTTTTGGCAAGAACTTTCCTTTACACTTACAAATATGCAGTTTTTTTGTAAAAATATTATATCCAAATGGGATAATATTTTACATAAATGACATCACCTACTACATTTATATTTTTCTGTTATACCTAATATGTCTTGCATATTTTTCCATACGAGTACATATAGATGCATTATATGAGGTAAGGTAGCATGACCACAATACTTTAATTTCTATTTATGGACGTGTAGATTATTCCTACATTTGGCTATAACATAAATATTAGATTAAAATACCTATGATGTTACTTATGGTATACATAATATACTGCATATATTATGAATACTATATATTATATACCAATATATAAGGCATATTTGTTAATATGTGTTGCATGGTTATATATTATACATATACACAAATGTGTACATGTGTGTATGTGCATATGTATGCATATATATGTGGCATGTGTTGGTGAAACTGGAGTAAATTCCTACACTGATCCTCATGGAGTTGACATTTTAGTGGTTTTAAAAGGCAATAGACAAATTTATGCTTAAATAATATACCTTGTGTTAAGTGCTATAAAGAAAAATAAAGTATAGTAAGAGAAAGGGAAAATTGAAGGGGGTACTTATTTTAGATAAAGTGGTCAAAGATAAGAGTACGTGCAATTTAAATTTTGATTCATGCTGTCAAATTTTTCTTAATAATGTTCTGGTGTAATGTCTTTTATTGTCTTTGGAGTTCTTCAATATTACTATGATGTATCTGGATGTAAATTCCTTCCTTTTCTCCTACTGTCCTTCCTTCCTTCCTTTCTTTATTTACTTCCCCATTATAATTTCTCTTTTTCATCTTAACTAATCTTTCATTCTGAAAAAACGAGATATGCTAGATATACATTTGGATTGTAAATTTGTGTTCATTGGGCTTTCTCTGAAGGCATCCTCTGAGACTTGAGAAGACATATGCCTTACATTTACTGTTCCTGGCCCTTGGGCACTACCTGCCAAAGAAGGTAATTTCTTAGTGTGAGCTAGTGTGTATGTCATTGTACTGTTTTCTGGAAAATTCAAATTCCAAACATATATGAAGGCCAGATTGATAGTATGAACTTGCAAAGAGAGCATTTATTACCCACTCAGAGCAAAGGCCAAAACAGATTGGTTTCCTTGTTATCTCTTTTGCTGGGATGTTTAGTTTTCCTGAACACCTTTCACTGATTGTGGGATCCTTAGAGCACCTGAAATTCATGCCTGAATCTGTTCCAACTCTACATTACAGGGGCTAGAAACATATCTCCTTTCCTCACATCTAGTACAACCCGAGCTTCTTGATTGCAAAGATTAGTTCAGGCATAAAATCAGTGACGGTGTCAGTTAATTTTGAACTCCCTTTTTGGTTTTAGCCCTTTATTTTCATATGAGTTCAGCTATATATTTAAGACATATCATATTTTATCCAGCATTATTAGGTATTTTGTTTCAGTTGGGTTTCAAGATATCTAGTCTGACAATATTTGCCAGAATTGAAGGGCTGGATACTTTTTTTGTATTACAAATTTTCAAAAATAGAAATAAAGAGTTTTTTAGCTATTCCCATTCACTTTAGCTATAAAATACAGTGCTACAAAATGAAAGGGTAATTTATACTGACAAGGGGTCTATGTTGACTGTCTTATTGACAGATAAAAGGGCAAAACTGCTAATACTAGACTGTAAAACCAGTTAAAGAATTGTTGTTATATTTGGTGTTCTTATCTATTTCTATTCAATTTTGTTGTACAGAAGCCAACCAATTTCTTATATTTTTCACACAAATTCAGATATATATAAAAGACTCCAAATATAGCTTAACTATGTCTCATCGAGGAAAGTCAATGTTAACATGAAATCCTGATTCTACTGTCAAGGATCTACCTATATTGGGAACACAAGAGATTTCTGGATGACATTAATTGCTCAGGTATTTCAGTGGGGACCATTCAATGGGGACCATTGTGCTAGGAAAGGACACAGAGAAATGTAACTTCTCTCTTTCTCGCTGTGAATGTATCTCTGGAAAATCACTTATAACTAAATTAACTATTTTAAATTGTGATTCTCATCCTATCAATAACATAGTTAAAACTCTCTAATGTCTTCTCATTGTATTTAGAATAAATCCCACATTTCTCAGATGGTCTGGCTCCTGTCTGCCTCGTAAAGCTCACTTATTCTGTTCACTAGGCTCCAGCCACACTGAAAACACATCAGGGATTTTGCCCTTGTGGTTCTGTGTTCCTAGAATTGCCTTTTTCCAGATCTTCATATGGCTACTCCTACCCCCTCATCACTAAGTTTCAGTTCAGTTGTTTCCTCTTGAAAAACTCCCTCCAATGTCAAGCTATCTAAAATACAGATAGCAGATTCCTAATTCCACTCATGGGTTTAGGTGGATTTTGTTATTTATTTATATACTGACAAACTATGTATGACTTTATGTAAAGGATGTAAACTCTGTGAGGTCAAGAACTTTGTTGTTTTTTTTTTTTTTTCAGCTCTCTATATTTTCGATTCCTAACATGCCATCACATAGCAGGTGTCCAACAGATATTTGTTGAATAAATAAATTAGTTGATATCCCGAGACAGTATCCCAAGTCGTCCTGACACCCTTTCAGCATGAGGCTTGCTGAGGCCAGGGATGACTATATCCCCTGAATGGCTCTCCTTTTGCATCTCTTATTTACCAGAATCTTTAACCTTTAATGCATATGTTCTATCACATAAGCTGGAGAATTTCAGAACCTGCTCTACTTTGTAGCCATCCTGACAGAGCCAAAGGTGAATAAGATAGTCTGGTTAGAGCAATATGCAAATGACCATCCATACAATTGTACGATGCACTGTATCTGTAAGAGACCTAGAGCCTTTCCTAATAGGCTTGGAGAGTGCAGAGTGCAGTGTTGTGTACACCGTTACAAGAACAATTTGCATATGTGCCTGTGCATCACTATGGAAGTGTTGATTGGATGGAAGTTTTCCCAGCCTGATGGTGAACAATGTGAAAATCAACAGCAGAGAAGCATATGGAGCCCAGAAACAAAGCAGAGAATCAAGTATAAGAATTCTCTAGAGATTGTCTGTGGACTCATTGTTTTGAGGGGTCTAGGAATGTCTATGGAGAAGATCTCCAGCAAAACTGGTTTGCAACTGGCAGTATTGTTGGATTCCGTGACTTTTGATATGCCAGTAAGGAGCCTCCAACTTTGCAACATAATGAATTGAAGAAAAAAATGCCAGAAGGAGATGTGAATAGAGTCTCCTATGGCCACTGTTGGTAGCACTTAGCTTGTCTTATAGTCTGGTGGCTTTCTACTAGGGGCAATTCTGCCCCACTGAAGGGTGGATACTCTGGGAACGTCCAGAGACTTTTTTGATTGTCACAACTCAGGGGTGCTTCTGGCACTTGGAAGGTAGAGGCCAGAGATGCTGCTAAACATCCTATGATGCATAAGATAGCTCCCCACAAGAAAGAATTATCCAGCCCAAAGTGTCAATAATGCTGATGTTGAGAAACCCTGCTGTGGGCAATGATTCCTTATTGGAGGTTTTGAGACTGAGGTGACACATGGAAAATATTATTTTGGTCAAGCTTCCTTGATTGTCCATAACAGAAACCACCTTAAGCAAAAATGTGGTTTTATTATTCGAATAGAGACATGTCTCATGGACCTCAAGAGCAGGGATTCAGACAAGCCTTAAGAAAAACCTGAAACTATAAAAATAGAAAGCTATCAGAGAAGTTTCCTTATGTTTTTTTTTCTGTCAAGCAGTCTTCATTTCTGTCACTCTCTATAGACTCATTTATGAAAGCTGTTCTTTGCAGATGTCAGCATATAACTACCTCATACCTCCCAGAATTAAATACTACCTTATCACCCACATTGATGATTGTTATATATTATTTTATTATCATTATTATACCTTCTCTTAGAATGACTAAGAATAAAGATTTTCAAAGCCTAATCCTGGTCCAGACCACCACAAGTTCAATGTTTCACAGTCTTATTATGTAGACAAATATTGAGAGCTCATATTTTCTCTTTCTAGTAGGAAACTGGAAATAAATCCTGCAAAATAGCCTTTATTCATATGCATATTTATCAACCAAAACCTTTTACATACATAATGTTTCCTCACTTGTGTGTCTTTGTTCAATGTTTTCTGCTATGAGCAACTTGAGAACCACTACATAACCAGAGAAATATTACCTTTTTATTACCCTAACATGTACAAAATATCCAGGGTAACTATATACTAATAGGCAGAATTAAATTAAAATAATTTGCCAGATTTTTATATAAGTTTATGAAATGCTCACTCTCAATTTCCAAGCATCTAATTGTGGATGGGTAAAATATTTCAAGAATAGGCATGAGTCTGTGGACTACTTTGAGAAGCACTGACTTAGTCCAGGACTTTCAAAACTATGATCAATGGGATATAGGTCTCAGTATAGTCTTTGCAAATAAATGTTTTATGGTTGGACACATGTTATGGTTTGAATTGTGTACCCTTACAAATTATGTTGAAGTCCTAACCCCAGCTACCTGTGAATGTGTCCTTATTTGAAAATAGGGTATTTACAGATATAATCAAGCTAAAATGAGGTAATTGGGATAAGCCTTATTCTGATGTGACTGGTGTCCTTACAAAGGGAGAGAAATTTGTTTTTTTATTTTATTTTAATTATTTTTTAATGTGAGGAGTTCACATTTACATTTTATTTTTATTTATTTTTTATTATTTTTATTTTAGCATATTAGGGGGTACAAATGTTTAGGTTACGTATATTGCCTTTGCCCCACCCGAGTCAGAGCTTCAAGCATGTCCATCCCCCAGACAGTGCGCACTGCACCCATTAGGTGTGTATATACCCATCCCTTTCTCCCCCCTCCCACCTGCCTGACACCTGATGAATGTTATTACTATATGTGCACTTAAGTGTTGATCAGTTGAAACCAATTTGATAGTGAGAAATTTTGACAAAGACAAATAGAGAGAGGATGCCATGTGAAGACACGGGCACAGAGGGAAGATGGTCATGGAAAGAGGAATCAGAGATTGGAGTTACGCTGCCACAGTTATGGAGCACCTGTGCTACCAGAAGCTAGAAGAAGCAAAAAAGGGTGCTTCTCAAGAGAGTTTGGAAGGAGCATGGCCCTACTGACACCTTGATTTTAGACTTCTAGCCTCCAGAACTGTGGAAGAATAAGTTTCTTTTGTTTTAAGCAATCCAGTCTGTAATATTTTGTTACAACAGCCATAGGAAACTAATACAATATGTTTGAAAAATCCTCCAAGTTATTACACTCTGATCTCAGAGATTTCTCATTCATATCAACATATATTAAAGACTCTAAGACTTCCTACTTTATTTGAAAAAAGCTAATTGAACTTTAACTCTAAATTTCTGAGATTTATTTCACCATGAAACACATATGTAAATAATACCTATTTATATTCCAAAAAGCAAAAATTCCTTAGATTACTTTTAAGAATTTCTATTTCTGATCACTTTATAAATGAACAAAATTTAGGGGGTACAGAGGTAATATTATTGACCCAAACTCTCTCAGTTAGAACCATTCTCAGGATTGGATATCAAATTTTTTACTGCAGCTTTGTATTTGCAGAAATATAGAGAAGAACAAACAAACACAATAACTAAACCTCATTTACTTTTGAATGAATTATTAAAATTGTGCAATTTCCTTCACAGAACTATACCTAATATATGGAATGAAAGCTTAGATACACACCCATAAAGTCTTTTAATTCTTATTATTTTCAAATACCCCAAAGTACTTAAGAAGTGCCATAATATACAATAAAATGAACATATGAAATGAATCCCAGGTATTTTAGTTTATATATAAGTATATAAAAATAATATGCAACTATGGACTTACCTACAATATCATGAAGAAGTCATTTATTCAATACTTCTATATAGTATCAAAATAATTTTACATGTTTAAATAAAGTAAATAAAAATATTAAATTATTATTAAAAACCCATAGGATTATGCATTTTTTAAGAGCTAAGGTAATACTTAGCACAACACTAAAGCAGTGATTTTATTACTTCCCTGAATATAGAACAACTTAAGGCTAATAATCAGAAAATTAATACTAATCCAGAGTATTAGGCTAGATGATTGTTAATTACATAAGTGAAATTAAAATCTGAAAGCACTGTAATGTTACTTTACGAAATGGCATTATTTAAAACAATATCATTACTGTCAAGGGAAAACAGCACTGAAATGTTATACTATATTGATTTTATTTCAAATGATCATTTCAAATGTCATTAGGATCAGAGCGTTTATGTTAATATGGAGCTTCACATTTTCTTTTTCAGTTTTCATTCTTTAAGCCAAAACAATTCCAAACTCCTTTTTAAAAAGTGTTCCTTAGAGGAAATTTATACAGCCTGCATTGGCAATCCAACATAGAAAATCTACAAAGGTGATGACACTTGCACTGAGAACCACAAAACTATTTGAATTAAAATAAAAATAAGGTGAACCTGAACCTTTTCTCAAAACAAGATTAACTCAGGTTTGAAGTTGGAAAAGCAATGTTGAGCTGTCTCAAAATTAATTGGGAGGAATTTTGTCTTTCAAATAGATGTTTTCTATATTTTTTTCCATTTAAGAGTTTAAGAGCTCATGCTGAGTTCTAACACCCTTCTCCTGAAGCTACATTAAATTAAATGTTTTGTTTACTTTCAGACTTATAAAGAAATGATTATTGACCTACAGATTCTCCCTTGTTCTACAATATTTAGACTTCTATTTTGGGACACAAATAGAGATGTTTGCAATATAGAACTTTTAGGAAGTAGATATCACACAATAAACTCTCAAAATATATTTCTTGAATGACCAATTGGTTGAATTAAATATTGCTTTCACATTACAAGTAAGGAATCTGAGATCCAGAAAATTTTATGTAATAAGTTCAAAGTCCCCGGAGTCTCCCTACTTGTGTGCCAACGTTGTTCCCACTATGTAAGACTTCTTAAGATTAGATTAGACTCATTGGATAGTGTTTAGGTGAGAGTTTCTAAAATGTCTTGGTCCAGTATTTGATGATAAGTTTGTATCAGTTCCAAAATGGAAAAAAGCAACTCATAACATAAATCTCTTCTTTATTCATTAGTAAGGAATCCCAATTTTTAGTTAGGCATTATTCTACTGATAAATATTACATTTCTTAGTTTATCATATGGCTAGATGTGGCTATGTGACTAAATTGTAGTTAATGATGTGATAGTGAAGTGTTATGTGAGACTTCCAAGAATTCTCCTTCAATGAGAGCAGGTTCACTCCTCTCTTAATCTTTCTGCTGTATGAACTGCAAATGTGATATTTTATGTCAACTTGTCATTTTTTGCAGTCTCAGGTCGTATTTTAATGAGAGAAGCAAGGGAGAAGAAAACTGAGTAAGCGATGATCGAGGATTCTCCACACCAAACCTGGACTAACGGCATCCAGTCATTTTTTCCAGGAGGTAAAAATGCATTTTCGTAAAGTCACTACTCTGTGTTTGTGTGTGTGTGTGTATGTACGTGAATGGTGTTTTTTGTTACGTGTAACTGAATGTAATAGTACCCCATTCAGCAAAGTGAGTTTCTCCTAACACTATGTGTACGCAATATGAATACTCAGTCTCTATTATGAGATTACATCTTTTTTACCCTTATCATATTTTGGAAGTTAAAATATCTTTGTTTTATGAAATGATTTTAAATAATAGATGCTATGTTTTTGCTTACATAATCTGAAAAATAAAAAGTTAGAAAACCTATGAAATTTTGAAAATTTATATTTTTCTGTTTTACTAAAAAGAAAAAAAATCTGTAGACAACCAATTGAGGTTATTTTTAATTTTTAATTTTCATTTTCATTCGACCATAGAGAAATTTGGAACTTGCAATAGAATTCATTAAAATTCTAAATTAAAGTTATTTAAAGCAGTGGCTTTATATTTATTCATTTTTGTATATTTATGTTATTAACATGATCCCTCAATAATGCAGACAATATTTTTTATTTTATGCAAGATTTAAATGCCTGAACTTTTATTATTATTGATGTCGATGATATTGATTATGTTTAAAAGTCATACCATGAATTACAGGTCAATGGCTTATTAATTAGTAGCAATTAAGAATATAACAGTAAATAAAACAGATAGGGTGACAATCATCCAGATATTTTTAAATAGGCAATAAACGTCTTCAAATGTTATTACGGAAAGCAGTTCAGTTTGCTTTTGGAGAAAATTAAGATGCTATTGTGAAAATAAAGCTGCTGACAAGATTTGAACCACATAAGGGTGAGTTTTTGTTTCTTATTGGTAACTCAAACATTCTGGAACCTCTTTCTTTCCTCTGACCACTGGCCAGTAGTATCTTTAAACACTCACACACATACACACACACACATAAAGATATTGTGTATGTGTACATATATTATTTGCTGAAAATAGCAAACATATTATATAATTGCAACTTTTAAAAAATAATTTCTATGGTCAAATTGCTTTAACTTTATTTATTGTATGGTTTTGGCTTCTAGAGAAACATTCAAAATTGCACATTTAAGGCAATCTGGTGTTAAATGAGCCTGTGTATTAATCACCTTAGATGATGTAGCTTTTAATATAATTTTTGGTTTTATTTCTTCCTAAAAAATATTAGGAAACTGACTAAAATAAATTTAGAATCTTAATTGGGATTTTGTTCTCTTTCAGACCAGTTCTTCTAATATCAAACCAATTTATTTGTGTATATATTTGTTTATATTTTATAAAAATTTTAAAATTATTCTATAAACAATGATTATGTTAGGATTATGAGAACTCTAATTGACAATGATAAAATATTACACATGACCGATCATGCTTACCTACTCAAAATTAATTTATCTGTTTATATTTATTAACTGCTTGAAATGTTTACCAAATTTAACTTTCCATTGGACTACTCATATTGAGGGGAAACTTGGCTCTGTTAACCTTCACATTACGTAATTCACGCAGAATTCAAGAGTTTTGAATTTGAACGATATGCCTGTGGGTTCTTATAACTCTAAATTTAAGTATGTCTACAATTATGATATTTTTGTGAACTTTATGCTGTTTCAACAACCCATGATATTTAACTTTAATCTAGTGCATTTGCTTATTTAGCTACTTGCATTTAATGTAAGGAATATGTCTTCTCATATGGCTATAAAGGTCTTTTATATATTTAATGCAAAGCTGGCTAAGCTTTAACAATATGTATTTTAGTTTCTTTATATTTACACCTGTAAAATCTCTTCTAATAGCTGTAATTATGTAGGTGTCTCTTGTAACTCTTATTTTAGAAATAATGCCATACTATATTTAGTAGATACCATAAATGACTTGAATGTAATTTTTCTATTATTCTTATGATCCGTTCAACTCACTTTTCAGACACCTGCTTAGTGTTTTTCAATCTTTAAATGACCATTGTACTTTTCTGGGGCCAAGGGAGCAGGGTATTTCTAAACTACTATAGTTTCCATTATGCCAAAAGAATATCCTCTCAGGGGATTATAAAAGCTGTAATTTCATCTCAGGGTCCCTAAGACTAAACTGCTTGAGTTTGCGCCTACAATTTATAACATTACATGCACCCTTGAGGGAATTATAGACTTATAATACTCCCTTGAGATATATTGTTATTCTTTATGTTATCTGTGTTTATCTCTAAAAAGATTCCATCCACTTGATGGAAAAGCAGATTGTATAGTTACCTCTTCAGTGATTTTTAGCAATTTAAAAGACGACACTGTATCTTAACAAAAATGTCTATCTATAGCAGTTCTCTTGAACTAAAGTCTGCAATATTTGCAAAGTTCTAACTTCCACTAGGCATCTGAGAGTTCTTGACCCTGCCCTTCAAATTTATGTCTTAATTGAACATACTCACTTGTTAATAACTGTAAGAAAAAATAAATACTGGAGTTTGCAATGAAATATGTTCCTTTTTCAAATTATGCTAATAAATGTGTGTTTGTACAGATAGAGAGAGATATAAAATTATATTTTAGACTTTTTCCTCTGATTATGTTGTCTCATTTTCTTCCTAAAGAATTCTAAATCCATATCAGCAATATCAGTTACTTTCCTGGAGTTAAATAGTCATTTCTGAGTCTTAAAGCCGAGTCACATAATAAACCAGGGTTTCTTAATGTCAGCATTATTGATATTCTGGACTGGATAACTCTCTGTTATGTGGGGAATGTCCTATACATCATAGGGTGTTTGGCAGCATCCTTGGCTCCTGCCTACTAGATTCTATCAATAGTAATGCACCTCAATTGTGGCAACCCATTGTTTCTCCAGACGTTGCCACATATCTCCTGGGGGACAAAATCGCCTCCAGTTGAGAAACGTCATTAATAATCCATTCAACTTTATTGAACAGGTTTGTATCAATCATTTGTTTAAAACTTAAAAATGAAACTTCTCAGAATTCTATCTTTTGAGTACATATCAAATACGGTGGGAATAATAGCACAGAACAATAAGACTCTTTTCACAACAAACATACAAACAATATGTCTCAAATACCAGCTATTTATATATTGGTAAGCATCACATGAGGCCTTGGGTATAGGACATATGCTACCCTGATGGAAGGTGAAAGAAGCTCATAGGATGACAGTCTATTAATATTGACAGGTCAAATATAAAGAAAGATGTAAGAGCATTTGGGGTTATTTAAATTACACTAAATATCCCACAGAAAAGTGGATAGTTCTAGTCCTCTTTAAGACAAGCAAATATTTCAATATTCTTGGATTTTTGGTGTAGTTCAGTCAAAACAAGCAACAAATATTTTTTTCTTTTTTTCCTTTTCATATAAATGTTTGACAGTATAAATGTACTAGCATGCAATTTTATAAATCATAAATTGTAAAAGTTTAAATGTGTTCATATATACATCTGTTTTTACATGAATACTGAGATGTAACAGGTATAGATACAAGTTCTCAAGTAGCTAAAACGATGATAATTTTGGACAGTGATTACCAACCTTTAGTTTCCATTTTCAGACTTTCCCCTATTCTCTAATAACTGGTTCTTTATTGTGAATTTATGACTAGCTGCGATTCTTCTTTTGTGCCTTGAGCTGAAAATATTCATAGATATATGAATATATATGACATATACTAATATATGTATATATATTAGTATATGTTGAGATGATGTGGAAAGTTGCATCCTCAAATGCTAAAGTACTTATTAACTAAACTCATTGGAATCATTACTAACAATGTTTTTTTACAAAATTTAATCATTTTAAGACAAAAATTAATAAGGTAGCTTGTTTAATGTCTTATTCCACAGTTTAGCTAAGATAGGAGTGAAATGGTGGCTTGAAGTGGGTAAGGATGAGTTTGTGTTAAAACTGTCCTTGTGTTAAAATTAACATTCTTGGCCCAGCCTGGACATCAGCAATTAGCACTGACAGTTTTCAGATTCAGTGTCATTAATAATCTAAGCCAAGAAAAGAGAACTAGGTGGAAGAATGTGGCAGAGGTTGTTCTTAGCATGGAACATTGGTAGATCAGGTCAATAGATCTAGATTCAAAATTAGGGTTTTCTTCCTATCAACTGTATGACTTTGAACAAAGTAATATTTCTGCACCTCCCTTTTCCCCTTAAGTAGATGAGAATTATGGTTTTCCTCCTTCCAGAGTTAGAAATATTGCAAAATAACATAGAGTGGGATGTTACAACAATGAATATCACATGGTAGATTCATGATTGTTACTATGTGTGAATTCTGTTTCCCACCCATCCTTCCTCTATTACTATAATCTACAATAATATGTTTTCTTTACCACTAATATTTTGTCTGCCTTTCATGGATATAACTCACTGGGTACTTATATAAGCATCATCTTGTAAATTTTCTATTTAATATCTTCTGTATGTGCTTACATTGATTCACTGCCTTTTTTCCTATTTCCTGCTTCACAGTTTCCCTGAGAAGTTTGACCCTACAGTGCTAAGTTTCTACCCATGAGATAGGAACTGGAGGCCAGATCCTATGCCTGTTTCCCATGACATTAAAGTAGACTGCTGTCCTGATCTACGAAAGCCTGTCTGAGCTAAAATCTGGTAGATTTATTATCATTCCCTGTTGGCCATGGCAGTCTTCTATAATTGTACTTTTTGAATATCAATATTGAACTAAATTTTTCTATCCCCTATTGAAAATAGAGATTTTAGTTCATGGACTAAAATGATGCTCTACTTTCCTTCCTTCCTGTTCAGAACATTCAGCATGACCTGAATGTGGGGTTGTTCTGTCTATATCTGACAAACATGGCTGAATTCTTCCTTTTTTCTTTATTTTGTTCAAACAGAAAGATTTTTAAATCACCAAGTAACCACTAAATCACTGTTTACAACATTACATTTATGTCCAAAATGCTTTTTGTCCTATTATGTTGACTGTACAGGAAGTTACAGGTTTAAGAAAATGCACAGAAAAGTTGAGATATCAATGTGCCCTTTCAGCACATTACTTCTTATATTAGCATTCTATAAGAAGATACTTAAGCAGTAACAGATCCTACCTGTCAACAAGCTAAATTGTTACTCAACTATTTATCTTTCTTTATCTTCAGTGAAAGTTTGATATCAGAGATTGCTCATATAGTTTCTTTATTCATTTAACAAAAATTGTATATATACTTCAGATAGGAAACATAATGAAAGCTTACATTTTCCAAAAACATCTCCCAAAATCTTTTGACTCTAGTAATAAATGTCTTGATTATTTCTGAGGCCATTTTCCAGCTCTATAATATATCCCTTCCACTGCTCTGCAGATTTTTGAAAATGGTGTATTTGATCTAAACATTTTTTTAAAAAAGCTAAACAGTAAGTTTAGATTCAAAGCAGCAGAGCAACTATTTTTGTGTCCATCTGTACTTGTCATTTCCCATCAAAGCTGAAATCTGTGAATATATTCTACTTTGTTTCCATTATTGTCACACATAATGATTGCCCAAAAGCTCTCCTTGAAGCTATTTTATTTTAGACTATCTCTGGTTTCCTCAATGAGATAACACATTGGAGACCCTGCCATGTTTCAACAACTTATTTTTTTTAATCAGACTTAAACATGAAGCCTAAAAATTTAAAGGTCTGTTTAAAAATTCCCTTTTGAGCCATAACATTCCATGTTATTTTCTGACTTCTATTGGACCTGTTCAGTATTTCCTCTTTCTATCCTCTGCTTATCTAGTATTCCACCTCCCATGCCTCCTTACCAAGCACAGACCCCACGGCCAGCCATTCCAATCATAATTTTCTTAGCAGCAGAGATTCCCTTAGCCTAAGAAATTCTTATCAAGCTGAGTATGATATATACTTATGAAATCCTACTAACTACTTTTCTCATACTGTTTGTGGGTAGACATGATGAAACTACATGGTTTTAGGACAAGAGCCCAAATCTCTATCTTTAATGGGGTATAGAAAAATTTACTCCAATATTGATATTCAAGAAATCCAATTTTAGGAGGCTGGCATGATCATCAGGGACTGATGATAAATCTACCAGATTTTAGCTCAGACAGGTGTCCCATGATCAGAAAAGCAGTCCACTTTAATGTCTTAAAATCCAGGATTAGGATCTGGCCTTCAGATTGGATAGATAGTTTCATGATGTCTACCCACAAACCCAGCATCAGTAGGAGAAACAGCAGTTAGTATGATTTCATAAATATATGTCTTCAGGTTGGTAAGAATTGCTTAGGATGAGAGAGTTTCTGCCACTATGAAAATCATGACTGGAATGACTGACTATGGAATCTGTGATTGGTAAGGAGGAATTTCTACCTGTTGGATAGAAACTAGGCAGCAATGTAGGGTAAAACTTCTCAGGGAAACTGTGAAGAGGGAACTAGGAAGAAACAACAGAAATTATATTAATTATCTTTTGATGTTTGATATCTAACTTAATGTCATGAATTATGTGTGTTCAATGAAATATTAATGAATAAAATTAGACTAGTTTATTCTATTTTATATTTGTGATATCTAACCCCAACTTCATTCTCTGCTGCTCATTAATGCTTTTATTAATCTCCAGTTGATTACTAAACATATTCAAAGTACTACTATTAGAAATTGTTCCTATTCTCTTCAAGTACTTAACCTTGGACTTGCCTTCCCCATTTTCAACATACAGTCTTGTTGTTATTGTGATTCTTTTAATAAAAATAGTCACACCATTCACTCCATACGTAATTAAATTCTCACTATACTTGAGGCCTATGCAAAATAATGAAGATACAGAGTTGAGTAAGTTATAGTCTTTATCATGAAGATATTCATAAGTAATTCAAGGATAATTTATAATATAATGCAATAATTCATCACTATAATTTTTAAATTATTTAACAACATCATTATAATTAAAGTGACTACTTATATTTGGATGAGAATGAAGAGCAAAGGATCATGAAAAGCCTCCTCATATGGGTATTAAAGTGTAAATAGGAGTTATCCATATGGTCTGAGTCAGGTAGAATTATCTTCTTGAAAAGAGAATTACATTTTTGTGCTCTGACCTCATATTTACACACTTTATTCCCTTGTGCCCTGGCTCTTACATCATCCCAACTCTGCTTTGACTTTTACACTTCCCCTTCTTACGCTATAAACTCATCCTTATACATAAGATTAGTCATTCATTCATTGAACAAATATTTATTGAGCATGTTATTATCTAGGCACCCAGATCTAGGTACTTGGTTATCTGCCTGTGTGAGATAATCATGTGAGATAAACTTCCCTTATTCAGTTTACCATTTCTTAGTTAGGATGGGCAATTAAAGAGATTTAAAAAACAAAACAAAAAGTATGCAATAATCACGACAATAACAAAAATGAAAAAACACATGGAGTCTTGAGACATATAAAGATGGGAGACATAACTTATTCCATGAGTCAAAGAAAATTACTCTCAAGGAGAAGAAGTAGACACTAAGGCCTAAATAATCTAAAAGATTAGCAATGTCCAATCTACTACGTGAATGACTTTGGACTTGATCCTTATGTAAGGGTGATAAGACAAATGACTCTATCAGATTTGAACACTGTGAAGACAATTATGGCTGCACTTTAGCAAATTGATTGAGCAGTAGCAAGAATGGATGTAAAAAGAGCAGGCAAGAATTTGTTATAGCTGATCAGGCAAGAAATTATGGTGTTTGACAATGGAGCTGTCAGAGTTCCGATACCTGTACACATAGTAGGCTTAAATGCTTACAATTCTAATACTAGTTTCCCTATATTCTGCCAGTCTCTCAAACTAGAATACTCTTACTTTTCTCACAATCAAATTTCTTTGAAAAAATAGTTTATACTTACTACCTCCTTTTTCTCATTACACATTTCTTAGTAACCTCTTACTGTCCTGTTTTTCTACCAAAATTAATTTCATTGTAACATAGTTAAGTGCCACAACAAAGACTACACAGAGATTTCGTAAAAAGGGCATTGTAGTATACAATTGTTTTTGCTCCTCTAGCATACTTTTCCTGACCTTAAATTCAAATATTCAGCTCATTCTAAATAGTCCTTTCTTTCCGCTTCTCCAATGAAGCAATTTCTTGTCAATGACAACCAACAATCTCTGTAATGCCAAACTTTATGGTTTTTCTTCCTCAGTATTAGTTCTGCCTCAGACTCCATTTCAGATTGTTTTCTGTTCCTCTTTGATTAAACCTCTAAGTATTTGATTTTATGCAAGTTTTGGTCACAAGGCATCTTCTCTCTATTTGCATTATAGACTATTAATCTTAGCTAGTCCCCTGGTTATAAATGCATTTAGGAACTGATACCTATTGAATTTATATTTCTAGTCCCTATTGCTCCCCTACCAATCTTATATCTCTAACTTCCAATTTGACATCGCCACTCAGATTTTTAACAGAAATATCAAGGTAATCTAAGCCCCCCAATAATTCTCAAATATCCCTAAAATCTCATTACCATTTCCCCCTCCCTATGGTGATAGCATCCTACACACAGTTTAAACAAAATTCCTTGATTCCTCCCTATCATTTCTCAAATTACAACCTCTAAAATATTTCTACAACTTTTCCTCTTCTCTCCATTGACACTGCCTTCACCAAGTCCAAACCACATTATTATGTTTTGTCTGGACTACCGCACTTGCCTTCTAAATATCTCCCAGTTTTTACTCTTTCCTTCTAACGTTGGTCCTCCACACAGCATCCTGAGCAATCATTTAAGGACATAAACATGCTATTTGGTTACTTAAAGCTTTCAATGACTTTTCCTTACACTTAGGAGAACAATCCAAACTCTCCACCAAGGCCTCTAAGGCCTTACATGAACTGGCCCATCCCTACTTCTGTGCTCTCCTATCAAAACCCTCTCTTCCTTCTCTCACTGTCCAAATCAAATTACACTCTTTTCCTTTAAATGTACTCAATTAGTCCACCTATAGGCTTTTGTATTGGGTACTTCCTTGTCCTGTACACCTTTTCTATTCATTCTAGTTATGGCTTATTCCATTGTATTACTTAGATCTTAGCACATCTACATAAATGTCTTTCCTAACCATCTTGTATAAACCAGAATATGCACTCAACTCAAGGAATTTGAACTTATACTATTATATGAACATTCACTACCAAATGATATAGTTTTATTTACTTGACTTCTTAAAAAATCTTTATATCAGCTACTAACAGCCCAAAGCTACAATAATATATAAAGTTTATTGGGTCAAGAATCTTATCTCCCTTACTTATTGCTATATTTCTAGTATCTAAAAGAATAGTATCTGGCTCATGGTAGTAACTCAATACAGAATCACTTTGTGAATGAGTGAAAGAGTACCTGCAATAGTTTTGTACTTATCCAACTTCCTCAGTAAACCACAAGCTCTCTGCAAATGAGAAATATGTGCTACATTTACAATGGCACCTGGTATTTGGTAGATACAAAAAATTTAAAAGATAAATAAAATAATTATCTAGGATTATAGAAAACTTCCATAAGGGAGAAATATTTGAGTTGTTTCTGAGAGAATAAGTAGGATTTCACCAAAAGAGGAAGTAGAAAAAGACATTACAAGAAGAAAAAATAAAAATAAAAAGCCTGAAGATATGAAAGATAATGGTTCCTGGGGGATAATTAAGGCATGTAGAGTGCTTGAAGAATTGCGATAAATATCTCATACTTCATTTAAAAATGTTCTCATTTTTTATAGACTAAGAGTCTGTGTCTCCTCAAAATTCATGTTAAAGTCCCAACCCACAATGTGATGGCATTAGGAGGTGGAATATTTGCAAGGTAATGAGTGTGGAGCGCTCTTGAATAGGAGCAGTGCCCTAATCAGAGAGACACCAGGGAGCTCTCTAGCTCTCTTTCTGCTATGCAAGAATACCTGATCTCAAACTTCCCACCTCCAGGACCATGAGAAATAAACTTGTTTTTCATATAAGACACTCAGTCAGTCTATGATACTTTGTTAGAGCACCCCGAACTAATTAAGACACATTTTTTTTTCTCATAAAGAGTTTTTAAGTTTCTTATTCATCTACAGTGTCTTTATTTTTTAATTTTTAAAAATTTTAACTGGCATGGATAATTGTACATATGTATGGGGTACAGAATGATATTTTGATACATGTATGCAATGTGTAATGATCCAATCAGGACTATTAGTATATTCATCACCTTAAACAGTTGATCATTTCTTTTTACTGGAAACATTCAAAATCCTCTCCTCTAGCTATTTAAAAATATACAATAAATCATTGTTAACTATAGTCAGCCTACAGTGATATATAGTAGAATACTAGAACTTATTTGTCCTATCTAGCTGTAATTTTGTATCAATTAACCATTGTCTCCCTATCTTCCCCTTCCCATCCTCCGCTGCCCATCCTCTAATAACCACGGTTCTACTCTCTACTTGGTAAATGGTACATTGCTAACTGCTACATTGCTAACTGAAAACATTTCCAACTCCTTTCATCCATTAAAGGCTCTTCAAAATCTCTTGCCAAGCTGTTTTTCCAGACTTACCTGCCACACTTCCTTTTCTTGTATTCTATACTACAGCCAAGTGGAGGATTTGCATATTCCTGTGCATTTCTAGCTACACTATTTTCAAACTCAGTGTCTCTGCTACACTTTCCCCTGTGTATGATAACCTTTCTACCATCTTTGAATCTACAAAACCTTCAAGTTTCATATGCCAAGACGAAGATATTAACTCCGAACTACCAGGCAGAAATAGCTGTCTTTTTACGTAACTCTCCTAAATGGGCAACTGGTTGTTTCTAACTTATATTATAATTTCAGTAAACTATTCTTTAGTTTTCTATTTTCTCTAGGTTTCTTATCCTATGCATATAACATTATTACTCACAATGTAGTTTTTGTTCTCCTTATAAGTACACAATTGATATTTCATAATAAAAAGTAAATTACACAGGGATATAAATATACATGAATACTTCCCTATTGCTAAATCTAAATAAAGCAATAACACCAAACATGAATTTTAAATCATAGACTTTGGTCAAAGATGCTGTGGGAGAGAAGCACGAAAAAGAGAACAAAGAGAGGAGTTGGAACCTTTCTTCTCAAGCCTGTGCTATATGCTATTACCACAATCAATGTTTTATCTATAGTTCTCACAAAAACTCACTCAAGTATGTGCTGTTAAAATACTCACTTTTCAAAAGAGAAAAATAAGACTCCAAGTGGCTAAGTAACATGAAACATAAAACAGGTGATTGCCATAGCCAAGAATTAGACCAATTTCTATCTACCTTCAAAACATGTTTACTTGCCCCAAACACTAAAAATCTTACTTAGATTCCTCATATACTTGGAATTATTATAAAATACCTGAAGGCCAGATATTTTTATATCTGTTATTAAAGCCAAATCTTGACTAGAAAGTGAATCTCCAACATTCCAGTAATGAGTGCCTTCCACTATAGTAAACAGACTGCATTTTATATTTCTCCTTGTTTTTAAAATACAATCAAATGAAGGTGTTGTTCTGATTCAATGCAACATTCATTGATTAACTTACAAAATTATTTTTTATTATCTAAGAAATGTAGTTGCATCTGAGAACAATAGCAGCGATCTAAGAAGTATATTTTTACAATACTAAAGTTTATGTTTAGAGTGGATATTAAGTGTTGTGCACAAATCTTTGGTGTATCTGAGTATTATTGAACAAACATCTGTTCTGCTTTTGGCTTGAATAATGACAGTTGATATTGAAAATATGTCAGCACTCTTAACATCATCATGAGTAGAATTCTTAATTAATCTATGGCTGCTGTCGATATCGTAGAATGCTTCTTTCTTGGGAGTGAAAGTTATATGGTCAACTCTGGATATTTCACTTTTGATGAAATTCTGAGAAACTGATATGTCCCTGAGGGGAGGATAATACTCTTAGGAAAGAAGTTACCAAAAATGAACTGACTCTCCTTCTGACAAATACAATGATGGGGCAGACGAGCTCAACATACAGCTATTCTTGTTTCCCTGTTTCTATTTCAGGCGCTTAAGTATCTGAGAAGCTGCAGCCCATGCTCGCCCTGAACCTCTCCTGTGCTTTGCTGTGCCCCTCAGAGGTCTCCAAAATGGAACCTCAGTTGTGGTTATGAGGGAGCCTGGTCTGGAAGTTCAGTGGAGACTGCTAGATGGTTCGTCTCCTGTTCAACATTTTCAATAAGCAATGCATGCAGGGCAAAAGATAAAAACAGGGAAATTTTTCCCAGTAAAAATTTATCTGTATCTTCCAACCCTCAGCTTCTTTCTTCTTAGATGGCTTATTTTAATATATCAAGTATTTGATATTTAGTGTTGTTTTACCTGCAGTTTTCAACAATGTGCTTTATTGCCATGTTTTTAACTGTTATTTTTCTCTGATATGCTAAAAAATAAAATAGCCCATGAACAATAATATCAAGATGTTGCAGATGTTTTGCCCAGTGATATTACAAATTTTATTTTTGTGCATTATTTCATTTAATTCTTGCAAAACACCAAGGGTTTATCATAGCCATTTTTAGAGATGAAGAGAGCAAAATTCAGAGAGGGTAAGTAACTTGCCTAAGGTCTCACAAGTGGTATGTGTATTAGAGAAGTCTGGACTCAAATTTAAGTCTCCAAAGCCAAAAGATGCCCTGAAACATTGCTCTATATACTATTGCCTTTTTTCAGCCTTGAAAATTTAAATTATAGTGATTCTTGGATTTCCACTGGAAACCCAGCTTTCTATCTACCAGTTGAACTGTTTATCTACACACTTCCATACAAATATGCATTTAGCCCATTCTCCATTCCTAAAGCTACCAGATTTAACAAATAAAAAGTCAGGATGCCTGGTTGAATTTTAATTACAAATATACAATTAATACTTTTTGAATATATGTATGCCCCAAGCACAATGGTAATAATGGACATTCATAGGGCTGTTGTCATGCAATATTTGATACATACTTATATTAAAAAGTTTTCATTGCTCATCTGAAATTAAAATTTAACTGGTGTCTTGCATTTTGTCTGGTAATCCTCCCCACACCATTTATTTTTGGTCTCAGTGCTTTGATGTTTCATAGAGAAGCCAAGAATTCCATTTCGCATGAAGGTTTCTTTAACCCTTATGTCTTGTATGGCCTCAACTTCACCTTATCTTTTCCTCGGGTGCCTTATTGTCTAGTTTGAAAACAAAACAAAACAAAACAAAACTCCAGCATTGGAAGGGTTACCGTTTGAAACAATGCACGGGGTCCTAGGGATGCCATTTAGCCAAGGATGGCTGTCTATCACTGATGTTTTCACAGCATTCAAGGTCTTAGGCTGCAGTTTGTTCAAGTCTATGTCTTTTTTTTTTTTGAGACAGAGTCTCACTCTGTTGCCCGGGCTAGAGTGCCATGGTGTCAGCCTAGCTCACAGCAATCTCAAACTCCTGGGCTCAAGCGATCCTTCTGCCTCAGCCTCCCGAGTAGCTAGGACTACAGGCATGCGCTACCATGCCTGGTTCATTTTTTCTATATATTTTTAGTTGGCTAATTAATTTCTTTCTATTTATAGTAGAGATGGGGTCTCGCTCTTGCTCAGGCTGGTTTAGAACTCCTGACCTTGAGCGATCCGCTCGCCTCGGCCTCCCAGAGAGCTAGGATTACAGGCGTGAGCCACCACGCCCGGCCTCAAGTCTATGTCTTGACTTCATTTTGAGTCCAGGCAACTCTTCACAAAACACCTAAAATAGGTATAAAAATAAAGAATGTAAATGTGTTAATTTGTGACTAGAACTTCCTAGCTACTCTCTTTCTCTAAAAGTCCCACCTCTCTCTGGCTACTAAATCTCATTAGGGGACACATTTTCTCTAGGTAAAAGTGTATGGGAAATAAAGGAGTGTGATGAAATGAAAAAAGTATCATTTTAAATTTTCTATCTCTAATCTGCAAAATGAGTTTAATGAATACAAACCTGACAGAATGAATGCAAGGACTAGAGATAATGCACAGATACATAATAAGTTTTATGATTTTAAGTATTAATATTTGTTAAAAAAAAGAGTAATAATTCATAACATTGATTGCCGTACACAGAATCAGAGTGTCAGGAACTGGATAATCTCATTTTCCTAAAATCAGTAATTGTAATTCTCTCAAATAAAGGATTGTGTTTGTTTGATAAATGTGACATCCTTGTTTCTGAGTTAGAGTTCCTTCTTACATATTAAGTGCTTGAAAAACCTTTATCAATATTTGTGTGACTTTTCCTACCTACTTCTCTGTTCTGTATTTTTGTTGCTTGCCAACATACCTTTGGATTTAAAAAAATTAAACGGTTTTTAAAAGAATAAATATGTTAAATCATCTCTGTGTTAATTATATACACAAAATGGAATTACACTGAGAACCACCCTTTCTCTTTATTTTGACTTTCCATATGTTTTCATTGGTTTATTGACTCCCTGGTTTCATGACAGTGCTCAGAGTTCTATGTTTCTACAGTACTCATGGAGAGATTATAGTCACCCCCAAATACCACATAGACTTTTCTGTCCTGAATCGGCAGCTTATTTTTTTAATGCAGCTTTTGACAAAACATTTAGTTTTTCACTGTCTCAGTTGCTTTATCTATAAAATAGGAATAGTAAAAATTGACAGGGCTTTTATAATGATCTATTTGTAGGCAAGAACTAATTTAAACATCAAACATTTCTACAAAACTATTACGGATTGGAACTACTTAAGACATACATTTATATTTCAGATGGAGGTAATATTTCTTAGTTCTTTGGGCTATTGTCTCTTTTTCTGTCTTCTCTTGTGTCTGATGATGCATCAATGCCTTCTGGTGGCAGGACCAAGATGACCTTGAATGGATTGGCTGTGAGGTGGGAAGAAATCAGAGTCTTAAAGAGGCGGGTAGATGTTGGTGCCATTTACTCATGTAGGAGGCAGGTATGAGAAGGGTGTGTGAGGTGCAGGGAGAGTTAGGGGCAGGAAGTTGTGATACTTTTCTTCACCCATCAAAAGAGTCATGACAGGTTAATAAAAGAAAATATAATACAGTTATTTAATCAAAGTTTTATATGACATGGGAGCCTTCAAAAATGAAGACCAAGACCCAGGAAAACCTATTCTTCTTTCTTCTTTCTTCTTTCTTCTTTCTTCTTTCTTCTTTCTTCTTTCTTCTTTCTTCTTTCTTCTTTCTTCTTTCTTCTTTCTTCTTCTTCTTCTTCTTCTTCTTCTTCTTCTTCTTCTTCTTCTTCTTCTTCTTCTTTTTTTGCTTAAGTTGGATGAGGAACAGACAGTCATGTAGAAATGTGATTTGACAAAAGGGTATGATCTAAGGGTAATTGAGGGTGGGAACTTAGCAAGACCTTTCTATTAAGATTCTTTTTGGCCTTTCTGTGCAGCAGTCCTTGCCTCTGGTAGAGGGCAGGGCTCCTCTGGAATTAAGATCTTCAAAGAAGAAGGGAATGGGAAGAGGATGACCTTTACAGCTTTTATGGCTTGCTTTGCCAGAGAGGAATTTTAGTTTCTATGACCCAATTTGGGGAAGAGGAATTCTGGTTTCTATGATTCTCTTCAGGGGAATAAGAGGAACAGGAGACAGAAGGGCAGGAGAAGGTCAGAGAGACCTTGCTTCCAAGGTAATTCTGACGTCCTTCAGTTGAAAGCACTCAGCATGCCAAAGTGCCATACCTTGGGGTACTGTGTTCTGAGCCTCAACAGTGTCATGTGGTAGATGCCAAGCCAGGCCTTGGATCCTCAAGCATATATGTTTGGTCCTAAGGAATTTAATAATTTGATAACATGGAAAAATTCCAAGTCTATAAAATATAGCAAAAAGTATGTCCTTAACAATGATCTGCCTGAACTATTTCTATTGCAGAAAAGCAGGGAAATTGGGTCTTGCTCACAATTGCATTACTGGGGAGTGGAAAAGCTGAGACTAGAAATCAAGCCCTCCTGGCTCCCAGTCTCAGTGGCAATGTCCCCAACCATTCTCTCCGTAGCACACACTTACAGTGACTGGTCTGTAGCCCTGTGACCTTGACTTGTAATCTCCAGTGTCTTTCTTCTAGGGGTGCAGGCTTTTTCTACATTAACACAGCCTGCCTCCACCCTAAGCAATTGTCAACCAATGATTGTAAGGTGTATACTAACCCAGGCCCCTCACTCCTTCCATTAAAGGTTGCTTTACACTATTGCCCAGAGTTTCTCTATGGGATTAAGCTCCCATAACCACTGAAGTTTAATAACCTGCCACTTAGTAGCTGCCTTCCTTTTTTGTAACACTTCTTTTCTCACCTGCCCATGTTCCCAATAACTCCCCAATAACATACCCATCCTACAACGTTTACCTCAGGAATTGCCTCTAGAGGAACCCAACTGGGACACTCTCTTTACTTACAGCTCAGTATCTTTTTCTGCATAGTTTAGTGGCTCAGCTGACTGTTAAACTTGGTGCCTGCACCTTTGTGGGAACTTGAAAAATAAAGAATGCTCTAAGAATGGACTTTAATGGCCACCTTTATAAAATAGCATGTTGTATCTTTTACTTATTCTGGTTTTTTCTCCTCTTCCTCTCAAAAGGCATGAAGGAATAAAAAAGAAAAAATGTCTTACACTGTTAATAAGTATAACACTTTCAGAAGCCAGGGCGATGAATTAGCTAATATAATGCTTCATAAGGTGCTACTTCCAGAAGGAATAAATGGTAATTTTCTCAGCAAATTCAGAAACATCTCAGTTACATAAAATGCCAGATCTTCCTATGGACTTTCTTGTATCATCTCTATATTTTATATTCTCTTGAGCATAGATGTGATATTTTCTCAAAATGTTCTTGCTAGTTATCTTTTTATAAACTATAAACATTTTCAGATATGAACTCTTCCTTAAATGTTTAAAAATCTTTGTTTTTCTATGTCTCAAATTTAAATGGAATGAAACTATTACGTTTGGGTGGTGGATGCCAATTCTTTATCTCTCATCACTGACACATGCCATAATTCAATCTCTGTGTCCTGTTGCTGTTCATAAACCAACAAGCTCTGGTGGTTTATGTCATCAGCAGAAAACTTGAAAGTGAATTATAGCCTTGCATTCAATCTCTATGTTCTGCGCAGAAATAGCCAGTTTTTCAGAATGTGCAATTTAGAGACTTGGGAGCAGGAGACTTATAAAGTGTATTTCTTGTAGCCTGTGCCAAAGTCAAAGCTATGAGCATTCAAAATAAAAGATTGATATAAAATCAGTTCAAAATATACCTACTTTGCTATATTTGCTTTATGAGCAACAGAATGTTTTTATTAATATTCTGGAAACTTGAGAGAAGCCTACATTCTATTTATTTCTAAACTTCTAGAGAGTTTCTAAAAAATAAAAATTAACCCAAATTTGAATCTTATTAAAATTGAGTTGGGAGGGTAATAACTTGGATATTCTGACTCATGGGTAGTAGAGTAGACTTTTTACTTTATGTGCTAATCTTTATTCATGTGAAATGGTTGAGTAAACATCTATAAGAATGTGTATACAGAGAGCTAACCAGGACACATACACCCAATGTCTTCCTTTAAAAGTTTCTAAAATGTTGGATATTTTGTAAAGAGAGTTTATTTAGACAATAAAAACAATTTTTATTTGTATTAACCAAACCTATAATATTAATACTTTTCAGTGCACAAACAGCACGTCCCAACAAATAAAGGATTCTCATCCTAAATAGATTGAACTACAAAATGCATTTTATATAGGGAAGTGATGAAAAACCTATTGAAAGAAACTTCTTAGCTTAAAAGATGATTTTTGCATTAGACTTTTGACTTTTATTTGGAAACCACCCTTTATTGGGAAAGGTGAAGCACTTTTAGATAAATATCCTTATTTACATTAAAAATGTGCATCATTATTCATATTTTGAAATCTATATAATACATCTCTTAATCCTATTTTAATGTCAAATATTACATTAATATATATGTCATATACTATTTTAGGTTCTGTAAATGTGAGAAAAACAGTAGTGAAGAAAATAGATATCTCTATCCTCAATAATCTTCTATTCTAATGGATAATGACGGACAAGAAATAAGTAAATAATAATAACTACATAGTATTTTAGGTGGGGTTAAGTGCTATGAAGAAGAGTAAAGAAGGTGTCAGGGAATTAAAGGGAGAATAAGAGGTGGCATTTTATGTGGCACTGTAATGGAAGACTCTCAGATAAGGTGACATTTCACTACAGGTATAAATAAATTGGTGGAATAAGCTATCTGAATACTTGGGAGAAGAGTGTTGCAGTATAGGAAAGGGAAAGTGACAAGACTTTGAGGTGGGAATATGCTAACTATGTTAGAACAACTGTAAGGAGGTCACTGTGGCTAGAGTAGAATGAGAGAGGTTGAAGTAGAAAGAGTGGTTGAAGATGGGGTCCAAAACATAGGAGGAGAACAGATGCCACACAAATTGTAGGCCTTGGGAAAGAGCTAACATTTAACTTTAAATAAAGCAGGAAGTCGATGAAGGTGGATCAGAAGTGATCTGAAGATTGCAGGCTATTTTGTTGAGAATAGACTGTTAAGGGAGACAAAAGTAAAAGGGAGCAAGTTGATTGGAAAGTTGCTAGAAATTGTTCAGGCAATATATGGTGACAACTTATGCCAGGGTGGTATAAGTGGAAGTCATGATTAATTTCTGTATAGATTTTGAAAGTAGCGTCAAAAGAATTTACTCATCATTTGAATGTAAAGTATGAAGCAGAGGAGTCAAAGATATTTAATTCTATAGTGTAGAATATACTTGTTCAACTCTTGTTTATTGGGGGATAAATGAATAAAAATATATACTAGTCTGAATGACAAAGAAATGCCTTGATTTTGGCACACAGACTGCGTAAGATGGAGAATGTGCCACATCAAACAATTTATATATTTTGTCAAAAAGGAAGACTTAGAAAAATTACTGGCAATTCTAACTTATTAATAAGAATATTATGTGATCCCATGAACCTTTTCCTTCAGCAAATAGCACTAAAAGTTAAGAAATTTTGGGGGTAGAGCCATATTTGGGTAGGCTATGTTACAGTCATAAAGATGCAAGGATAATTTCTATGGATTTTTTTTTAAAAAGTCTGAGAGAAATAAGAATTTTATGGAATTAAAGGCATCCAAATAGGGACAGAAGAGATCAAGCTCTCATTCTTTGCTGATGATATGATATTATATTTAGAAAATCCCAAGGATTCAACCAAGAGACTCCTGGAATTGATAAATGAATTTAGTAAAGTCTCAGGATACAAAATCAATACACACAAATCAGAGGCATTTCTATATGCTAATAACAGTCAAATTGAGAACCAAATCAAAGACTCAATACCCTTCAAAATAGCAACAAAGAAAATAAAGTACCTAGGAATATACTTAACTAAGGAGGTAAAAGGCCTTTACAGGGAGACCTATGAAATACTGAGGAAGGAAATAGCAGAGGACGTAAACAGATTGAACTTCATACCATGCTCGTGGGTCAGCAGAATCAACATTGTTAAAATGTCTATACTACCCGAACTGATCTACAGATTCAGTGCAATCCCTATTAAAATACCATCATCATTTTTTACAGATATAGAAAAAATAATTTTATGCTTCGTATGGAACCAGAGAAGACCCCGTATATCAAAAGCAATTCTAGGCAATAAAAACAAAATGAGAGGTATCAATATGCCAGACTTCAAACTATACTACAAAGCTGTAGTAAAAAAATCAGCTTGGAATTGGCACAAAAATAGGGACACTGACCAGTGAAAAAGAATTGAGAAACCAGATATAAAACCATCCTCATAAAGATGATTAGATATATCTAATCTTCAACAAAGCAGACAAAAACATACAGTGGGGAAAAGAATCCTTATTAATAAATGAATCTGGGAAAACTGGATAGCCACATGTAGAAGGCTGAAGCAGGATCCACACCTTTCACCTCTCACAAAAATCAACTCATGCTGGGTAACAGACTTAAACCTAAGGTATGAAACTATTAGAATTCTAGAGGAAAACATTGGAAATACTCTCCTAGACTTTGGCCTAGGCAAAGAATTTATGAAGAAGACCCCTAAGGCAATCACAGCAGCAACAAAAATAAATAAATGGGACCAGATCAAACTAAAAAGCTTCTGCACAGCCAAAGAAACAGTCATGAGAGCAAACAGACAACCTACAGAATGGGAGAAAATATTCACATGCTACACATCTGATAAGGGGCAGATTACAATAATCTATTTAGAACTCATGAAAATCAGCAAGAAAAAATCAAATAACCCTATCAAAAAGTAGGCAAAGGACATGAACAGAAACTTTTCTAAAGAAGACAGAATAATGACCAACAAACATATGAAAAAATGCTCAACATCTCTAATCATCAGGAAAATACAAATCAAAACTGCAATGAGATATCACTTATCCTCAGTAAGAATGGCCTTTATTAAAAAGTCCCAAAACAATAAATGTTGGCGTGGATGTGGAGAGATAGGAACACTCCTACACTGCTGGTGGGACTGCAAACTAGTTCCATCTCTGTGGAAAGCAATTTGGAGATACCTTAAAGCAATACAAGTAGATCTATCATTTGATCCAGCAATCCCACTACTGAGCATCTACCCAAAAGAACAAATGACACTCTACAAAAAAGACACCTGGACTCAAATGTTTATAGCAGCACAATTCACAATTGCAAAGTTATGGAAACAACCCAAGTGCACATCACTACATCAGTGGATTAATAAAATATGGTATATGTATGCCATGGAGTACTATTCAGCTCTAAGAAACAATGGTGATACAGCACATCTTGTATTTTCCTGGATAGAGCTGAAGCCACTCTGCTAAGTGAAGTATCCCAAGAATGTAAAAACAAACACCACATGTACTCAGCAGCAAATTGGTATTAACCACTGATCAGCACCTAAGTGGACATATAAGAATAACATTTATCAGGTGTTGGGCAGGTGGGACGGGGGAGGAGGGGACGGGTATATACATACATAATGAGTGCAATGTACACCATCTGGAAGATGGTAACGCTTGAAGCTCTGACTCGGGGTGGGGGGCAAGGGCATTATAGGTAACCTTAACATTTGTACCCCCACAATATGCTGATATAAAAAAAATGTATGGCCTTTATTTATAGAATTCAATGGTGCTGTGGCTTTATTTCTCTGCCTCAGAGACCTGAGGTGCAATTTCCTTTTCCCAGGGGCTTGTGTCTGAAGGCGAAGCCTCCATAACTTACCATGGTTCCACTTTGGATGCAATGAGTCTCATCATCTATCACAATGTTAGCGGCACATCACAGGTGCTCATAACATTTTGGCTAAATTAAAATAAATGTCTTGCTCTTCTAAGAATTTTGATATCAGAGAAATATATTACATTTCAGTAGGAAAATGTCCTTGAACAAGCAGTTTTATTGAAATTTTTCTTCATCTAGTATCTATTTTTTTTGGCCTGACATTCTTCACCACACACAGTTTCCTCATTGATTTTGAACATAGAATCATTTTCTAATCCATTATTATAATAGTCTAGTTATAGGATTTCCCAACTGAGAGAGTGATGATTTTCTGGAGAGAGCACAGACTGTTGGAATTCTGGTTCTGCCACAGTAAGAACATGGGCAAGTAGCTGAACCTGAATTAGCGTCAGTTCTTTCGCAAGTGTAAAAAGGATAATGAGAATTATTTTCATAGGATTCTGCTGTTGCAATACAATCATAAAAGTACCTAACACATAGGAGTGAACTAATAACTGAGAATTGTCTTCTTTAGATAAAATTTACATATTAATTTTGTACCTTTATATTCATCAGTGAATGCCATTAATTTTAGAGCATTCCATAGTGAGACAGAGAAGGTCAGGAAACAAAGGAGGTCAACTTCCTGTTGCTCTCATTGTTTTCTGGCGGTCTCAAGGATGGGGTGCTGCATTTTAGGGCATATTCTGAAAGTAGCCATGATATCAAACTACAGAACACTCCCCTGTATATGGAAGGTCTAAAAATTGCTATTTCTTTTGGGGAGATAAAGGGCTGTATGTTCAGCTAGCCTATTGATTTTGTTAAAAGGAGGGAAAACAATCTGCTCAGGGGAAATCTTACTTGAGCAGTTCTATACATAAGCTGCTTCATCACTGCAGATCTATTTTTATTCATATCATTAGAAATACTATATTAAAATGTTAGAAAAGTTGGAGAGAAAAAAAACAGAATTGACCATGAAATGATAGGATGTGCAGATGAGCAAGATGTGCCTTTAGAACAAGTATGTCAGGCAAGTGTCCTTGGAACTTTGCATATTCTAGCATAGTCTGCTCAGGTTAGCAGTCAGGATATCACTGAAATACAACCCTGACAGACATTGCTGAGCACTCCTCACACTGAGCCAAGCAAGGACAGTGTTCATAGACGGAAATGCCCTTAGTATTGTCACAGATATGGAAACATACAACATAAACCATGACCAAAAGGCAACTCCATTAAAATTATGTTTTATTTACTCAAACAAGACTTTCTGACACTTCTGAAAAACTAGAAATAAGCTCATATCAGAAAAAAGAATTGCTGAGAGTATGCAACTGGTAGAAAACCTGTAGCAAGGTCATCAAAGTTCAAGGTATACTCTTAGTACCTTAGCATCAGTTTAAGAGTAAATTTTGCAGGTGCAGAGATGCAAAGCTAAAACTGTGTAATTACTACATACATTAGATATTAGGTAATGACAGTTCATCATATGGACACTAGATTGAATTTTGGTATCCCACAAACACAAAAAAGAAATAGTGTGTAACACTACTGTTTAAAATACTATACCACACACACAAAAGTAAAAAGCAAATGACTTTGATTGCCAATACCTTGTTTCATTGCATATAGAGTGAATCCATAACATAACTCTACAAATAATAAATACATTCTAAATTATTTAAAACTATTAATGATCACTCTTCTTCTTCTGAGTTTCTCAACCACCTCAAACAGATAAAATAATTCTTCAAACTACACATCTATGAAGCTGGAAAAGTCTGAATTTAAAGCCATGCTTTTGCCTTGGGCTCAAGCTCCTGTGAGACATCAGCTCTGCAGATATGATTTCCAGAGACTTACACACAACAAAACAGGGGAACGTGCTAATTCATTTACACTAGGGAAGAGCCAGGGCCAGTACTATTCAAAGGGCAGCAACATATTCTTGCTAGGAATGACCTTTTCTCCTTTTATTTATTTCCTTTTTTAACATTTAAAAAAATATTTTTGGTCTGGTGGTCTTATGCATTCATAATTCAGATCAAATATCATTCCCTATGAAATTTCCCTCTAAACGTCAAAGCAGAGAAAAGTCACAGATTTGTCAGTTTTTACATGTCATATTCTTTAAGGCCCTTACTTTGGCATACTAACAATTTATCTTACTCACTAAACCACGAGTCCTGTAAGGGCAAGGTATGGGGTATGTCTTGCTCAGTCAGCTCTGTCTTTGTGTAGTGCCCAGTGTGGTTCCTAGTGCAGAGTAGACTCCCAAATAAATTAATGTTGAAAAAATAGGTGGATGAAGAAATGTATAAACACAAAGATATTTTAATTCAAAGAACTTTTACCATTTTTATTACTAATAACTTGAAGTATTAAAAAATACTAAATCTCAAGAAGAGGACTTTCATTTATAGAAACTAAGGTGGAGATAAATGAAGATAAATACTTAAAAATCATTTGGAAAACAACCACTGCTAAGTGCTTTTTGAGGTAAATTTGACTATAGACAAATTATAACCTAACTGGAATATGAATTATGGACTTTATCCTTTGCTTGTTATGTGTGAATATTGCTGAATTGAAAACTATTATTAACATGGAACACCACTAAAATCTATATAATAGTAAAAAATAAAAATAATAGTTCCTCCAAAATTCAAAACACACATGCACACAAAATGTTTGCTAAAGCAAAACAAAGAAATATTAATATAAACTTTATAACGAAGATTTCAATAGTGAAGTCAGCATGAGCTTAAAGGATAGAATGTAATGAACAGTTGATAAAGGTTTGATAAAGATTCAAAGCTTATGTTGATTATGAAAATGAAGGCTTAGCATTTCCATTATTGAACATTTTTCTGCAGCTTTCTTTAGCAGATATTAAGCTTGTAAAGAGCAAAAGCTTTCAGGAATCAAGTCTTTAAGAGAAGGAATAATAGCATTTGGAAAATTTATTAAAATACAAAAGGATCAAAAGTCTTCAAAGAACTAATCTATGTGGTGATCTTGCATTCTCTTTGTACAACTAAATTGAGTCCAAAGTATTAAACTGAAACCATGGAACTGTAATTACACAACTAACTAGCCACCTGCAGTTTAAATAGTGTCAAGTGAATTGGGTCAAGTTGAAATGAAGTCAAATACTTACATGAAGAATAAAACACTTCCTCAGCCTTGTTATTGGGTTGTTAGTGTGACTATGAACTGGCTGACACTTTGAATAACAGAATCTTCAGGGTTTAACACATTGGCTCTTATGTTATCTTCTAAAAGTCTTTAAAAACATACAAAATGAAAGTGCTTAATATGACAGAAAACACTCAGTATATGAGGGTCAAATGGATAACGCCATCTGTCTTTTTCTTATATGTAAAGCAAGAACTAGAAATCAAACTTTCTAAGTATTTTGCACAAGATGTAGTGATAACAATTATAAACACTTGTATCATAATTTCTAAAATTCTTCCTCGTCTAATGTTTCATACAAGAGATGCAAAAATTGAGACTCTGAGAACCTATTTTTTTCAAGATCCTGTAGTTCATAAATGTTTAAACCAGGACTTAAAATCAATTTTATTTTAAATTTCAAACTCCTAGGTTCTTAAAGGACATTGCTACTAACTGCATACCTATTATACACGTACATAGGTTCTACCAAATCCACATTTTCTAGCAATTAGAATTATGAAACATTAAATTTTCTATTAGAAGTGAGAGATTAGAAATGACCAGAAATATGTTTTCACAGTACAAGCCTAATAGGTGTTTCAAAAATTTTCTCCTTAGTATGTATAATGAAAACTATAGGTTGAAGATAAAAAATTGTTTGTTTAATATGTGAAATTTTTAAGTAATAGAATAAAGATGCCATTCACAAATAACAACTTAGCAGTCAACACTTCTGGAAATTCACATGCCTCTGCCTGAAACTACATATTTTGACCTATCGTTTTGTGCAGACATTACTTTCAGATATATAGACTTACAGTGACAGCCATAGTAAAAATGTTTAGTTTGCTAGAGCTTTTATATATGTAAATTGCACCTTTTCAATATGTGTCAGTTTCTGGGCAGACAAAATATAGTCCCCTGATCGAATCCAATAATGTAATTCAAATGTAGTTTTTTTTTTTCTTTGCTGTCAGCATGAACCCCTAGAGCACAGTAGCTTGCGACAATAGCCGAACACAGAGATTATAAGACATCTCATAGATTCAGCTAGACTTCCTAGCCTGTTATGCAGAAGACTAAGCAAGATATTATTTACAGTTTAACTCTGATATGAAAGAAAAGTTTTATTTGGTGTCAAGTAGTAGGTATGACACTAGAAATGAGTTTATCACAAGCAACTTGGGAAATTTCTGTATTCATGATTCAGGACTATAGCTCACTGCTCCTTGAAATGCAAAGAATTTTTTAGTCAATGAACAGAGCTCACCCACACTTACAGAAGCCTTTTTGTACTTTGTGGGAGTTCATGTTTTTAGAAAACATTCATCCAATCTTGCTGTTGTAGCTGAATTAGACTCTAGCCTGGGAGCAACAAATCTTAGTTTTGCTGTTGCTCTAGGTTTTTGTTTTTAACTTAAAAATTAATTTTTAATATGCTGCAACATATTAATAGTTAAGATTTGGTGCAATGTGTGTTTCAGACATATAAACCAATTTTATACAAATTGAGATTAAATAAGTTTTGAGAGAATCTTGGCCAATGCATACTTACAGAGGTTGAGCAATAGAACATTTGATTTCAATTGTGTAAGTGGATGAACATGAATAAGAGAAAAGATCTACCAAGAATATGAGAGTCCACCAGAGACCGCAGTTATATTTTCTGGTTATAAATATTTTAACTTGTTGAAAAATAGCAGTTGAACAAACATGAACAATGGATATTTTCTCAGATTGCCCTAAACTCAGAAAATTTGAATAATAAGGAAATGCAAAACACTTTCACACAAGACGATGCAAATAAATGTGTCTGGAGAAGAGCTTGATCTTCTGTAGGAACTGTCAAATTTATTACAGAGAATATTGTAGGATAGAACAAAAAATATTGGTGTGTGCTTTATGAGAGAATATCTAGGTAGATGAACCTGATAAAGAGATCCACACAATGAAAGAAGGAGATAGAGAAAAAGTACAAAGAGGCAGAACTTGTGGATAGATGAGACATATAACAAAAATTTGGCAATGTGCTAAAGTAGTTTTAGGATGTAAGAATTGATGAGTAAAGAAAGAAACTTCTGAAGGTTTAAAAGATATGTAATAAAAAATGAAGATAGATTTGTTTCTTATCTATCTATCTGTATATTATAGGTATTGGACTCTTTTTAATTCAAATACTGTGTCTTTTGGGCCTTCCTAATTATAACTCTAGTGTATTAGGGTTACAAATATCTATAAAAAATTTGGTTTTCCTATTTTGGTGTCAAAGGCGTTTGTAACTAACAAAGGTAACTTAATGATAGACCCTCACTTTCCTCATTTCTATTGTAATAATTATAACATTTCAATAACAACAAGCATCTATATATATATCAATCTACTTACATATCTATGATTAAATCTACATCTACAACTCTACATCTACAACTATAATTCTAGACATGACCATAGATATACCATGTATCAAGGACAATATTAGATAATTTGCATTTTCATTTTGTTATAGTAATAATATTGTTATTATCATTAAACAGATGAGAACAAAGACTTCTAACAGTTACTGTTCTTACCCTAAATCACAGAGCAGATTCCCAGATCTTAACAAGTTGACCATGTTTTCTGAGAAAATCTCTTTTTATAAAATTCAGAGAAATATTGTAAAGTTACATGAAATAATAAAATAAAGATTCCATGGAAGAAGATCATTAAGTAAAATAGAGGGGCAAGAATATGTTATATATATATATGTATATGTTATATGTTAAGAGCACATAATTTATAGCCTTGGCTGCCTGGCTGCTTAATTTGCTAACTATGTGACTTTAGGAATAACTCCTAATATTATATAACTCCTCAGCTACCTCATCTATAAAATAGGGATCATGACAGAATCTACCGCAAAGATTTGTTTTGAGAAGTAAATGAATTATAAAACATTTAAAACAGTGCCAAGCATAAAATAAGTACTACATATGGAATTATCTACAGTTATTTCAAATGGCCCATCATGGTTTTGTTTTGTTTTGATTTGATTTGGCTTGGTTTGGTGCTAAAATTTTAAAAATATAGCATAGGTGTTTGCTGTTCCACACTGAGCATAAAGAAAATCTGAACATCATCTGTGTCTTCTGGCTTCTATCAAATGACTTATAGTTAATAACAACCATATCTCCTTGTAGTACAGCCTATGTAAAAAAAAAAAAAAGAGCCTTTTTCTTCTGGACGCAAGTTGCCAGCCTGACTAATATCTCTGTTGCCGCCACACGCCTTGGTAGAGGCAGGCTGCAGGAAGGAAGGCACATTCCACTGTTATCTTAAAGTATTTCCCTTGCTTTTCTTGCCTATTACCACCGCATTCAAGATTGCTATAAAATAGCTCGTGAGCACACTCACATGTTCCTGCACCTATTTGCATTTCCAACCTAAGTCTGCGGTTGTACATTTCATTGTTCACACTAATCTGGCTCAGGATTCCTTTGAATACCTACATAATGTGAGAAATATGGTTCACAGAATACCAGTGGTGGTTAAAATTACATTAAAATCAAATGCTCAGCTTGGTGCTTATTCATATCAATATATATATTAGTTTTTCTAAACCTGTGCTGGCTCTGGAGTAGTAGTTTTGTCTTCTGGTTTTTGAGAAAGTCTTAGAGAGTATTTATGGTCTCCCTATTCTGGCATAAACCATGAGCAGTATTTATATTATTTTCAAGGCTTAATAGCCATCCTCAATATGTTCCCATGTTTGTAACCAAACAAAATGATTTTATATACTTTTTTAGTATGTACTTTGTGCTTTGAAATTTTGTTATGCCCTTGGCTGTTTATTAGAATAGGATGCCCGCTAAAAAATAGTTATTAATTATTAAGCAATGCCTTCAGTACTGGTTAAAGATAATTAGACTCCTCTCAAGATTAACAGTCCACTAGGGGAGTGGGTAGCTGAGTTCTCAGAAGTGGTCAAACTCCCATTAAAATTTATTGTAAATTAATAAGCCTTTTTATCAAGAATGGTAATTTTTCCCAAAGAGGATTTATAAATTATGACATGGACAAAGTCTCTGTCTTTGGCCAGGCATGGGTCAATTTTTCCCTTTTTACATGAGTTTATGACAAGTAGATCTGAAGGACTGAATACAGGATTACTAATTTCCCATCATAGAGGAAGAGATGAGGGTCCATAAATCTCAGTCAAAATTTATTACTGGGAGAAAAGGATTTATCAGTAGTGGAAAAGAGATATCTGCCATAATTTGAATCCTCTATAAACTGAAACAAATTAATGGGGCCACTACTTTACTGCTCGAACCTATCTAAACTTCTGGCCTGCCTGAGTTCTATGGAATGGGATGCTGAGTGCTAGGAAATCCAACTTTGATGTGGGGCACCGCGAGGATTGAGCCCACTCAGACACAGATGAGTTCGTCCGCTCTTTCAGCACAATGAAGGGAATGCACAGAAAATTTCTGTAAGAGTGCAGACAGAGAAGAAATATACAGTATTTTCAACTCTAAAGTGAAGTGTGTGCACAAGAGATTTTTGTTTTGTTTTGTTTTGTTTTAGAGCTGTGACCACTAAGATGGGGATCACTTCCTTAAAAATGAAAATTACGCACTTGAGTCAAGTGATCATATGAATGGTCCAGGACCAGGAAGGGGCATTTTCTAAACTATGGAGTTAAGTATCAGTTAACGGAAAGGTGGAAATCAAAAAAGAATTGGGGTGGAGAGCTGTGATGGGGAAAATACTTTAGTAGCTCAGTTGAAAATTAGATTCGTTTTTCTTTGAGATATAAGAAAAGTGAATGTTTAAATACTCATTATTACAATACAGAAAAGAAAAAAAATACAGTTAAGAATTATTAAACCCTGCCGTCAAAACTGATTAAAAGTAACTGGGCTCCTCCCAAGATTAATAGTCCGCTGACAGGGTGGATAGTTGAGTTCTCAGAATGATTGGTGAATTCCACCCCCTGCTCTAAAAAATCTTGAAAGCAGAAACCCATATTTGTTTCTAGTTATAATCATATAGAATTTAATAATGCCTTAAAATGTCTTAACCTATCTAACTCCTTCATGTGCATTATTTTTGTTATTATCTGTCAGGATCCTTGTATCAGTTAGCGGGAAAAGTTCTGACAAACTGCAATAGCTAAAGATAATAATATTAAAAGTTAAAACATTACTAATTGCATGCTTTTCAGGTAGTATCTAATTTAATTCTGAAAACTAACTTAAGAGGTACATACTATTATTACTTATACAAGAGATCCATGTGGTTAAGGAAAGTTAGATAACTTGCTCAAAGTCACAGAGAGTGCTTGACCTTGATACAAACAGAAGTCCTTTTTTTACTCCAAAGTCTAAGCTGCTAACACTAAGCCTTCTGTGCAAACCTTGAATCTTGAGCTTCAATCCTACTTCTGCCATTCTTGCAATTATGAATAAATTATTTAGCCTCTCTGAGCTACATTTTCTTTCAAGTAATGAGCCCAAATTGAGACCTCACATATTCAAAGCACCTGAGTCTGTCCTAGGCAGCTGCTAGTAGAAGGAGTTTATTTTCCTTTCTATAATTCTTATCTTTGGAAGAAGCAAGAGAGATGGCACTTTCTATACTTTGAAGCAAAGTTTAAGGGTGAAAGCCCCAAGGGAAAGAAAATGTGTTGACTCATTAGGAAAAGGAAAAGTCAGGGTGGGCCAGGAAGGTGGCACTGAGACTAAACAGAAGAGCGGGTGGGGTCCCTTATACATGACTTCACGACTCTGTTCTCTGTCTTGTTTTGCTTTGTGCTATTTCTTGGAACAATCAACAATATCTCATAAGCTTATTGAGAAGGCTGTTGTGAGGATGGCAGTATAAACCAGGAGGAGGTAGTTATGATTCTTATATTGTTTTTTGCTACTCAGACTAGAAACTCCCTAAAAAAGCAGAATTATAGCTCCAGAAGTGTTTCCATGGTAATGATGTTAAAGGGAGGATGTAAAGGAGAAAAGCCTAGCATATCATCAAGGAGAAAAAGTGAAGAGATACAAATCAAGTCACTATGGTAAGTTTTCTCTCTCTTTTTTAGTGAGTATGTGTAGATGCTCATTAAATATTTATTAAATTGAATTGAAAATAATATTGTGACCGCCACTGTTCTTTCAGTGCTCTGTGTGAGATAATTGAATGGATTACAGAAAGCATAGGAAAACTTTTTCTGTATATGATAAAGTTCTGTGCAAATGTGAATGGTTTTAAAAATCAATTAAACCACAATTTTTTGGAATATTAAGCATGCACTAAGTACTGAGGATACAAAAATTAATAAAATCTTAGTCCTAAGAATCAATGAATCTTACGGAAAAGAAAGTGTCAGAAAAAGTTATCTTGGAAATGGGCAAATGATTGTCAAAAATATTGACTTGCAAATGGCCAGTGAAATTCCTGGGAGTCCTTTCAATGGAGTGCTGAACATTGTCTACCGAACTGTCTGGGGGTTATCTGATTCTATGAGCTTTGATTGTCTTTTATTGACTAGGCTATTTTACAACTCTGTAGGGATGGAGGCTATGTTGTAACAAACTGATAACAATGGAAATGTTTCTTGTCTATAGAAATGCAAATGAATTTTGTCCAGTAGAGAATAAAAATCTCTGTAAGACATTTTATTTAAATCTGTTTTAACATCCTTCTTGTTTCCTGACTAATTAATGATCTAAATAAAATCTTTGATAGATGTTCATTTTATATTTGATGACAGTCATGATTTTACCATTATATTTTCACAAAATATGAAATATGAAAGTATGAAAATTATATTTTCACAAAAGGGAATCCTCTTAGATGCCTGGCATTAAGCTCAGCAATGTCTGTTAGGCTACTTCATTGAATATTCAAAACAGCTCTACAAGGTGGGAAGACTTCCTTCTAGAATCTTTACTTACTGGTAAGAGCTCTGAGGTTTCAGAAGGAAAAGGTAAGTTAACAAATATTTATGAAGCAATCTGACAGGTTCTCTACAAAGGCTTAAGGGGGGCCCAAGTAGCAACTACTTGGTGGAGATGAACTGGAATTGTTTTCTTATTAAACATATGAAATACTTGAATATCTGTATTTCAATATCAGTTTACAGTGCTTCATTGTATTTATATATTATATGTTTGATAAAAAGAATGCTACTTCTTATATGAAGTATTGTGAAGATAGTGGGACATATTCAAATTTTATATTGCTAATTTTCACCATAATTAATATCTCAATGGATGACTTTGTGTAGTTGGATCTCACCAGCTTGAAGTAGAATTCTAGTATAGGAAGACACATTCAGAAAGAAAGAATCTAGCATGATTGTTAATATTTTTGTGCCCCTTTTGCACTAGGTAGATGAATACTAGCTCAATTTTTTACTCTCCTGTTCTGCTAAACAATGACCTCTATAACCTGAAAGAAAATTGGTAGTGTGCAGGAAAAACATTTTTTAATGATCCTGAAAAAAGGTTAATTACCTTAACAACTAGAAACTGTTCATTTCTTCCCCAAACCCCTTTTCATTCCCTTTTCTGCTATATCTTATTTGTCAGATATTTACATCTCTAATCATTCTTTTATTTTCTAAAAGAACTGGCTCTTTCCTGGTTTAGACTGTGATAGAGCTTTCATTTATCATACAAAATAAAATCCATGATATTTTCAAGATATATTGATATTCTTTTAATATTTACCTTAAATATGAAGATACATTTAAAACTATTTGTAAAAAGGTGTACCCTGTAATGTTTCACTAAATAAATGTTATTCAATTGATAAATGATTTATTATTTTTAAGGATGAACCATATCATTTTATTATATATATATGTATCCAATTATTTGTTTATCTCTAATGTGCTTTTAAAAAAGCTTGATTTTAATGGGATTTTTTTATATTATAGGAGCCCTTAGAAGTATGTTAAAGACAATGAAACTTTCAAGCTACATATGTGTATCAACAAAATATATTGTAGGCAGTTTTATCAGTGAAGTACTTTGAGCATTAAGTTTCTGTTTATGCATGCAAACCAAATTTCTTATCTATTGACTGTCAAAAAGTGAACATGGCTTTTGGCTTGGAATTTATTTTAACCTCACCCCCCCCCTTTTTAAAATGTATTCTCTTCTCTAGGGCATTATCTATACAAAATTCATCTAGCTAAACTTGCATGTGTTTTCCAGATCAGCTTCATGGACAAAGATGATTTCCACATGGCATCAAAAAAAAAAAAAGGGAAAAGAATTAAAGAGTGACACTTTGTGACTCTGTGGATCATTTAGTTCTGTGTTCTACATAATGTCAACCATCTAACATTTTATGGTTTTGTAAAAATCCAGATATGGGCATCTTGAAGGCAATATCTCTAGAAAATTGACTGTATCTTTAAAGTTTTAATATAATTTCTACCAACAATCAATTGGCACAAATGAATCATCATCTTCATCATTGGTAATTGTTTTTAAATACATATAGAACACAAATGAGGTTATGGACCTATACCAGGCATTACGTATGTACATTTATTGGTATGAGAATGAGTTCTTTTTAATGAGAGCTTATAGTTGTCTTGGGGAGGCTGGATATATTGATAAAAGAATAAATAAATATAAGATAATGCATGATGTAGAACAGCAAATGCACTCTATGAAAGATGCTTCTCTACGAGTCTATCATATTTCTGTGCAGAGGCATTGATTCTCTTTGTCCCAGATTGTCTTTGAATGAATGCTTGTATAACAAGCAGCTTAGATGGTATAGTGTGTTCCTCAGAGCAAAGGGCAGGTTTGTGTGCTGCCCAGTGTGTTAAGATAATGTTTCCCTCTAGGTGAAAATTAGGCAGATTTCTTCGCTGTGCATTATAAGGTTGGGATTTCCCAAACTCATGGTTGCTCAGCTCTGATGCAAACCCACTTTGTACAAAGCATCCACCTGGACCATTATTTGTCATCCTGCAGAATTTGAGTAACAAGGTAATTAACATGAACATGAAGCTCATACTGCTTTCTGTGCCATAAATAATAAAATCCTATGTCTCTGACCCAAGAGTCTTGTGTTTTCTGCCAGCATTTATGAAATTAGAGCAGATTAACTTGTCAGGTCCACCTAGGGTAAAATTTCAGACCCTTCAAAATTCCTTACAGAAGTTTGTTTGGAGAAAAGAATCTAAATGTTTTGATAAGTCCTCTCCAGGCTTTGGCACATTACTGGTCATGGACAACTTTTAATTACTTGGAAGTTAGGGCTCTATTAAACTCTATATAAAAAAACCATGGGGAGTATAGGTAAAAGATAATATTAGCTAATTTGTCCTATGAGGGTGAACATAACAGGGCACACATATGTAAAGGAAAAGGGGGCTGAAAAAGTTGGGTAATTTCAAAAAATATGTTTGATTTTATATTTCACTTGGGCTATCTGAGTATAGCCATGATGACAAATCTCTTATTTTTTGCTCAAAATTTTGTATAGATGATAATTTTTCAGTTGGAAATCCTTGTGGTAAATTAGATTATTTCTCCATATATTTATTCTCCTATTTGATTTCTGACAAGTAGTGTTAGATATCATCATCTTGCTTCTGTACAGAAATGTGTATAGCAGAGCTCTGAAATTATGGCAGCCAGTACTGAAGAGAGCTGCCTATTAAGAGATTTAATCATGGGAATGCTTATGTTCAATAAAAGTTATCAAAAGGCATTATCATAATTAGGAACTTTAGCTCTCCTCAAGTACAGCACCTTATGAATTATGCGGAGCTATTTTTGAACTACAATGCTACACTAAATTAGGTTCCTCTTTCGTTAAAAAGAAATTAAAGCATAATCAGTTACTATTCTCTGCTCGTTTCCAATTTCTACAATGCTGCCTTGATTTTATAAACCTACAGAAATCATGTCTTTTCTCTACTCCTTTTTCCTGTTTTAATGTCACCTTACATCAGTTTCATTTTTTTTTTTTT
>VBSM01000529.1:58983388-59053179 GCA_008086735.1 Cheirogaleus medius
AAGAAAGACAAGTGTTTGTTGCAGGAAAACATCAATATATGGCATTTTGTAGACAGGACTACTCTGGAAAGACTCTGTTATTTTTAGACCATTAGCATCAAGTCAAGGTTTCAAATGATAAATTCAATTAGAGTGGAGTTGACTAAGTGATCTAAAATAGTGTGCATTAGGAGCAATGTACAAGCATGGAGTTCATTAAATGGCAGTATCAATGTGATCACCTTTTAGTAACACAATCAATTTGCTGGTCTTTGAATTGTAGCAGTGGTCAGACTAAATTAAATTTAATGTACATTGACCAAGTGATTTACAGTATCTAGATTTACAGTATCTCAGAATAAAGAATGATGACTTTCAAGCATTCCAGTAGCGAAGACAAGAATAAATCATAAAATGGGCCAAATAAGGTGAGGAAACTTGCCTTTTGTTTGCTTCCAAGTTTTGCAATAGTTCTTTTCCTGAAGTCTGCAAAAAATGTCAGACTAATTGGAATCCTGTGAACCCCACATATACTACAGACTTGAGTGCTGCATTGGCAAATTGGTATTCTATTTACATTCCCATCAAAGCATTTAAGGTTTATATTGCTGAATTCCTACTGACAGGTGCTACGCAATCAGCACTATTATGAAATACTGGAAATAGTCATTGTAGCTTAATAAGGAAAGCTTGAAGATTCAAAGATGGGAAAAGCAAAACAGTTTAAATTCATTACAAGAGCATCTGAATACTTCATCTTTCAACTCTTTCCTTAATCTACCATATATGAATAAAATAATACTAATAAAGATTTCATCTGATTGGTGGCCACATGTGTCATAGTCACATATATTTTTCAATAATGTGCATTTTTCCCCAGAGAGCTGTTGCCTATTAGCATAAGATTTGCCAAGAACCATCACAACCATGTCCTATATTTCATACTTTTACTCCAAGTGTCTGGCTCTTTGATGATTTGGGGGAAAAAATTTAGAGGACCTGTGGAAATCTGTTTGATATGTTTATATTCGATGTGATCTTTAGAATAAATCAGCTTCCTATACTTCAACGGCAATTGGCACTATTCAGAGTCAGAACAGGTTGTATACTAGAAATTCTAAACTCTAATAGATACAGCTGTTTTGACCAAATAAAATAAAATACCTCCCTCTATTAAGAATACTTTAGAAAAATACCTGGGTTTTACATATATTATAGCTCTTTGACACTTCAGTTCCTGCCAGAATTGACTGCTACTCTGTTAGGCAGGGCTAGGGGGTGCTATAACCTTGCAGCTGAATGAAAGCTGTACCCCAGTACGGAAAACAAGTTATTTTATCAGCCTCTTGTCGGAAAATTTAGGATGTGCATGTATATGGATGTGCACACATACAAAGGTTTCTATCCACTTTGGTAAGGTACAAGAAAGAAGAAATTTGATTAAGAATATTTGTAACTGTTGATTTTTATATAGACTATGTTGATGATTCAAATCATTCCAAATTTTAAAACATATGGATTTCATTTTTTAGTCAAACTATTGACTTTATTTTTCCTCAAATCAATCTTATTATTTTTCTACAGATTTTAATACAGAATGTTCTAGAGAATAATTGAAATTTAGGACTGGGAAGTATGCCAAATAAAAATTTTATTATATAAGATTTTTTGTTAAGCCAATTGTGGTTTAGGCCAACCAAAGAACATTGTATTTTAGAGAGTAACAAAGGCCAATTCCATTAGTTAATTTATAAATTTTATCATGTTAGCAAATTAAATATTTTTGCTAAAGATCAAGGTTTTGTTAAGTCAAAAAACATTAAAAACTAATATTGAGCCAGTATCATTGTTGCTTTTTCCTCTTCAGAAGTATTGATATCTTTTTAAAATTTTAATATTTTTATTGCAATGCATGTTAAGTGATAATTTCCCTGCCTAATTAGTAACTAATTAAAGAAAAGTTGTTCAAGAAGAACCTAGATAATAAAACTTCTTTGTATATAACCTTTTGTATAACTCAGATTTAGAGTTCATTGAAAAGCTGAGATCATGGGGCTTTCTTTATGGTATATTTGAATTTTCTTGATGGGCTATTTTTTAAGGAAATTTTAAGTAATGCAATCATTCACTTGTTTGAATCCTCCTGATCTTCCAACTTTTAAAGGCAATCTCCTGAAATAAAAGATTGGTGAGGAATAAAGCACTTGTGAATTTGGTTAAATTAATTTCAAAAAAAATCTGCTAAACTCCCACAATGCCCAGCATCGTGATAGACCCTATGAATATGGAATGAGTGAAAGTCAATGCCAATCAAGACCATGGGAAGCTTGGTCTAATCTTTCCCTTATACTGAAGATGAAATGTGCACCCCAGATTGGTTTAATTTCATAAACCTGATTAAACCATAAATCAGGTTTAATTTCATAACCTCCCAGTTACTGTACTTGGTCTTTCAAAAAGTTACATAGTCCTAAACCCCTTTAATATGTAGGAAAGATGTGCATTGACTTTTGTCTGAAAAGAATATCTAGCACTTCTGAGAGGAATGCCATTTTGTACACAACCAGTTGCTTTCCTTTATGGGGAGGCTTCCTTCCTGACCAGGATTTTGGAAGTAGTTATTTAATTTATTAATTTAGCAAATGGTTAGTGAGAGCTTACAGTGTGCTCGCCCTGGACATCAGCTATGGAGACAGGTTGGTCTCTGCTGTAATGGAGCCTGCATTTTAGTTGAGACATGAATTATAGAGTTAATTTACTATATGCTTTACTGAGTGAAACAGGCTAAGTAGACAGTGTTAAAGTTCTTCAAAGGAAAATTACTTAACCTATATTCCTTAACATGAAAGCTACATCATAAGAAGAAAAGACAAGAAATGAGTTGACCACAACAGTTGGAACCACCTTAAATTAACACAAAATTCCAGATTTAGTTAAGAATTACCATTAGATTATAGGTTCCTTTGGGAGGAATGTTTTGACTGAGTATGGGTAGAGGCCTTGACTTAAACATTTTTTTTTTTTGTTTCCCTTGTGGTTCTCAAAATTGTTGCACATAAAATAACACCAATAAAATGTTTTTCAACTGATTATTTGTAAGTGAAATGATGGTATGAAATGCTGTTTTCCTGCTATGTAATTAAAATAAGCACTTAAAATCTCAAGTATATGAACCTCATAGGAATCCAAGAATCTTAAAATTTGCTTTTCCTAATCACAAGTGCCCTTTTTAAAGTGCATAGTTATTTTTGTATGCTGTTTGTGAATGGATGTGTGTATTTACTGAACTGCATGTGTGTGAAAGTGATTTAGGAGGTCAGAAAGGGCGCCCTTTCTCCTGTGCAGTCTTTACAGCTATTCAGCCCTTGCCAGTCAGAATGTGATGGATGAGTTCAGGAATTGAACTCTGACTCTCCCTGGGAGAACATGCCCCTTGTCAGAAGTATCTCAAAGGATTCCCATTATCCTTTAATTTAAAAGATTCTTGAAATTACTTGCAATTTTGCCTTAGGTAATGAAAACTTCCTTTTCAGTTTATAACAGTTAATAGCAAAATGATGTGTATTCCAAATAGCCACTCATTGCATAAAATTACTATCTGACTCAGATAATATTAATATTATAGCCAGGGAGTACTAATTGCCAATTATTTTGATAATTGATAATTAGTTTGATAATCAAAATAATTGAGCAAATTTACCTAATGGATAAAATTTATTTGTAGCACTGAATGACTCTTGAAGAAGACAAAGTCAACTGGGACAGAAAAAAGATTGTTCTTGTTATTTTTTGATACTGAATTGTTTCAAAACACACACACACAAACTGTATGTTTGTGGTAATACATAAACCCCTTGAAAAAAATTAAACACATACATAAACACAAGCTCAGTCAGCATTAGCATGTAATTAACTGATTTCCTCAAAAATAACTGGATGTTTGATTGTTTGATGTCAGTACTGCCTTTGGCTGCATTTTACTATATTATAAAAAATAAGCTCAAAATAATAAAATCTCAAATCCCAAGTATACCTTAGAGCCTCAAAGATGCCTATAAGACAGTTGCACAGTAAAGCAGATATGCCTAATTCAAGTAGACATGGTTAATCAATGGCAAGATTATTAAAAGTCAGCGGTAACTATGTTAAAAAATTATTGTAAGACAGTATGTATGCTGAATATACTTCAGTTCAGGTTATTCTTTTTCTAATATGTGGCAATCAGCTAACACTAAAATTGACATTTTAATATAAGACCATTATGTGACGCTTGAGAGCGAAATCAGCATTGTTTCTTATTTCACAGAATTTATTAGATATTAGAATGCTTTTAGCACTATGTTTGGGCGACCTGATTATGACAGATTTATTTTTCTTATAAATTGCTTCTAAAGATAAACATAAGCCATTTGGGAACAGATTTATTCTTTCCAAAATGAAAAACTCTAGCTACAAGAAAAACCTTGCAGTTGAAATAAAACCTGTATTTAAATATTCAACATTCAACAAAGGACATGACTAAGTTAAGTCTCTATAAAATCAGAAAACATAGGATTCTACCAAAAAATTATTCATGAGGAATGGGAAGGTTAAGAGAGGAGAAATGCATAAATCTTACAAATTAAAACTCAGAAACACAATTCAAGAAGGGATTGAAGCAATATGGTAACTGTTTCCATATATATTGTCTTATGTGCATTTCAAAACATATACATACTTTCAGTAGTTTAATTTGTTATTTTCTCTTCAAATAATGGTCAAAATGAAAGGTGCTATTTTAATATCATGGTGTTTGTAGGTACTTCTTTGTAAATTTATCAGATAAGTCAACACTTCATCCAACATTCTTTTTCACCCCTTCCTCCTAGCACATAGTCATAACTTCCACTAGGGTTTTGTTTTAAATGCTAATGAAGTGTTTATTGACATGCAACAGTATCATAGCAGTAATCTTTTATTCAGGATTTCCTGGGAGCACAACTCTAGGTGGAGCCAGGTACATTAGACAAACTGATAATGGGGTTCCTTGGAAGTATTCATACAGAGTATGCATGCTCATATGGTAAACTCTGATGGATGCAATGGATGTGAATGCTTAGATCCTAGTAGTTGCTAGATAAAGGCTAGTTTATGAGTATGTCTGCTCAAGAAGAATCCAGCTTTTCCTTTCCTTACTCTTTGCTCTGTATTTTAATTTACAATAACATCTTCTCATTAGTTTATATTTGGTAATTTTCATATTATTAACAAAATGATTATATCCATACATATTTATTGACTAGCTTCTGTGTGCACCCTATGCTAGGTGCTAATGTGGTTGGTGGATACCTTTCCATTTTCACAAGCTCAGTATTTTCCCCATGAGGATTATCTACTTTCAATCCTGCTATTCTACTTTGAAAATAGTGAGATAGTAAAATTAGAGGCAGGGAAAACTTTGCGTGAGGTATAGAAAGAAAAGTTTTCCTATTATTGACTTTCATCTTTGCTCCTACAATTTTCTCCCTGCCATTTAGGAAGGATACACTATGAAATCAACATGTCATGATGTTTCCTCCTTTTTATTTATAAAATTTAGATAAACCAGGCAAGGTGGACACACCTGTAGTCCTAGCTACTCGGGAGGCTGAGGCAGGAGGATTGCTTGAGCCCGGGTGTTCCAGGCTGCAGTGAACTATGATCGTGTCACTGAATTCCTGCCTGGGCAACAAAACAAGACCCCCATCTATTAAAAAAGTGGAATAGATAAATTATAATTGTTTTTATTGCTTAGATATACCAAATGTCTCTGTATCCCCTTTTCAGAAATAGACTACACTAAAAATAGAGAAAAATAACAAGAACATGTGCTCTATTCAAAGTTTCTCTCTTTAAAGATTGTCCAGGTATCACAGGGTTTTCTTTTTTTTTTCTTTCAGAAAATATAAAGTAATTTTTCCTCAGTGTCCTGAATAAAGTAGGAAAATTATAATTGAATGCCACAATTAAATCTACCTCAAATGAGGGAATAAAACTAAGATTATATGTAACCAACATTCACAATTTCTGGCCAAAGGCGCATAATATACATGGTCAAAAACCTTCCCACTTTGAAGAGTTCACAGAGTAGCCCTCAGAATTTGGCTGTAGGTAGTCAGGCTTCACAACTACACAAACTATGCAATCACAGGGCTCTCAGTTTGGATAATGCTCTCCTGCAAACATTTTGAAATTCTTAATAGTTGAACAGTGAGCCTCACAGTTTCATTTTTTACTGGCCCTGCACATTATGTAGCCATGGTTGTGATGGAAACTCGTCTGTATCAGTTAGGGTTCTCGAAAGCTTGGAAACCAAGAAAATTCCACCATCACCAAATGACTAGACTTGAAACTGTTCTTTAATAACTGAATATTACTGACATTGTTTTAGAGAGGGAATAAAGAAACTAGAAAGACTTCTGGCTATTCTCTGCCTCTTGGTTTCCTGAATAACATTCTTGTTCAGATTGAAATAATTGAAATGAGATCTAATTAGAAGAAAGGTTTTTAATTTTGACAGGTTCTAAAAAAAAGCTTTCCCTTGCTATTTAGCTTTTCTATTTGGATGATGTCTTCTGCTTTCTCTGGAAATAGGTAAATTTTCAGAAATGGGAAATCCACCAGATTCCTTTTTAGCCTTATATGTATGAATATATATTGTTTAGGAGCTGGGGCTCTCGAAGCAGAATGCTTTGATTTAGATCCCCTTTGGGGCACTTAAAAATATTTTTTAACAGTGTGAACTTAGAGAAGTTTTTTATGTAGTCTCTGCCTGAGATTTCTCACTGGTAAAATAGGAATAAAAGTAGTATATAGTATATATCATTTCTTTGTTATGAGATTTAAGTGAGATAATGCACATTAAATCTTTAACAAGTTCCTTGTACATATTAAGTTATATATTTAACCTTTTTTTTACTGTTAAGTTTGGCTTCAATGTGAGTCATTTATTTATACATATACTATACCATCTGAAATAACTATATACCAAATTGTCTTGAATTATTGCATTGATAATTGTTTTATTAATCAGAATATTTATTTTTCTTTTGCTACTAGCATTATATAAATGTTACTTCCTATTGCCTTTTCCTCCTTTATCAAAAGCCTTTTAAATAAATAAAATTTTATAATAACTATTTTACATGAACAAATCTTTTGCTAGTAGTTTCTGCATTTTTTCAGAGTTCTACATTTTCTTTGCTTTTTCAAATAAAGCATGTAAAATGAAGCTAAAATATGAAAAAGTGTTTAATATTTTTGATATTCATAGCTTGAAACTAAATATAGTACTAGCTTCCACATATTAAATCAATCTACTGGTTATTTCTATGAATCATAAAAATACCATTTCACAAATTTTACTTTAGATCACAAAGAGCTGATAATATTTTTCTTACAAAATGAGATTTACATCCACTTTTCTCAGTAAATGAATATGGAAAATAGTGCAGGAGAGTATGGTTGGCAGAGATTCATGGAAAGAAGCTGGGCATTTTTTCTCAGGGACCCCATAGGGAAAATGTTAACAAGGAACTATAAGGTGGCAGAGAAAGCCTAATGAAGTTCATTTCCCACCAGTCAAAGAGATGAACATTTTAGGAGGCACAGCAATCGATCAGTAGGCTTATTAAATATTAACACATCTTTCTCACTTTCTTCATTAGAGTTTTTGCAAAGTAACTAAGAATGTGACTGTGCCAAAGACATGAACTCTTTCAAGGACCAAGGCAGACATCAGAAATCATGGTTGATATTTAATTATAATATATGGTGCTTCATCTCAGAAATACCATCAATGCCACTGGCATAGTGCTATAAAGAGTAATCATTGTAATCCTCATCTCCTTATCTCCCCTGCCTGCATGCACACACACACTCTCTCTCTCTCTCTCTCTCTCTCTCTCTCTCTTCTTCAACTTCTTCGTCAAAGCAGCTGTCATTGTTGAAAATAAATACTTCACAGATCAGAGGCACATTACTGAATAAAATCCCAAGGCAGTCTTTGCGAGAGCCATTTCCCAACTTCCTGGACACCTTGACAATACTACTCTTCTAGGTGCTACAGTTTACTCTGACTTACCTGTTGGACATCTTAGGAGAGTAGAATTCTCAGCATGGACAACAAATTTACAGTGCTTTTAAAAACAGTATCCTATTTGATTCTCAAATGTGTTTTCTGGGACCTCATCTATTGTGATTATTGTGTTGCCAGAGTATAACTGTTAACCCCACAGATCTCTTAAAATACAGCATGTGATTTCTATGAAATGCTGGAATGTCTCCTTAAAGACTCAGATAAAATGCTCCTCCCTGCTGTCCTTAGTTTTCTTAACTGAATGATAAATTGGCACTAACTTCAGCAATTCTGCATCATCAGACCACTGTGAGAGCTATAATTGAAGACTGAGGTTAAATAAATATACAATTCATAGGAAAATAAATTGTTTGCTGCTGCTGGATTGAGCTCTCACAGTGCTGCTTTGAGGGTGTTTGTTTATGTTGAAATACTTTTGTCACTCTCATTGCCCAAAGGTCAAAGTCTAGATTTCCTCTGGGGAGGGTTTCGTAATCTGGCCCCTTATTCTTCCTTTATATTGGCTCTCTATGTCAATCAAACCAGCATGCTTAATAAACTCTGAATATATTTTGTCCTTTTTCACCGCTACTATTTTACTTACCTCACTTTCCTTGTTTAGAATTTCCTTTCTGTTTTATGCTAGCTCCACTCATCCTCATGCTACATTATTGGGTACCTACTATCTACAAGGCACTGCACTTAGTGATTTTACATGAATTTTCCAAATGAATCTCTGAAACAATGGTTGATTTTGAAGATTAAGAAACTAAAGCTTGTACATACTAAATTTCTTTCCTGAGGCACAGAGCTATGAAATGACAGAGACTAGATTTAAAATCCAAGTTCAGATTTTTTATTTTGTATTTCACAGTTGCCTTAAGCCAGTTAAAATTCCATCTCCTTTATAAGCCTTCTCCATGAAACCTCGAGTAATTTCCAAGCTCCTAAACAAAATTGTCTGTATAATTAACTGGCAACTGTAGTCATGCAATATTTCCTTATCTGTGGCTGCCTCCTCCTCTAAATCATAGCCTTCTTGAAGGGAAGGGTTCTGAACTTTATCTAATCTCCACAGTACTTTGCAAAGCCTATTTTTTTTAAAAAAAAAATCTATACTAGGATAAAACAGTAAATGTTGTTGGTTAAAGTTGTAAAAATGTTGTCACTACCTAGGTTCCCTTCTGTTAATGTGCACAACGCAGAAAAAATTTTGTTTTTATATAAGGATATATGTGTACTCATAAATATATGCCTATATCTAAGAAAGGGACAAAAAAGAGAAGCCTACTTGCTATTAAACCTCTAAGTAGATGTAACCATTAATTCAGCTGGAAGCATCAATTTGGTTGTGAGGGTGTCCAACATGCACAGGAACTGCTGACAAACTGGTCTAGAATGTAGGGTGGGGTGGATGAGTGGATACTACTTAGGAGTATATAGTGGGACCCCAAGATACCCTTGGTCTGAGTAGTAGTATATATATCAGATCACTAGTGTAATAGACATCAAGAATCGTTACCTGTCTGATGAAATTATTTATTGTCAGTGGAAACTAGGCCTAAACTTAGGATTCAGGGTAATGGTTAAGGTTAGAGGAATTATAGTGAATCTGTCTGAGCTAGGGATATATTGAAAGTTCAGCATTGGATTTAGCTCAGCATATTTCATCCTGTCCATGTTAAATTCAGACTAAAGAAAAATGCAAAGAATAGATTAATCATATATAAAATTAAGTCAATTTCAGAAGCATAATTTCACCAGAGGATTATACATTCAAAATATTTCCTCTTTATTGAACCAAACACAAGCCTACTTATAACTTCACATTGCAATATGTCTTATTGATTTTTGTATTGGACCCATAATTGAAAAAAATGAGACATCTAAGAATAAATTTCTAAGGGATATTTTTTGGAAACTGGGAGAACATAGTATGATAAATATTTTTAGAATAAACAAATAATTGAATGTAACTAGTTTAGACATTAGTAGTAGAAATTCTATATTTAATCCCTTGGAGGTCATGACAACTTTTAGGGATCTTCTAAATTTAACTTAATTCAATTCAGAAATTGGTACTTTCCTGTTTGGAGCTATAATAATGAATGATTCTGTAAATGAACCCTTGGTGCCAGAGAAACCCCCATCAACTATAGAAATAGTCAGATGATCTAAGTAAAAAATTTGTAGCTAATGAAAGAAATGGCTTCAAAAATGAACTGCAGAAGTCAGGCAAATGTGACAAGAGAGCCAGTATTAATAGTCCAACAGCAATGCTGGAGGAATAATAATTTAAGGGAATTAACATTGGCATTTGTATAATTGCGATCTGGCACTACCTCTTGGGTCCAGAGCTATATCTTGGTTAGGATAAATGCCAAGTAATCTATTTCAGCTTATCTTTGAATTGCATTTAAAATATTTAGGTTTGAATTTCATCTGCAATTTGTATTAAACACATTTAATGCTATCTGAGATTTACATGGTGAAAACAAAGCATTGGTTGAAAAGAAGTAACTAGAAAAATGATAGGTTTTTGACAGATGATGGAATCATAAGCGTGGCAGCTGTAATATTGAAGAAAGTAAACAAGGTGTAAGACAGAAAACCCACAATACAGTTCCACACCCAATCGCTGCTAACTGGGGTCGTTTGGAAAGCTTTAACCTTTCTGAATTTGAGTTTATTTATTAAATTGCGATGAAAATGTTAACACTTAACTCAGATTTAATGTGAAGAAACAGTTGTCAGAAAGTATCTATGGAAGTTCTATGTCGTGGATAAAGTGCATGGAATTCTTGGTTATATGTTCCATATCCTTTATCAAGTTATCTGAAAGACTAACACAGATGTAGATTAATGAATATCTTCTTCCCTTGTACATGGCCTGTTTCTTTTTATGGATAGCAAAAAAGAAAATTATTCTATAGGTTGATAGGATTGGGGAAGCCTTCTCTGCCAAAAGTGCCAATAGTTTGTTAACTTGTTGTAATCTATGTCAAACAAATTCCCACTATTTTTTCCTCCTTTGAAAGACGAGGCTCAATGACAAATATCCCTAATTGAGGTAACACATTATATTAATTACACAAGAAGGTAGAAGTGACTGATGACAGATTAATTTCTGATAGCAGTGAGTTAAGTAGTCAAAATAACCCCCCGTAACTTTGATATCTGAGATCTAGGGTACCTTGACGGAGATGCAGAATAAAGATAGGGATGAATGAGAGCTCCACAAAAATACGGAGTCACTTTGAGTAGAGTTCACCCTGTGGTCAACAATGTTACAGATTCTTTGACAGATCAGAGAAAGTCTAGGTTCCCCGTTATAAAAAGGTTTAAAGCGTTGAGGAAACAAAAATGGAATCTTAAAATACTTTAGTCAAAGCAGGAAACATGTGAACTAAATCACTGAGAAACTATTCTTGGGTTGGAAGGTTTAAAGAAGCCACTTTTGAGTCCAGATGAGCAAAGGACAACACAGAAACCGAAGAGTAAACATACCACGGTTAAGAGGAAAACTTTTACCACCGAGTGATGCTGGTGTCAAAAGTATGCTTAAGATTACCTTAGAGATCAAGGGTAGAAATACTGTCTGGACTAGTGGAGTCAGGAGAAAATCTCTGTGTGTGAAGGGAGAGATCAAAGTGAAAACCTCAAAGCTTCCCAGAAAACCACAGACAAACTAGCAAATTTCCAATGCACCGGGATGGTGTGTTTCCAGAGGCAACACAAAGGGTATTTTATGGATATCCATTAGAAAATAATCGCTATTTTGAATTGTTATATTATTTTCCAAAATCAGGGGAAAACAAAGCTATAGGCTATATTTAGGTAAGTTTAATATATACTGTACATAAAATATTTTCTATATTCTGATCCAATTTTTACATGAAATCAGACATCTTCAAGGTGAGATAAAATTTAAGCAAGTTAAATTTTAGATAATTCTAAAATTAGATTTAGAGGGAAGGAATTATTTTCAATATGTTTTCATTAAATATGTAGCAGTAAATATACATGTGAAGAGACAATATATTTAACTAGTTAACAGTAAGTACAAAGAAATAAGATGTTTTTCTTACATTGTGGAATTCATACTCTGACTTCCTATTCTCATGCATGAGCACAGCTCTAAGTTCTTTTATGGCAAAAGTATCTAGAATACTCATTTTTTTATTATCAATTTTCAAATCTCATCTCTGCCATAATAGCAAACGTGCTTGCACGGAAAAACCAAGTGCTAATATTTGAGTCCTTCATGGAAATAGGATCTCATGGAAGTGGCTAACATTATGGTTAGCATTTTTATCACTGCTTTGTTTACATTACTGGCATGCTAAATATTCCAATAATAATGGTAAAAATAGCATTAATCAATGGTTAGTAATCATTCCTTTCAAAGAAACACAAACAATGATATATAAAAGTGAGGAAGATCATATTTATTTATAATTATCTTATTCATATGAGAACTCTGGCACATATGGAGACACCAAGGATGCTTCTGGAAAATTGACTCAGTGCTTAGCACTCCAGGGCTAACATACTTGCTATAATTACTGAGATTATGTTTAATATGACTTGTAACATATATAGAACCATTAACATGATTTCCAATAAAATGACACATTTCTAACATAATGAACCTTTTGCCTTTCCCCAGCATTATTCTTCTGGGTGTTCTTTTTCCCCACAGGATCTCTTTAGAGTCTTCAACTCAACTAATCTCTGCAACATTTTTCCTTTGACTACTTTCTAGTACCGGAAACATTTCTTCTCTTTGGCCTCTTACATACAACTAGCTCCTAAAATCTTTCTGCCTCTCTTATTCCTACTAATTAATCCAAATTGGATTTCCTCTACCTCTGCCTAACCTTTCACTATTGGTATTCCCTTGAACTCACCCCTTTAAATGTTTTTTTACGCATTCTTCCTGGGAGATCCTAGCCTTCCGTCAGAGCTTCAGCTACCATTTATAAACTGATGGCTTCTAAAACTTTAAACCCAACCCTGGCCATTCTCTGAAGTTCAAAAATTATACTTCCAACTGTCTACAATTGACCTCTACCTGGTGACCAGATTCAATGTGTCAAAATTTAAAAAATAAATAAATAAATAAATTGAACAGAAATTTAATAATTTTCACATGTTCTCAATATTTTTCTTAAAAATCATCACCATTCAATCTGTATCCCAAGTTAAAAAAAAAAAAGAAAACAAAAACTGATGTAATTTGAGTCTTCCTTTTCCTTTATCCATCACTGCAAATTTCAAAATTGTTACTGAATCTTGATTCCACCTCACAAACATTCCTGGAATTTGGCTTTTAATTACCTGTTTTAAGCAAGTCTCTCACATGCCACGCATAATCTTGTCTGGCCTATTGAAAGCCTCTCATATAATTTTACAGTGGCAACTGTTTCTCTACACTTTAGTGAAGGTTGTCTTCCTGAAACACATATTAAACCATGTAGTTTCTCTACTAAAATACCTTTCATATGACATGATGTGTCCATAAGATAGAATCCAAAGGCTCTGATGCATATCAGGCAAAGACTTCCTAAATCCAGCTTTTCCCAACTCTCTGAGCCCATAGTCTCACCTACCCTGTAACTAGTGGCTTCCAGGTCCACTGACCTTCTAAAATTCATTTTATTATCATGCTCATTCACTGCTACATGCTTTTTACATGTAGTTCTTAGTCTTGAATGTTCTTTCTGTTTCCCATCAGGTAAATGCCTACTTACTCTTTAAGTTGTCTACTTTGTGAAGTCATATCGAACTCCTCAAGAGAATGTTTTGTTTTCTTCTCCATATTTCTACATTATTATTTTCTCTCTTGAAGCATTTTTCTCATGGTACTGTGATAATCTATTCACAAGGTTCTCCCTATTTGAAAGGTGTGTTGTAGTCATGTTTGAATCCTCCATTGCCTAGCATGAACGGATTCTCTAAAGTTGCACAGTCAGTAAGTGGCTAAACTGAGATTTGAATCCTGGTCTTCTAATTCTATATCCAGACTCATTCCCATTAAAATGAGTTGCCACTCAGTTCAGAGCTCCTTCTTCCTTTTTGGCTTCTACTCCTAGTTACCGAGCATTTTTTACTCTCTCTGTGTGCTTGCCACTGCAAAAAGAAAAACAAACTTGGATTCTAATTCTTCAGGATTATACTTAGTGACTCCATTGCAATGGTGATAAAGGCAAAACTTTCACAATAACTTAAATCATTCTTCTTATGTAAGCACCCAGATATAATTCACACCCTGTATTTATGGTTAAAATGTATGTGAATAGGTATTTTATGCATGTTATTTATACACGGAATGGGTCATTTTGACCAGCCTGATGCAATACATACACATGTTCTTTCTCCTACATATGTGTATTTTCCTCCATAATATATGACTGTATGCTTTTATTTAGTAACTGGGAAATAATTGCGATTATTAGTAGGTGGAGAAGGGACACTTAGGGATTAATCAAAGGAATAAAGATGAAGGAATGACTAGAATCATGCCTATACTTTTTCTGGCTTCTTTAACTGGGTAAGTAATATTGGATAGAGATTAGAATGAATTGGGGGTTTTGTTTGCTTTTTAAGTGTGTATGTATTTATACCTATAGAATGTGATATATTAATAAATATCACAGGTCTGGAAATATTTGGGTAAAATTTTCCTACAATCTAGCCTGTCATTATTAGTAAGATTTGAGGTAGAGGAGGTTTTATGCAATATGCCCCTATGCATAGAAGGAAATAATGTCTGGCCCCACAGAAGAGACATAGCAATTGGGAAACTACAATGTGCCCGAGACATATTGACCTTTGCCAGCCTCAAAAGCATGTGCCAGAGCAGGGCAGAATTCATACTTACATATGCACAAAAAATACATATATAAATATACATAGAGAAAGACAGATATACATACTCCCCTATATAAAATATATAAAGTAGAATGTTTAATATATAATGTACAATGTATAACATAATACAGAGCAATATCATAATATTGTATATTGTAAATATCCCTTTGGGATTTATAAACATGTATGTATATTTACAATTTTAATATACATCCTCATGAAATATATATGATATATGTAAATAGGTTTATGAAGGTATACTGAATGGATTTTCATCTTTTAAGAATACTATGCATTTTTTTTTACCTTAATGATGGTCTTTGGAGCAAATGAATATGTAATAAAAGTGATTTATCTAGCTTCTCAAGGTTTCAATTCCTTTTATTTAAAATGATAGAATGGGATTTTAAGATATAAATATCTGGCTTTGAAAATCTATTACTCTATGAGAAAAATATCAACAACTACTAAGACAATAGAAGCAAACAAAAAGCTACTTTTGTCCTTTAGAAACGTCTTTGACCTTTGAGGAGTCCAGGGAGGATTGTATGTCTTGCTAAACTTGCAATTACAAGAACTGCAAATACTTTTAGATTTGTTTTGGCATGACATACAATACATTTCTTTTACCAACTTTGACTACCCACTGAAGTCTAGACTCTAAAATTCTTCAACATTCATATTTACTGCCTGAGGAAAAACGCATGGGTAGAGCAGGGAATGAGAATATGCCATTTAATTATTAAATCAATACATGTGCCTGACTTGCAGAAGCTAGGTACAATTTAAATCTGGTTAAAGAAAGTCAATCATCCATTCTCCAAATCTCTGAAAGCTTGCAATCATACCTTTTGCATTTGAAGGCTGTTGAAGGCTACAACAGTCTAGTGTATATCTAATTAACTAACTAGAAATGAAAACATTACATTTGCATTGGGCACACTATTTGACCTTTTTCTTTTGAACTTTTCAAACAGTTATTGTATAATAGTATGACAGATATTTTCTTTTTACATAGTCATAGAGGTCTTACAGATCTTATATAAACTCATGCAGGATGGGAGAAAAAAGTTAGTGTTTTTTCTTGCTCTTTAGTGTGTAAATCAGTTATATTTAATTCTTTGTTTTACCTTAAGAATCTGATGATTTTGCTATGAGATTTTTTTAGGCACATCTAAATTAATTATAGCAGCTGTAATTAAAGATATTGTTTTAATGTGAACTTGACATTATGCTATAATGATACTGTGTACTTTATACATACATTATCTCTAATATTCACAGAAATCCTAAAACATGTGTATTATGGTTCCTATTTTAGAGATATGGAAGAACTTTCAATGTAATTTTCCAATGTTACACATCCTATAAATATTGCCATTAGACATTGAATACAAAACTTTTACAGACCTAAAAAGCTCACCCTCATAATCTCCCACCACGAGGGCTTGGTGTGCTTACTGTGCATTCTCACATATGTATTTTGGTCTCTTCTTGTGCATGGTTAAATGGAAGGAGAATCTAATTTCCAATTGCAGCTGCAGAAGATGGAAGAGTTGTTTTTCACACCACACTAAAGTCAGTTCAAGAAAACTCTTATTAGCTAATTTTCCTGTTATTGCTACAGGTATATTTTTTTCTTTAAATCTCAGAATCACATTTTACATGTGTCTAGCAGGATGTCCTTACTGAATTTTCTTCCCCTTTTATAGCTTCAAAAGTGAATAAGTATGTGAGAAAGCTGCAGCCTTGCTTAAAACTCTCACTCCACATGCCGTTCTTCTGATCTTCCAATGAAAGGCCACAGAAGGAATAAACATGTATTCCTTTTTCATTTTAGAAGAGTTCACTCTCCACTTGCTCAACAGATTTGAAAAGTCCAGCAGTATGCCTACTTAGGATAGAAGGATTTCGGTAATGTTTGCATAGATTCTATCTCTCTTTGAGTTAAGCAGACGCTACTCTGTGATTTGGGAAAATTTATTGCAAACTATGTAATTGGTCAGAAATGAATATAACATAAATTATTGTAAGGGTATTTTCTCTTTAAGGCAAATGAAGATAGAGAATTTGACTTAATTCAATGCAGACAATAAATTGCATCTATGTTCTGAGTGGCTTTCATAAAGAATCCCCAGAGGCTTCACGAAAATTAAAAATTCTTAACAGCAACAGATTTTAAAACAGAAATTGATTTATCATTTAAGATATCCAGTGGGGATTGCTTCTGAGTTCATGAAAGCTGATGTTAGAGGTAGATATGCCCTATGACCAACAGCTGCTGATCTAGGCAAAGACTTTTATAGTTTCCAGGAAATCACAAAGATGCTTCCATAACAACTGCAGGCATTAACCAAACCAATTTGGGAGAATTGAATATTGGAATGTAAATATATAGTTATTAGTGTAGAGAGCAGTTTGTACAAGTGTCCTGGAACTATCTTTATCCATCCTTTTTACTGTTATTGCTCCTGTTTGTATAGAGCACCAAGTGCCCAGAGTACCTTGAAGAGGATGTGAAAAAACAATAAAACAAAATATTGCAAATTCAACCTTCTCATTATGGTTTCATGTATTACACCTGTCCTAATCAACTGAAAGACATATATGGAGCCATACATAATGAAATATTGTAGAGGTCAGTTCCTATATTCTCAGTCTCACTAAACATAACTGTACTTGATGGTCTGAGTAGTTTTTGTGAACACCAAAGATTTTTAGGAGGGCATAGAAAATAGATGTTTTCTGTCTATTCCTTAACAAAATTTATTTAACAAGAAATAGTTTTCTTAAGAAAACAATATAAAGAAAAAGGTAGAATTAAAAAACAGTAAAATAATAAATAGTATGGTATTCGCATTTGGATGAAGATAATTTCTCAAGCTTTTAGGAAGAAAAAAGAAAGCATGAATGTAGAGGATCCTAGGTATTTGAATAGTTCAATTCCAACACCTAGAATACTCCACATTTATCAAGAGGTGGGTAAGAAAGAAGAGAGCAGAAAATTATAGAAGAAAAGAGTTCATGTCAATAAGGAAGAATTAGAAAGAGAAATTTATATCAACTTAGGTTATAGAATATAGAAAAAGGACACTAATGTGTGGCATAGAAAATGTTGTCTTATTTAGGCCTAATAATCCATAAAACAACTAATTAGACTGCAATTGCCCTGAGGAGAAGAACCCTAGTGATTGCTAGCATAAAATCCAACACAAAATAGGTAAAATGAGTGATTATCTAATGCTTGTTAATTAAAATGGGGATAATAATTTGTTGGTTAAATTCCTCCAAATCCAGTTATCTTTACACTAAGATAAAAGTTCCTTTGGAATGAATAATAGTTTCAACCAATGGTTCTGGGACAACTGGATACCTGTGTTCAAAAGAATGACATTGTACACTTACCTCATATTGCATACAAAAATTAACTCAAAATATAAGAGCTAAATATAAGACCTAATATAAGAGCTAAAACTCTTAGAAGAAAACATAGGTGCAATTCTTAATGACCTTGGATTAGAAAATGGTTTCTTAGATGAGAAACCAAGAACACACGTAACATAAGAAAAAAAAATAGATGAATGGCATTTCACCAAAATTAAAATCTTTTGTGCTTCAAAAGACACTAATAAGAAAATAAAAATACAACCCATGGAATGGGAGGAAAATTTTGCTAATAAAATACATGATAAGGTATTTGTATCTAGAATATATAAAGTACAACTCAATTATAAAAAAGACTAATAATGATTTTTAAAAGTGGAAAGCATATGAATAGATATCCTGATTTTCTGTCCACTTAAAAATAATTAAAATGGTAAATTTTATGTTCCATGTATTTTACGACCATAAAAAGTAAAACAATAAAATGTTATGATTAAGGAATGGCAAAAAAAAAATACAAAGGGCCAAAAAGTATATGAAAAGATGCCCAATGTCATTAGCCATCAAGGAAATGCAAATCAAAACCACAATGAGATACATTCATTAGAATGACCAAAATTAAAAGACAGATAACAAGTATTGACTAAGATGTAAAGAAATTCTACTCATCATACACTGCTGGTGTGAATGTAAAATGATGCAGCCACTTTGCAAAACTATCTAGAAGTTTCTCATAAAGTTAAACACAGAGTTATCATTTCACCCATAAATTCTACTCCCAGGTATATACCCAAGAGGAATGAAAACATATGTCCACACAAAAACTTGGACATGAACACCTGCAGAACCATTATTCATAATAGTAATATTAATTCATAATAATAAAAAGGTAAAATCTCAGATGTCCATCAATTGATGAATGGATAAATACGATGTGGTATATTTACACAATGAAATATTATATGACAGTAAAAATGAGGAAGTATTGACACATACTACAACATAGATGCATCTTGAAACTTCAAACTAAGTTAAAAAAGCCATTACCAAAGATCACATATTGTATGATTCCATTTATAAGAAATGTCCAGAAGAAACAAATCTATAGAGACAGAAAGTAGATTAGTGTTTAACTAGTATTGGGGGGAAGTAGAAAGTAACTGTCCAAAAGTACGGAGATTTGGGGTGATGAAATGTTCTAAATTGATTGTGGTGATGTTTGTATAACTGAATATAGTGAAAACAACAGAATTGGATATTTTAAATTTGTGCAGTGTATGGCATGTGAATTATATCTCAATTATGCTATTTAAAAATAAAACAACATTAATATGTTATACATATTTCAATGAGTTTGAATAATCTCTTCTGTGAGAAAAGCAAAAGCAGATGCAAAATCTGAAAAGATCATTAATGGGTATTATCCTAAAAATAGAAAAGTCATTATAAATGCATTGCTCTAGAAAATGTTTGCAAATTTTCCAAAAAGTAACATAGTACAACATGTTAATTGATCCCTCCTTATCAAGCAGGTTTACAGTAAAATCAAAAATAAGAAAAAAGGATAAAAATTTTCATGACATTAATCTGCCTTAGCTAGTGTTTCATAAATTTTTCATTAACTATAAATAGGGCTGGCCAAATCGTTCAGAGGACACATAAAATATCCATCACAACCTGTAGAAAAAAACAAGTTGTTACAGTGTCTGACTGGATTATAGGAATCATCTTAACAAGCAATATGCATCATATTGGGAAACTTGGTGGAATTCAGGGGTCAAAGAGCAAAACTAATAAGTAGATCATGACAATAAAAACAGAGAAGATGATATAAATTGAATGAAATCATAGGAAATACAAAGGTGATAATTATAATAGTTGTACAGCCCCATCCCCAGACCAAAACAAAAACTGTCTAGCCACCACTGGAAAACTATAAAATGCAATGAAGAAACATATTTTACAACATATTTATATGCATGAAAGACAATAACCATTCCATCTGTGATATGTTATATCACATTGCAATGTCACAACTATTCTGGATTTGGAGAGGACTCCCTCAGCAGATGCATCTACAGCCTGCCCCACAACACATTCTCTTGGGATGGAAGAAGTACACTGATGCTCAAATAACATTCTTTTTCATACACAGCTATATAGTGAAAAAGAAATAGCAGAATGAAATAAGTAGAAATGGAGGTGTTAGTAGGTAACTAGGACCACAAAGATCACAAGATGTTTTACGTAACCCATAAAACATAATACAATGTAATAGGTTATAATATACTGATTGCACCTGACAACTGTGGACACTTTTATAGTTTTCAAAGCATTTTTCTACTCTCTCATTAGATTCACTCTCACCTAGAGAGCAAAGCTGAGCATTTTACAAATAAAGCAATGAAGGCTTAGAGAATCCAATTATGCTTCTGATATTGGAGCAGGAGTACACTTGTATGCGGAAGGATGACAGTGAGAACACAATGCTATAAGAGGAAAATGGAAAGATGAAGCATTTTCCTAGAGTTTCAATTCTTCACCAATACAAGTAGGAATACAAATAGAAACTTGTCCTACTTCAAGGGGTGTGTGTGTGCACATGTATGTGTTTACTATATCATGAAATATAATTTGTTGTGTAATAAGAAAATGTATTCATACCAATTCCAACTACACATTTCTTCAGTTCCATCCTAATCTCCTAAGTCCAAGGCACCATCATGTCCTATCAGCTGTGCCTCCTGGATCATGCTTGCTCCTTCATGCTTGCTGCCTTGCCCTTCAATCTCTTTCCCATAGAGCAGTCAGAGTGACTCTTTCAACTTGCAAGTCAAATGACTTCACATCTCTGCTCAACATCATCCACTATGTTCCCAAATAACTCAGAGTCAAATCCAAAGTGTTTAAGATGGCCTAGCTAAGGTTTTATATCATCAGGGTCTTTGATAGTGTTGTAACCTCAGCTCATACCTTTACATCCTCTCTAACCACATTGGGCTCCTAGGTGATCCTCCAATACATCAAGAATATTTCCACCTCTGGACCTGAATTGTCACCATCCTCTCTACCAAGAATACTCTTTCCCCTCACATCTACATGGTTCTCTACCTCACTTTATCTGAAATGTTTTCCCTGAACTACCAACTTAAATACCATGCAAAAATAACTCTGTATTTTTACTCTGTTTTCACTTATATAGTACTTAGAACTATCTGAAACTATGTATCATTTATCTATTTAGTACCTGTGTTTGTTTCCACTGCTAGACTATAAGCTCCATATTGTTAGAGCCTTGGTATGTTTTGTTCACTGCTTTATCTCCAAAACCTAGAATTATTCTTGGAGCAAAGTTGGCATTAAATAAATATTTATTGAATGAATGACAAACTAACCATGCATAATAATAGTGTACTTATATCTATTATTCTATTTCTCACAATAACACTCATCAGTAGGAATATTTAGTCTCATTTTTATAAGCAAACAAATTAAGACTTAAAAAAAGTTAAGTTACATGCCCAGAAAACTATAGTCAATAAAGTATAGAACTTGGATTTTACTCAGATTTGAATCTGCTATCCTGACACCTATATTTTAAGCAATTTCTCTTAAACTTGAGGTCTCTTGGAGGTTCCCTATGGGCTGCCACCATCGTTAAAGAAAAGGCTAGCTGTAGGGCTTCAGATTCCATGACCCCCATTTCAATCAAATGTCTGATTCTTGTTTGTTTTAGATATCGAGGCTTCATGTAAGATTTAATTTGAAGTACTTTGTAAAAGTGTTGTTTCTAAGAACTAGGGAATCATGTTTTATATGGCATTACATAATAAGACTGCAAGAAGTTCATGAAAAAATAGAATTAAAAGATAAATTAAAATATAAACTTTATTTCTCAACATAAGTTCCATAGAGGTCAAGAAACTTTTATAAGTGACAATATCAGCTATTTAGTCCAACTTTAAAGAACTGAGGGTTCCTGTCAAGTCTTTTTTACATTGTTATCTAAAGAAAAATGGGTGTCCTTTACAGATTTTTTTATGATTAGAAGACAAAAAGAAATCAGAATGAGTTAAATCAGGACTGTAAGTTGGATGACTAATGATTTCCTATTGCAACTTCCCCAAATTGTCTTCGTTTGACGAGAGGAAGGAGCAGGAGCGTCGTTGCAGTAAAGAAGGATTATCCATTGAAGTTTTCCCAGACATTTTTCTGCTAAAGCTTTGGCTAACTTTCTCAAAACATTCTCATAATATGCAGATCCTATCATTCTTTGGACCTCCAGAAAGTCGACAACCAAAATGCCTTGAACATCCCAAACAATGTTTTCCGTGTTCTTAGCTCTTGACCAGTTTGCTTTTGCTTTGACTGGACCACTTTCACCTCTTGGTAGCCATTGTTTTGTCTTGATTGTGCTCTGTCTTCAGGATGGTACTGGTATAGCCACGTTTCATCTCCTGTTACAATTCTTTGAAAACAATTCTTCAAGATCTTGATTCCACTTGTTTAAAATTTCCATTGTACCCCCATTATATGATGAAATAAAAAAAATAAGAAAAAAAATAAATAAAATATCTTCACTTTGTATAATATTTTAACAACAACAATAAAAAGATCTGGCATAAAAATCTAGTTTTAAATATTTTATTTTCCAGAAATATTTGCCTGTTAGTCAAAGCTACTATCTTCAAATGGAATTGGATCACATGCGAAAAATAAACTACATTAAAATTAAAACAAAAAAAAAAAAAAAGGAAATTCTACTCTTGTCTTCAGCTGACCCGGGCACAGTCATTTTGCCACCCGTCTAGTGGTAAGTTTATTCAACTTTAATTTTTCAGTCAGAATTGTGTAAACTGAACCAACTGAGATGTCTATTGCATTGAATATTGCTTGTGCTGTTAATTGTCAGTCCTCTTCAATTAGGCCATGAACAAGATGAATTTTTTCATCACAAATTGATCTGGGTGGCCTGCCTTTGTGGGTTTCATCTTCAGCATTGTTTCGTCCCTTCTTAAAACGAGTTATCCATTTGTAAACTGCTGATTTCTTTTGCTCATTGTCCCCATAAACTTTTCATAAAACAGCAGTGATTTCATCATTCTTCTACCCAAGTTTCACCATAAATTTTTGTTTATTCTTGCTTCAACTTTAGCAGAATTCATGTTGCTCTGATAGGGGCTCTTTTCAAATTGATGTCTCATCCTTCTTAGTGTCTCAAACTATGTTCTGTTCAGATGTGTTAAAACATGTTAGTATAAGTTTATTTTGGTGCAAAAAAATTTAAAATCTTTGTATAGTTTTTCCATAATACACATTTTCCTTGAATTTTTTTAAGTCCACTGGTATAAAGTGTGGTATATAAATGTATATAAATGAGTGATTCTACTAGGAAATTGACATGTTTATCTAGCACCAACAATTAATTAAAAAGTAAATTTTTTCTTGTTTCTCTCTTTTTTTTCTCCCAGGAAATATTTGTTGTGAAAAACATTGTATTTGGTGCTATAGGATAGGCAAAGTTGAATAAAATATGATGTCTTGGGTACTTATATATAAAACACAAATGTATAATTGATTGCAAGATATAGCATTTATATTCTGTGACTTAGGTCAGAACAATTTAACTTGAAATCAGGACATGGAAATCTTAACATATTAGAACACAATCTAAAAGTCAGAGGAATTTTAAGAAGATTTTCAGACAAAAATAAATTACATATAATTAGTGCATAAGAGTTCATATTTATATTTGGCAGAGGCCCTCATTCTTCCACTCAGGGCCTACTATTCATACTTCACACATACTTGTAAAAGGCTTCCTTCCTTTCTTCTTCCTTTCCTTTTTTTCCTTTCTTTTTAGCTTTCAGCATATTGAAAGAATAAAATTTAAAGTGGGGATAATGCAGTCAAATTAATACCTACATGCAAGTGGCATATAAGACCTGATCACCTGATAATGAGAGAACTGGAAAAAAAATCTGACAATCATGAATAAATACCATAAAACATAGTTGCTTTGAACCATGAAGTGCAGGAAAATATATATGTATCTCTGTTTGTGGATAGGGAGTTAATCATTAAAATAACATGCTACCAAGTGTTGGAACTTAAATGGGAAATCTCAAAATTTGACAAATTTCTTTATAAAGCAACCCATTTTCTGACAAATATAGATAAGTGAGGTGTCATAATTTTGTGGGCAGGTATAAGTGTGTATATTCTACTAATAAACTCGACCCTTCAATGAACTACTTCCAATGAATGGAATGGTTTATTATATACAGACATAATGTATAGCACTATAATTCTTCAATACATTATTTTATTGCTTTTATTTTCATGTTTCCTGGGTAAAGTAAAATAATGGCTCAGTTAAGGTATTAATGTTGAATTACAGTGGAAATCCAATTGAATTACTTGTGACATTCACATTAATACTAAATGAGTTCAGTGTGATTAATGCTGTTAAGTAGATACTAGAGGAATTAATATTGATTAGACAATTATTTTAAAGTGTTACTGTTTATTGAAATTTATACCAACTTGTTTTTTGAGTAAACCTTTCTTTATTGGCAGGGTTCAGTGCAAGCTGTGCAATCACTCCTGGAGCCTGAATGGTGGACACACAGCTGTGCTTTGGTTTCCTTTGTTTGGTTTCTTTCTTTTAAAATGGCAAAACGTGAAGCTTTCTTTTACTCTGCCCTCCTCAGCAGTAGATTGCTTATGGTCCCCTAATTCTCCAACATTTTTAACAATACTGAAACTTTCTTTCAATTTTTCCCAGATTCAATGCCCTGAATCCTGTGTGTGGTTATTCAAGTCCTACCTGTTCTTGAGTGTTACTCAAGTGCAGACACCTATATGCCACCTTCTCTAGCCACTCAGGACTTCATAAGTACTTTACAACTTCTGGAACACTCACATACCATTTGATTATTAGAATGTAATATCCTAATATGATGTTCACATTTTAATATGCATGTATATAAATGTATCACACATAAATATTTTCAGCACTGATTTCACCATGTTTTTACATAACATGGTCTACTTTTATGCAAATTCTTAAACAACTTGTAATTATACTAGATAGGCATATTCAGATCAGTCCCCTTAGATGGTGGAAAATAATAGCAATTATTTTGGTTCTTACCATGTACCTGGAGACTGCCCTGTGAATGGTCATCAATTTAAACTCCACCTTTCTGAAAATTATAAGGTCCAAGACCATATCTGACCCTCAATATGTTTTATGAAAATGTGTAAAAAAATAATGCTGTCGGATAGTTGTTATACAAGGATTTTGCAGATATTTTGAAAAATAAACTAAATAAATTAATGAGAGTGCAACTGTGAAAACTAAAACATTTCATGCAGAGATAGTTATTACATACTAGCAGAAATGTCTCTTTTTGATAAAACTTCTAAGCACATTATTTTCATCAAACCCTGATAGCAGGGGAAGTGTGTCCAGCCTAGCATGAGAGCATTGACGGTTTGAAACGTATCAGTCAGGGTTCAAAACCAATTTTATGTATATACATATATACACATAAACATGACACATAAACATATATGACATATCTACATAAACATATATGCATATGCATGTATGTAATTAAATGTATTAATATTAATAACTAGGAATTGGCTCATGATTGTGGGGACTAACAAATTTGAAATTTGTGTGACAGGCTGGCAAGCAGGAGTTAATGCTTTAGAGTTGAGGCAAACTTTCTTCTCTGGGAAACATCAGTTTTTGTTCTTAAGGCCTTCAATGGATTAGATGAGGCTCACTCATATTATCAAGGAAAATCTCCTGTATTTAAAGTGAACTGATTATAGATTTCAGCCACATCTACAATATACCTTCACAGTAATGTCTAGATTAGTGTTTGAATAACTGGATACTATAGCTGAGCTACACTGACATGTAAAACTCACCATCACACCTGCAATGGCAGTGTATCTGATTGGTATAGAAGCCTGCCTGTCTGTCTGCCTTTCCTTCCCTACCACCCTCTCTTTCTTCTTTCTTTCCTTCCTTCCTTTCTTTTCCCATCTTTTTTTAAATTTATTTTCCTTAATATAATTGTTTTTAGGGTTTTTTTTTGCTAGTCCTTCCTTTTTTTAAATACCTTTTTATAGATGTTAAGGTCTTAATATTGGCAACTTGGCTTTTGCCAACCCCAGGATCATTTTTCTCAGCAACAGATATAATTATCTGTATTTCTTAGCACCCCTTTTTCTTTCTATAGTCAGGGACATTTTTACATTTCTGCCATAAATAGTTATATCATTCATTACAACTATTGTAAAGAAAAGAGAAATCACTGTTTAACTTCTTTATGTGATTAACATTACAGGAAGTACTGAAGATAGGAGTGGATAGGTAAAACAATCAAATGATGAATAATCTGTATCAGAAACAGATAAAAGATACTCTGATATTTTGAACATGAGTATAGTTTTGGATGCATAAGATAATTAATGCCAATAATTAATTGCTTCCCCTTTATAGTCGTATTTTGGACTTCAGATATTTTCTCATAAAAGCTTGAGAGTCAGAGCCCTTGCTTATCAAAGTATATTTTCAGGTCAAGCTTCATATATAGACTGATTTACATTTTTCATTGATTCCCCTTTTCTCCAGTCTTCAATAGATTTGCTGAAATTAAGTATGTTTCCCAACATAAGAGAGTTGTTCTGGAAAATTTTGAAATATATTTATTGTTCCCAAAGGAAAAAAATGCAATCACTCACACAAATGCTCTCTGTTTGTGTCCGTGTATAATTCCTCAATTTAACTTCAAGAAATGTTTACTGTATTTCCATAGATAACATGGTTTATTGCATTTTTCTAGCCAGGAGTATATTTAAACTGAAAGTAGTTTGTCTTGGTGTCATGACAGAAAACTGTTATTTCCCCTGTCTTTGCGTGATCTTGATGCAGTGAATGAAGAGATTAGAAAAAAAAAAGAACTATAAGTGGCAAAACCCAAAAGGTAATGCCTCCAAGCCCTACACAATAATAGAAATATCTATAGAAAGAGCCCATGCAATGATTATGCTCAATTTCAATCAAAATAACCAGCCCTGGGAAGTGGAAAAATTTGTAATACATCTCTAAGATTTGGATTATGTCATAAGTAATGGTTATAAAATATATAAAATCAGTATCAGTCTAGTCCACAAGAGAAAAATATTTACAACTTTTTAAAAAAGAATAAACTGAAGAACACTGAAGCAAGTCTGCTCCCTTTGAAGGCACGATTCTTATCTCCAAAGGATAACTGCATTCGCTACAAATCTTATAATATCTTCCACGGCACATGTGCAATAGCTGATCTTAAAAGATACATAGCATTATGTGGCTGAGTATCTTTGGGAAACATCCAATGCCTAAAGTTAAAATATAGTTTGAGGCTTATCAGGTGGTATTTATGGCACATCTTGTTAGAAGGGGAAATTATCATTGCCTCCATTAGTGATTAGTGTACCAGAAGTTAAACCTTTTATGCCTTAAAGAATTCATTCTGTTATCATTAGCTTATTATTATTTCATACTCTTCCTTTAGTATTATCAGTATACTGGCTGCTTTCATTTCATCAAGTTAATGTACTAGCTGCTATTCCTATATTTCCTCCTATTATAGCTTAAATTAGAGTTTTTCCTAAAACACCCTGGTGAGTGAGTCAAAACGAAAGTTTCTTTTTGTTTTCTTATTATTCTTTTCTTCAAAAATAAGTGAGTGAGGATTTGCACGATTTGTTTATTTCTTTGCTAAGTAGGCAAAACTGTGCTTTGCCGATACCATTTAGACATGCAATGTATATAATTTAGATAATACCACCATTACCAAATCCTTTTTATTATATTTTTTTGGAACGAGTGCAAATCATTATACGTACTTTTGTATAAAAGGTAGTCTCTGCCATTCTGTGCCTTAAGACTTTTCTCACAGCTGTAGTAAGATTGTCTTCTTTAGACAAAATTAGCTTTCAATCTTCCTTGGAAATTCTTGTTCTGGAGTACAAATCACTTATTATTAATAAATTTTAGCCTTTTAAAAATGGTATTATTATGTTAAGTAATAGGATTGTGCCCAGGACGGTAGGTAATATCACCCCCAAAACAATCACTGCGTGAAATGTGTGATGTCAAATCACCTCTTATGGGGATATCATTGCTAATATTTCCAGTCCATTTTTTCTTTAGCTAGATGTAAAAAATGAATTTTGTAAATTAGTTGTGTTTTTCATATAGTTTATAAACCTGTGTAGAGATATTTTAAAAATATAATACATTGTCCAAAAACCTACAGCTATTGACATATACTACACATATTTTTAATTTTCAAGAAAATCCAGTCTCAGTAGCATAGTTTATGAGGCTTATTGTTATCTGGCCCCATCCTCTACCTTCAGTCTCTGTCCTCACTTTCACTCCTTGCCCCCCAGCTCTGGTGTTGTCCAGCCACATGGAATCACCTGCATTTCCTGAAATCCCAGGTTCTCCCTGCATTCTGGCCTCTGTACATGCCACTCTTTCTGGGTATAACATTCTTTTCCCTCTTTCTACAGTGGGTTACTTCCTTTTTATCTTTAGGTGTAAGAATGGAAGTAACTTCCTCAGAAGAGTGTTCTTTGTCACATTAAGCCTGGGTTAATTGTGTCACGTTGATCTTCCCAGAGCCTTTTGTACTCACCTGTGTTATGGCACTTGTCTCATGAAATTGGAACCCTGCCTTTATAGCTCACTACGTTATACTTAGCCCTTAGGTCCCAGACATTGTAGATTGGAAATAATTATTGACTGAATGAAGGAAAGAATGAATTGTCTTTGCTTTATAGTGGACTACATACTATACACATGAACATATAATGTTCTTTTTCTCTATTTTTATAACAAAAAATATAATATCTCATTCTCATTTCCATCACACTCCTTTATTTTGATGTGTTATCTAAAAGTGTTTTGAAGCCATGACTATGGAGAGGTCTCACCCTGGTCTATGCTGATCACTGATTAAAAAACACACTTAATGAAATGTGTTCAGAAACACATAGTAATATTTTTGGAAAGGTGTTTTTGCCTCCTCTTTTATCCAATTAATGAAGCATTTGTATCCATGTTACCCCTGCTGTTAAGTGGTTAGCTTCTCCTTTAGCTTTAATTAAGTGTCTTCAGTTAAAGAAGACTTTTTAAATTTGTTTTTAATCACAAACAAGTGAAAAATGTCTGAATTCCCTTGAGGTATTTTCCTAAATTTTCCAACTACATTTAAACAAAATAGGTAGCTGAAGCCTTGCACCTCTCTCTCTCATTCATGGACTTGACCTCCTGGAATACTCGCTGAAATTTTTAGTCACCAGGAACTACCTGATTATAAAAATAGGGAGTTTCACATCAAAACACTTATTGCATGAAACAAAACTGCTATTCACATTGAATTTAGCTAAAGTACTGTTAATAGAAATGAATCTACAGAAGAGGACACTTTTAATTAGAGACAGAGCAATCTACAAAGAATTTCATAAACCATTTTTGAGGGTAAGTTGCTTTGTATTGCTCAGTTTCATATGTTTTCTCTTCTTTATAAACGTGGAGATTATATAGTTCTTTCTCCCAAGAAAAGAAAAAAAATTACTAAATACTGTGACATTGCCCTATTGTTTGTAAACTCTTGAACTTTGTGATTCTTGATTAATGAATTGTGTGGAGTATCAAAATAAACAAAATATTCTATTTGCTCTGCATCCTAACACTATTCAGGTAGAATGAAAAGCCTGAATATTTACATTTTAAGATCACTAACAGTTGTGTATGGTATTGATATAATAGATTAGTTTCTGGGTTTTTTTTAAATAAATATAATTTTAATGAAATCATAATCAAGTTTTAATTACACATTTCCTTTGACTATACCCAATACATATTCAAATCATATAAAATTATACAACAAAATTGTTTAAGATGAATTTGGCTATAACTTCAGATGAAAATAATTGAAAACTACCCAGATGTGGCTTCTAAATAGTCCATGTGTTCTCTGTTCTAGTAGTGCCAATATCTTTTAGGAATTTATAATATTGTATTCCTTAAATGAAATACTTCATGTTGTAAAGCACTAATCTAAAATTCATTATTCTACACTCAGATGCATTTTTGGATCATTTATAACTGATCTTTTCTGAGAAACTGTTATATATGTTGATAATCTGTGCATCTCAGATATTATTTTTGTAATGTTCTCTCCTTTTCTTGCTAATTGTCTTGAAATATTGGTTTATTCTTGCTTTCTCAACTTCTTTACTATTCTCTTCTCATTAATGGATCCAATTTTTGTTTTTTGTTCTTCATCATCTTTAACCTTCCTGACTATTTGGCCCTGTGGAGTACCTTTCTCGATGAATGTCTCCCTCGTTGACCTCAATAACACTACTTTCTCGTGATTTTCTTATTCTACTTTACTGGCATCTCTTTGTTCATATTCTTCTAAATCATATGGATTCCCAGAGGTTTTATTCCATACTTTTTTATTGTCATGCACTTACTGCATTTGGACTAGGCCACCGTTTAGTCAAAGCAAATGTAGGAAATAATGTTAGCTTACAGGACAGTCCTGAAAAATGGTAGGCAAGTTGTCCAGGCCCCAACCACATTAATATATTCAGACTGAAATCTCAAAAGAGCAGTAGAGTGCTAACCAGAAACTGATCCAGAGGCTTGGCCACAAAGACCTGCCTAACGCAATGGGGTTTAAAGGGAAGTGGAGGGCCTGTGTCATATTTGACACCAAGCTGAGAGCAGTAGCGCTAATCTCAGATTCCATACTAATATGTATGAGCTTATGACTGGCTGCCAGTCATAGCCAAGAATGATGCAAAATTTAAATAGGGTTAAGTTTGCTGGCTGAAAATAAAATTTTAAGGTTTGAGCTGATGTAAAGACTCAGACCTCTTCTCTAAGCACACCCCATTTTGTCTATTAGCCTTCAAAATGGCTTCCATTATATAGTACCATGTAACAAACCACCAACTCTTAGTGATAAAACAAAATAATCGTCTTTTATCTCTCAGAATTCTGTGGTTTGACTTGAATAAGCTGGGTAGCTATTATGCTCCATGTTGTTTCAGCTGGTGTACAGTCATCTGGAGGCTCCACTGGACTCAGATATCCAACACGGCTCACTCTTGTGACTAGCAGTCGGTGCTGGCCCTCTGTGAGGAGCTCAGTGGGGTCCATCATCAAGAGTGTCTCAGTTCCCCTCCACATGGCCTTTGCATGGAGTGAGGCTTTTTCACAGCATGACAACTTGTTTCCAAGAGGAAATGTTATAAGAGTGCTAAAGCAGAATCCCTAGATCTCTGAACACTCAGACTTGAAGTTACACATTGTCATTTTGTTTCATTCTCTTGATCAAAGCAAGTTAAAAGGTTAGCCTGTGTTCTAGGGAAGGGCAACAGACTTTACCTCTCAATAGAAGTAATAAGAAATTTACAGTCATCTTTAATCCACTATAGGTATATAGCAGAGCACTCTATATTCTGAAACTACCATCCAAACATTGTATTCCCATATTTTCAGAGTGGACTAAAATTATATAATATAAACATTTGCAGGGGGAACCGCATGACACTGCTGAATCATTGAGCATATTGCCAATTAAAATCATCTTGATTTAAAAAAATATATGCCCATCTGCTACTTGCTATAAACATGCTATATTTTTTTTTAATTTTTGAATATATGTTGGATCAATATCTTGTGCTTCTTTCCAAAAATCATTTGTGATGAATTTTTGGCACAACTAATCATCACTGAGCTGATGCTATCTAGTAAGTGACATGAATATATACCCATTAACTGTAATATTTAAAATACATCAAATATATTAGCTATATTAAAGAGTGCATTATCTATTCTAATAGCTATAATTCTCAGACCATTGAAATATGAGTATTATTTACAAAGATATCTAAAAATATAATGCAAAACAAAAATTCGATTTACATTTTCTTATTTTCTGGACTATGACATATGTTGTCATTATCTTATTATTTTTTTCTATCTCATGTCTACCCTGATGATTTACTTAAATAGCCATTTTACAAATTAAAGGGTATATCAATTTCAAATAATATGTAAAATATATTTCTGTGGTAAGTAGAAAAACTCTTCAAAAGATAACACAAACTTCATATTTCCAAAGATTATTTTCACCATTTGAAATTCCTTTAAAGTACAAACTTTGATTTAGATTTAAATTCTATTTCTTATGTATGAATCATTGAATTAATGAGGAAGCTGAAATCAAGAGAACAATTTTCAAGCTGTGAAATGGCTTCTTTAATTATTTCTCTGTAGGATGGGTCTAAGAAGAACTTATTCTACCCATAAAGTTACCTAAGAAGGAGAAGGAGATTTTTTTCTCCTGTCTTTTCTATGTGCTTTCATCATCATGGCCATATCTAAATGGCTCTTATAAATCTAGATTTAAATGAATGTTAGAGCCAGGTTAATTTCTGTAACACCATTGGTTATTCAATTGGGAGAGATGTCAATTTCTACGTGGCTCAAATTCTGTTATTGTTATTTTAGACTTTTACAGTATTGTTAACATAACAGCAACAAGCAAACTCATAATAAAGTTTCACTTCATGAAACCAGTTAAAATAAAATTTAGATTTTGAAGGATTTTTTTTCTGAAAAATTTTAGTCCAAAGACATTAGTCCTTAAAGAACAACCTAAGTAAACTCAAATGCGTGAAAGCAGCTTTATAAAATAATGTGGGATCAATTGCGGTTTTGTATGTTTTTCTTATTTAAAACCAACCAATTGACTAGAACTAATGACAATTCCACAGTATGTATGCTCTTACATGCTTTTATGATTTAAAATAATTAAATCACTTTTCGTGTGTGTGTGTGTGTGTGTGTGTGAATAAAATATTTAATGTTCAACTGCTAGGGCTATACGGCACAAAGATTGGTTTAATCCAAAAGAGGGAAAGTTAGAGGTTATGACTATTATGACTAGCTTTGAGTAGTGAAAAAATTAATATTAGTATTACAAAAATACAATCCTTGTGGTTTACCCTGGCTTGTACATATGGCAAAAGAATCTGAAGCCATTAACTTTTAGTTTGGCAGGGACAGGCATGCCACACAACAGTATATGAAAGAATGCTAGTGCCCCATTCACAATGGTCTATTTGATGATGCCTAAAATTCTGAACATAGAACAGTTACTAAATATACTTGAAGGAAACCTCAAATACTTTGTAGCCTGTAAATATCACCACCCTGTTTCTTACAAATAGGATTCTTCTTGCCACATAGTCTGGCTTTCCAAGATCAGCAGAATCCCCGCAATACCTCCACCCCCATTTTCTGTTTTCATGGAAAGATACTGTACCTAGATTGTTTTCTATTCATAGAAACTTTGAATTTTCAACCTGTATTGTTTTGAAATCTAGAGGGTTCACCTGTCAATTCTAAATTCTAGTTATTTTCCAACTCATACTACTTAAAAAATATTTGGAGATGCCAAAAAGTTATTTTGTAAAGTATGTGCTAGATTGCTAGATCAACAACCAGTTAATTTTGACATAATATCTTTTAAATATGTGGGAAGGGAATATTCAAACTGTAATTTTAGTAAAAGGATTTTTTTTTAAATAACTGGTAAAAAAAAATCCTGTTGTGCAACAATTGTGATGATTAGCCAAATCAGTTTATGTCTAGAGAAGCTGGAACTCATTGGCTGGTTCTATGTATTCTCAAATAGTGAGGAAATTTTCAACTATACACCCACATCCACATACACAACACAGTTTTCAAGGTTTTGTCTTTTGTCTGATAGGCAGATTAGTATCTTATTAAAAAACAGTAAATGTTACATAAACAGGCAATTACTTCTAAATACTCTAAGTTAGTTATCATGTAGAAAAAAAATCTTAAATTTGTTCTAAACTTCCTTCAGATAAATATTTTAGGTCAATATATCCAGAGTTAGCGCTATTTATTTCTAATTACTAGAAGTGCAGTACAACTGCGAGAAGTGTGTTTCTAGCACTTTGATTTAGCAGCATCTTCACCACGGTACATGGCAGACAAAACTGACACAGAAAAGCAAATAGTCTGTACACACATTTTCACTGAAACACAATTTTGCAGCTAGTTCTAGATGTAGATGCAATTCAACAGCCATAATAGCAAGACATTAAAAGCATATGAGATAATTTCTAACATGATTTTTTAAAAAAAATTCGTGCTTTTTAATATCTTTATTATTTGTGTTTGTATGTATGACTTAAAGACCAGACTCTTTTGTGCATTGAATTAAATTCTATAAATAAATAAGAAATTTTATAATATTCTAACTCCAGTGTTGTTAAAATGTTACTTAAATACATCTTTTTAATCATTGTGCAGCTACAAAACTTCTTTTTCCTAAACTTAATTGTTAGCTAGTTCATGGATTTCAGTTAATCTTCATTATTTGAATTGAATTGAACTGGATTTATTTGAATAGGCAGTTATCTTAGGGTGGACTAAGAGTGACCGAGACAAAACACAACGGGACTGTTCAGCAAGATAGTACACGCCTAGAATGCAGTGACCAGAGAACTGGAGTTTAGTATTCATAAAGATTGACTAAAGACAAGAAGCAATGTTATATTTTGACTTTTGAATGTTTTGTGGCAACCTGTGGATGACATACTGTGATGGAGTTGGAGAAATCATACCCAGGTCAGAATTACAAAAGACAAAGCAGAAAAATATATAGGAAAAAGAGGTCCAAATGAATTGCCCATTCAATTTCTAACTGAGAACTAGCTTGTAAGTATTTAGTATTTAAACAGAGTCAACAAGGGATGATATAACAAGATATGAGGTACTCAGCTGAAGTAGAAACTGTTAAATCCCTGCCCAAGTAGATATCCTTGGAAATCACACTCCCAAGTGTGCATGATTCTCTCCTAAGAGCTGGAATCTGTAGTCATCTTCAGCACCCTTGTGGTGCTGGGGCCAATTGTCCCAAAGAGGATCTAAGGTCCCCACAGGGAATACAGTAACCAAAAAGGAATTGATGCCATAGTTTAAAGGCCCAGCTGCCTTAATTTGACATGGGACAAACTGCATTATAATGTATACTCCAGAGCTCTCTGCTCTACACCTGCAATTGCACCTTGCTTGGTTTCTTGACCTTAATCTATCCTGCCTTCCCCAAGCCCCAACTGGTTTCTCCTGAGAATCTTTGTACACAAATTCTACTCTTGATGTTCCCTTCTGGGGAAACCAGACTAAAGCATCTGCCAAATAGTCAGGACTATACAAGCAACTCAATTAGAGCAACTCAATTAGAATTATCACCATAACCCAAGGGCAAATATTAATGCCTCACTATGCAGATGATGCTCACCTGTCAGTTATGGTTTCCATTAGGTGTGGGGAAGTGTTTCTCAAAACAGAGCATGAGAATCACCTGCATCAGAACCTTTTTGGATGATTATTAACATGCCAGGGCTTTAGGCCCTGCCACATATCTACTGAATCAGAGACCCTGAGGCTGCAACATAGAAGTTGGCATTTACTTATTTGGAGATAGGGTCTTACTCTGTTGCCCAGGGTAGAGAGCAGCTGCATCATCACAGCTCACTGCAACCTCAAATTCCTGGACTCAAGGGATCCTCCCACTTTACCCTCCTGAGTAACTGGGACTACAGACATGTACAAATATGCCTGGCTAATTTTTCTATATTTTGTAGATATGGAGTCTCACTATGTTGCCCAGGCTGGTCTCGAACTCCTGGCCTCAAGCAACCCTTCCACCTTGGCCTCCCAAAGTGCTAGGATTACAGTTGTGAGACACCACACTCAGCACAAGTCAGCATCTTTAAAGAAAGTCTCTAGGTGATGTTTATGCACATGGAAGTTAAAAAAATACTCTGATCTAAGTCATGTATGAAAAGCAGGTTTATTTCTTAGCTCCCAGATGGTTGGAACTGCTATTTGTGGCATAGACTAGGCTGGCTATAGCAGAGAAACCAGACAGATCTGACATTATCTGAAAGTATTCACACTGGCTGCCAGAATGAGTCAATTTCTTAGAGATAATAGACTTGTTTAAGACTCTTTTTAAGGATGAGGAATCCAACATCCAGAGAGGTTAAGCGATCTGCCCAATAGCGTGAAAAGGCTATCTTTAGATGAAACAAAGCCCCAACTAACCTAATTCCCAAAGCGTTGTGCTCCTCTTATCTGTGCTGCCTCCTATGGCTGTTCATATACCACTCTTGAATTAAAACAAAATTATAATAGAAACAACCACCATAACAATATTTGCAACTACAATTAATAGTTTTGCCTATTTCATATTTGTCTATGAAAATATGAACACGTATCTGCTTTAGTGAGGAAAGATTATTTGCTTCATGCATATTTCTAGACTTCTCCCCTTCTTTGTGCTATACCTGTCATAGAAAGTTGATTCTCATAGCTGCAGGAGCTAGATACGGAGGGGCTATATATGGGAACATTTTCATATAGATGTAGCTTTGTCTAGAATACATTAAAATATTTAGTGGCTTAAACTGATAAAGCAATAGAATTATTAACTTTATATATCAAACAATATGCTTGGCATCATGTAAACAAAGCAATTATTAGCTAAATAAATTGCTCATTGTTTAACCAGTTGATGTGTTATCACATGGAAAGAGACTATTTATACACTTGTGTATATGACCACATTCCAATGACAAACACAAATGTTAGGGGGATTAGCTGTTATTTCTGAGCACCTATGCTTTGATCTCTTATTAATATACATAATTGTTGAGTGTAGAATTTTAAATTTACATGCTTATTAATTGCATTTTTTAATCTAAGCAAAAATGGAAAATCAAAAACAAAATAATTAAAATTAGCAATTTCCTTTTCTTACTGGTTTTGCAAAACATTCACTAGGCTCTCTTGGCAAAAGTGAATTGACTGGTAAGTTTTGATTTATTATTGCAATATTGTTACAATTGTATTTATATGAAATTAGCATTTACAACATTTAATCATTATAGTTTTATATGAGCTTCATTCAATTAAGGCTACATTCTCTTTTCACATAGAGAAATATGATTATTTTCTTGTGTTGTTCTCTGTGATTCTTTTGAGTTTGTGATGTACTTAGATACTGCACTGCTTCTATAGAAATGGTCACATTTAAAATGAATAATTCATGAGTTTTTGTTTTGTGTAGTTCTTAAAGTACCTCTTTGGATAAGGCATTGTGAGTGTGCTTATGGTGTTTTTCCCTCTTTTTAATGGCAACAGCAGCAAATCACACACTAACTGAAAAACACAGCTATTAGATTTGGTATTTTCATGCCCCAAATGGAATTTAGACACTTTAGAAAATGTCAAGAAACTGTCCATCTCTTTAAAAACATAGCTTAAGATGATATAAATTTAAGGTGTGTAGCTAGGCCAAGTCTCATTATGAAGGAGATAGCTCTGTAAAGTGGCCATTGTAAACATACAGCAGCAATTGCCAATCTATACAAATCTATTGTACATGCCATAGGCTGCAGTGCTTACTTTTGTACCTAGTCTTAGACAGTGATTCCAGTGGATAGGACTTTTGTCTCTGTTTATACTCTGCAAACAGTTCATTTTCTAACATCAATTTTGCTTTAGGTCTTAAGGCTCATGGCTTAGCCATGAAGGATAAAATAAAGATTAGGGCTCATTAGTATATATGCTTCTTCCTCTCTTGCATTTCTTTCCAGTTATTATTTACCTTTATTTTGAAAGTATATGCACTTTGTGTGTAAACATCTATTTATTATAAAATACATATAATTTTTAACTCACATGTCAAACAATAGGCTTTGTTTGTTTGTTTTTACTTGATGACTCTAATTTCAATGCTAAATCCCTCCTATTACTTTAAGGGATTGTCTTATTCTATTTTGTGCTGCTTAAAATTTGTGAAACAGAATACCTGACATGGAGTAATTTTTAAAGAATGGAAATTTATTTCTCACAGTTCTGGATGCTGGGAAGCACAAGGTCAAGGAGCAGGCATCTGGTACGGGCCTTCTTGTTGCAACATCTCATGGCAGAAGGTGGAAGGGCAAGAGAGAGTGAAAGAGGACCAAACTTGCCCTTTTATAATGGCACAAATCCATGAGTGTGGAGCTCTCTAATCACCACCTACAGGTTCCATCTCTTAATACTATTACTATGGCAATTAAATTTTAACACGAGTTTTAAAGGGGACAAACATTCCAACCATAGCATTTACAAAATGACATTTTGGTACAGTAGAAAGATCTAACCTTGATGGAAGATGATCTCATCGAAGCTATGCTCTGTGATTAACATGTGTAGAATGCGGCATATCATATCACCTTCCTCCTCAGTTTCTTCACCTATAAAATAAGGATAATCATGATGATACTTCATATGGAAGACTGGACAATGACATAGATGTCCACACTCTAATCTCTGAAACATGTAAATATATTATTTACACGGTAAAAGAGACTTTGTAAATGAAATTAAGACTTCAGACCTTAAAATAGGGAGATTATCCTGGCTTATCTTTGTGAGTACAACATAAGCAGATGATATTCTTAAAGCTGAGAGGGTAGAGGAGTCAGAGAGGTCTGATGACAGAAGAGGCAGCAGATATTCAAAGCATGAGAAAAACTCAACATAACATTACTGCTTTGGAGACAGAGGAGGGGAACAACTTCCCAAGCAATGCAGACAGTCCCTAGAAGTTGGCAACAGTTGTAAGCTGGAAGCCAGCCAGGAAATGGGGATCTCAGTCCTTCAACCAAAAGGAACTAGATTCTTCCAACAACTGAATGAGCAAGAAAATAAATTCTCACCTACTCTCCAGAGAGGAATGAAACCTGCTGACACATTGCAAAACTGTAAGATAATGAATTTTCTTTGTTTCAAGTCACTAAATTTGTGTTTATTTGTTAATGACAGCAATAAAAACTAATGCATTGTGGTTGAAGTAAATATTAACAGTATGTGAAAACATTTTTCAAACCTCAAAATATGATTCAATTCAATAAACGATTGATAAAGGCTCCCTGAGCACTCTGACACATGCCGGGAATATAAAGAAAGGTAAGATTTTATTCCTGCTCTCCAAAAGCTAATATTTTAGCAGAATAGACTAGCATACAAACAAATAAATCAAGGCCACTCTATGTCAAATTTGTTGTTAGCGGTGTAGTGTCAGGATCAGTGAGGGGATAAAGGAGGAAGCTTAGTTTCTATAGTTATGTATGATCTTGCATTTTTAGTTCTCATTGAAAAGCATCTTTAGGTTTTTCAACAAAGAGAAAAAATGCTTTTTTCACTCTAAAATTGTATAAAAATAAACTTGTGTATGAAATTCTTTTATGAAACACCTCTATGGGCCCTGGACAATGCTCCATATTTAGTTGGTTAAAATAATTTTGCTACTTTCAGTTCCAAAACTGTAAATAATTTTGGACTCCAGCACAAGTAATTAGACAGTATGCTCAATCTGGTTGAGTCTTCAACGATGAAGTCTTGTCTGCATTATAATTTCTTGAAAGTTATTTTATCACTGGAGAATAGACTTGTCTATGCACTCAGAATTACATGATACTGTAGTTCTTGTAACCGTGAATTTTCTGTGTCAAACTTGGCTAGACTACAGTACTCAGAGGGTCAAACACTATTCTAGATGCTACTGTGAAGGCATTTTTTAGATGTGATTAACATTAAGATCAGTAGACTTGGAGTAAAGTAGATTAGCCTCCTTAATGTGAGTGGGCCTCATAGAATTTATTGAAGGTTTTAAGATAAGGGTGAGGCATGCTGAAAAAGAAGCGATTAACCCTCCAGACTCATAATTTTGCCTCAGACTCCAGCTGCAACATCAGCTCTTCCCTTTGTCTCCAGGCTTCCAGTCTGCACTGCAGATTTTGGACTTGCCAACTCCCACAATTGTGTGAACCGATTCCCTAAAATAATCCTGATGATTTCTTCTTCTTGATGATAACTTCTGTAAAACATAGTCACTCTTCTGCAACTTCATTAAATGACACAATCTTTTGAAATTGGTATAACTGTTTTTGCATAAAAATATATAAGTAAAATAAGAAAAGAACTTTTCTTCCCAATAATAAACACAATGAGTCAAAATTAAAACTCTACCAGTTGTAATAGATCACCACTAAACTTAGAAGAGAACATATAGATCTTTTCTTTTATTGCTACATATATTAGATAATAATTCTTTAAATGTAAATGGGGGACTAAAATCTCCTAATTAATATATATGATAGAGTGAAATATAATTTTATAAGAGAAATAAAGCCTTTTAATTCTTTTTGAACATATATTCTGCTTCTGAATGTTCCCATTACTGTCATGTTATTGCCATGAAAATAATGCCATTTACTTAGCATTCATTATTATGAGTATTATGCTTATAGATTTATTATTTTATTTAATCTATAAAATGTAAGTAGAAGCTAGGTACTATTTTTTCATATTTGTCAATTTGAAAGTTAATTCTTAGAGAGAGCACATGGTCATACAGGAAGGACCAAAAACTTCTGATATTTCTAGAAGGAGAATAGATAGAAGCCTACTGAATTCCTATTTTGTAAGCAAAGAAGTGCTAGGTCAAGCGAAAAAAAGTCTAACTTATATTATAATAAGAGAGCATCACAATCCCTCAGTCATTTCCTAGACTACAGCCAGTTTTTAGACTCAGAACTCCTTAAATGAAGGACTTGGTTCAGTCCCTTTGAGGAAGGACTCTGGCGAACTATCAGAAATATATACTGCTAATCCTTTTTCAGCCTTCCTCTAAAGGACCTGCAGATTTTTTACAATCAGGATGACTGTGCATTGGGGAAAAGAAAATAATTAGACCTTTTGGAGATTACTGGATAGTGACTCTAAACTGACACTGATTCCAAAAGACCCAAAATGTCACTGTGGCCCACAACTCAGAGTAAGGGCTTATCAAAGTTAGGTGACAGGTGAAATTTTAGCTCAGATTCATCTCACAGTGGGCTCAGTGGGTCTCTAAGCACATCCTGTGACTATTTCCCCAGTTCTGGAGAATCCCCACATTGGTTTCCTGACCTGTGGAACGAGGGGTATTATGATGAGAAAGACCAAGTGGAAGCCACTAGAATTGCTTCTCTGTAGAAAAATAGTAAACCAAAAGCAATACCACACTTCTACAAGAATTGCAGAGGCTAGTGCCACCATCAGTGACTTGAAGGATGTGGAGGTGGTGATTTCCACCAGATCTCCACTCAACTCCCCTATTTAGTCTATGCAGAGACTGGTGGATCTTGGAGAATGACAATGTATTATCATAACCTTAACTGGGAGGTGACTCCAGTGGCAGCTGTTATATCAGCTTTGATTTTACAACTTGAGCAAATTAACACACCCCCTGTACCTGATATGCAGCTATTTATCTGGTAAATGCATTTTTCTCCATCTCTGTCAATAAGGACCAGCAGCATCAAGTTGCTTCCAGCTGGCAAGGCCAGCAACACATCTTCACTATCCTACCTCAGGGGCATATAATTCTGCTGCCATATGCATAATTTAGTTTGCAGGGATCTTGATTGCTTGTCCCTTCTATTACATTCTACATTATCCATTACATTGGTAACATTATGCTGATTGGACCCAGGGAGCAAAAATTAGCAACTACTTCAGACTTACTGGCAATACACTAATGTGCCAAAGGGTAGAAAATATATCTGACAAAAATTCAGGGGGTTTATGCCTCAGTAAAATTTCTAGGGGTCCAGTAGTATAGGGCTTGTTGGGATATGCCTTCTAAGATGAAGGTTAAGTTTTTACATCTGCCAGTTCTACTATTAAAAAGGACACAAAGCCTACTGGTCCTCTTTGGATTTTGGAGGCAACATTTCTCATTTTGGTATGTTATTCTGCTCCATTTACTAAGTGATCCAAAGAGTTGCTAGTTTTGAATGGGGCTCAGAACAGAAGAAGGCTCTGCAACAGGTCCAGGCTGCTGAACAAGCTGCTCTGCCACTGGAATGTATGATCCAGCAGATCCAGTGGTACCTACAGTGTCAGTGGTAGAGATGGGATATTTGGAGCATTTGGTAGGCTCCCGCAGGTGACTCCCAGAACCAACCCTCAAGATTTTGGAGCAAAGCCCTGCCATCCTCTGCAGATAATTAGATAATTGCCCTCCTTTTGAGAAACAGCTGTTGGCCTGCTACCGGGTCTTAGTAGAGACTGAATGCTTATTAACCCTACACTACCAGGTAACCATGCAAACTGAGATTACCATCATAAACTGAGAGTTAATTGACATACCAAGCCATGATATTGAGCTGGCACAGTAGTACTCCATAATCAAATGGAAATGGCATTTGTGTGATGGGGCCTGAACAGGCCCTGAAGGCACAAGTAAGTTACATTAAAAAGTACCACAAGTGCTCGTGATCCTGATGAACTTCCTTTTCCCAGTCTGCACCTATGGCCTCACAGGAGAGTTCCCAGCTATGAGTTTATCAAAGAGAAGATCAGGGCTTGGTTTATAGATAGTTGTGCATGATATTCAAGGACTTCTCAAAAGTGGACACAGCACAACAATGGCCCTTTTCTGGGGACATCCATGAAAGCCAGTAATGAAGGGAAATCTTCCCAGTGGGTAGAACTTTGAGTAGCATGGCTTAGCTTGTTGTTAACTTTTTTTGTAAGGAGAAATGGCTGCATGTGGGATAACATACCAATTCATTAGTTGTGGTCAATGGTTTGGTTGGATGGTTAGGAATTTGAAAGGAACATGATTGGAAAATTCATGGCAAAGAAATTTGGGGAAGAGATGTGAGGATAGATCTCTCTGGGCAAAATATGTAAAGATGTATGTGTCCCATGTGAATGTTACTAAAAGGTGACCTCAGCAGAGAAGGGTTTTAAAAATCAAGTGGATAGATCATTCTATCCAAGTCAATGAGTCAAGTGACTCATTCTATGGATACCAATCAGCCTCTTTTCCCAGCTACCCTTGTTAACACACAAGGGGCATGTGAACAAAACAGCCATGATCGCAGGAATGGAAGTTATGTATGGGGCTCAGCAACATGGACTTCTACTCACCAAGAGCTACCTTACAATGGTCCCTGGTCTGTGTTTAACCTGCTGGTAGTGGAGACCAACTCTGAGTCTCCAACATGGCACCATTTTCTGGGGTGATTAGTTGGCTACCTACGGTCAGGTTGATTACATTTGCCTGCTTCCAACATCAAAAGAGCAGAATTTTGTTCTAATTGGAGTAGATACATACTCTATTTAGATATAATTTGCCTTCCTTGCACATGATGCTTCAGCCAAAACTACCATTTATGGGCTTACAGAATGCCTTCTTCACTCTCATGGTATTCTATACAGCACTGCTTCTGATCAAAGAATGCACTTTACAACAAAAGAAATGTGTCAGTGGACTCACAGTCATGGAATTCATTGGTATTACCATGGTCCCCACCACACTGAAGTGGCTTGCTTCATAGAGCAGGGGGATGAACTCTTGACGACTCAGTTACAGCACAAGTTATGTGGCAATACCTTGTCTGGCTGGGGAAAGTTCTCCAGAAGGCTGTATGTGCTCTGAATCAGCATCCAATATATGATACTGTTTCTCTCATAGCCAGGATTCATGGGTTTAGGAATCAATGAGTGGAAATGAGTGGTACCACTTAATTGACCCATAGTGACCCACTAACAATTATTTTTTGTTTTTTTGTATCAGACCAAGAGCTGTTTCTGACTAATTCTGACTAATACAGCTATTGCCATTTTTTACATGAATCACTGTCCAATTATATTCAGTATTCTCCATAAGAGTACATTCTCTGAGAGTAGAATATAGGAATTTAGGTCTTTCTGCATAGTGATTTTCTTGTTCCATCCTCCTTTTTTTCAAGGGTGGGGAATGTGGCTTTATATTAGACTTTTAAAAGGTTGCCATGAGTTTAAATAATAAAACCATGGGAAATCTGCAAAAATTTATGACATCTTTGTGAATAGTATGTAACATTTCACAAACGGCATATAGTATATCCCTTCATTTGGAATGCTTATTTGAATAAGTTTGTCAAACTTTTATGAGACTACTGTTAAAGAAATCTCAGAATCATTTTGCTAATTGATTTCATTTATCTAAACTGGGTATTCAATATTCAATATTCTAAATGAGCATGTGAAATGAAAATAAAAACTATCTTGTTTAAAAAAGCAAAAGACATTAAAAGTGAAGACTCTTTATATGATGTGAATAAATGTCACATATTTAGCTTTTCCCCCTTAAATACTTTATTTTCATTTATCAGCATTGTCAAGAATAAGGTTTTAACGAACTCTCCATTAAAGCTGTTTTTCAGGAGGGGTTCAAGTGGCTGACTAGAAACATTTTGTGTTTTTCTTCTCCACATAGAAGAACCAGATTAGTGTATAGACCAGGGCTGGGGAACTTTTTCATGTTGGAAGACCACATTAATTTAGCTGTAATCAAATAAGGCCACATTCAAGAAATTTCAATTAGATAGACTTAAAAATTTACATTATTTTGTAAAAATCTAACCACTATGTACTTAATTTCAAAAAATTAAAACTATTTGAGTTGACCTTTTAATGACTTTGTTGTGTCTGCTTTTTGTTGGAAAGCACTTGAATATTTAGTTGCAGCATGACCTCCACGGTTTCAGATGATCTGATATGATATCTGATACTAAATGGTATTTGACCCATTCAGTAGATGGGTATCAGTCATTTGTGACCTTAAGAGCATCTTGATTTAGGTTAGGTAGGAGAATGTTGATTTGCAGCAATAAGTGGTTGAAAAGCAGGAAAGCATTTTGGGGGCATGCTGCCAAAGGTGTAGGTATTTACAGCATTTTTCCATATTTCATTTGGATTTTTCTTAGCATCAAACAATGATGTTAAAATGTCATCTACTGAGAGCTCAATTAATTCCATCTATAGTTCTTTAGGTGCTTTGGTGATCAATATCAACTAGATGAGGCCGAAATGCTAATTTGAGTGTGATGTCATGATTCTCAAAGTCAGTGAAACTTTCATTGTATTCTCCAATTAATAGGTCTATAACAGCTGCATAATTTCAAATTATTCATATATATCATCCTGCTCATCAGTGACCTTTTCTAACTGGGGAAAATATTCACTCAAAATCTTCTTTTGAAGAAGAAGTGTTTTGAAAAAAGATAGCTTTTTTAAAATGCTTGGATTTTTTGCCACATATCATATATAGACTTAGTTTTACCTTGTAAAGAAATATTCAACATGTTTTGATTTGACATGCTATCACCAGAAATGCTGCATTCCTATACAAATCTTCTTTCAATAATTCACATTGTTGATTCTATTCTTCATAAAATGTAACTATCTGTTCTTGTGGAGATAAAATTTTGGCTAACACTGGTCCCTGCAAGAGCTGACACACTTTAGAATGATATGGGAAACACACACTGAATACCTCATCATTCAACTTTGTCATAGTATGAACCTGATGATGCCATGTTGCATTTGCATCAATATACTTTACAATATTTATACTTGTTGCAAAACCTCACTGAAAATACTAGCTTAGCACAGAGATTTTGCTGATACAAGATACAATGAAAAGAAATGAGAGAGCATCTGGATCTGTTAATATTTTTTTTTATCTACATAATAAACCCTTCATGATTTCCTGTCATGGAAGGTGCACTGTCTGTACATACATTCACTAAATTTGCCAAATTCAATCCAACTTCACGATATTTATCTTGAAAGTTGTTGAAGACATCTATTCCCTTTGTTCTGTTCACAAGAGTTCCCAAAGTGAGTAATTCTTCATAGCAAAGAAAATCTTCTGTTATGACCCGAATAAAGTATAGAACCTGCACTGAGTCAGTAGTATCAGTTGATTCACTCAAAGCAATTGATGAAACAGTGCATTGGTGTCAAAAGCTGATAACAGACTGCTAAACTCGACCCCATAAACTCTTGCCAACCAGCCTCATGCAGTAGTAGCACCAGTCAGGGGGGAAAGTTAGAATGAAATCATGAGCATAGCAGCCGTCAGTTTAGTCCTCATGGCTTGCTAACGATCTGTGTGGGTCATTCTGGGAAGATCATCTTGTTGAAACTTATTTTATTGTTTGGTATTTTTAATATGTTCATTTAAAAAATAAATATGAACAAAAATGTATGAATAAAGATGAAAATATTTGTTCCATAAAATTTAGATTTAGTCAAAATGCCGTGTTTAAGTACCTAGAAGGCCACATGTAGTCTTAAGGCTGCAGTTTCCCCACTCTTGGTATAGACAGTTACACTATGAATACATTATCCAGAAGAGAACACTGGAATTTAACAGAGAAGATACAGGGGACACCAAAAGCAGGAAAGGAAAAGGAGGAGAAACAGCCTCCCTGGGCTGGGAGCCGGAGTGACCTCCCAATGCGGAGAAAGAGTGAGAGAGAGACTTCCAGCAGCCCATGTGTCCCCTGTGGAGTCCTGCAATCTTGGCTGTGGAAGGACTTGACCCTCCCAACCCTGAAACTAACATAGGAACAGACCTGGGACCCAGCTGCTCCAGGGAGGGAGCTTTTGCTGGGTCCCACACTCTTTCTGAGAAGTAAGCGGCTATAGGCTTTAGGAAGCCAAGATTTTCACAACTAGCCTCTGGCAAACTGCAGGTTGTCCTGGGACCCAGAAGAGCTGGGACTGGGGCATTACAGAAACTCAGGTAGTGGCTGACAGGGGGAATAAGCCTGGAGCCTGGAGTGCTCGTGCAGTGAGACGCCCAGTAAGTAAGCCGCTGGTGCCAGGAAGCAGTGATCATTGGAGCACAGCTGGAACCTGAGATGGAGATACAGGCTCCTGCAGCCAGGACAGGGGAGTGGGTGGTGATGTGAGGGTGGTGAGTCCCACCTGAGAGGGATGTGGGACTGAGACTTGAAGGGTCACATGTTCCCTACCTGCCCAGGCTGTGAATACCAAGGGCAGACCCACTATCTCCAGTGCAGGGCTGGGGGTGGAGGCGTGAGGTGCCTCAGGGCAGCTGATACTGCCCCTCACAGGAGTACTCTGAGCACTCCTCCCTGGGGGCCTGAGGTTGGGCCTAAGCTCCTGGTCGCTACCACCTCAGCAGGCACCTACTTGCAAGTGTCCACAACAACTTGCACTGGGGAAAGGACAGCCTCTTCAGTAGATGGTGCTGGGAAAATAGGATAGCCACAAGCAGTAGAATGAAACTGGGCCCCTATCTCAAACCGTATACAAAAATCGACACAATAGATTAAAGACTTAAATGTAATACTAGAAGAAAATCTAGAGAAAACTCTCCTGGACATTGGTCTAGTGGCAAAGACTTTATGACTAAACCTCAAAAGCACAGGCAACAAAAGCAAAAATAGACAAACAGAACTTAAACTAAAAATCTTCTTCACGGCAAAAGAAATTATCAACAGAGTGAAAAGACAACATGCAGAATAGGAGAAAATGTATTCAAACTCTTCATCCAGAAGGGGACTAATATTCAGACTACACAGGGAACTCAACTCAAGAGGGATAAAAGAAGTAATCCCATTTAAAAGTGGGTAAAGGACATTAATAGACATTTTTCAAAAGAAGATATATAAAGGGCTGACAGATATATGAAAAAAAATGCTTAAAATCACTAATCATCAGAGAATTGCAGATCAAAACCACAATGAGATATCATTTGACCCCAGTCAGAATGGCTACTATTTAAAAGACAAAAAATAACAGATGTTGGCAAGGATGTGGAGAAAAAGAAACTCTCTTACACTATTGGTGGAAATGTAAACTAGTGTAGCCACTATAGAAAATGGCATGGAGGTTTATCAAAAAATTTAAAATAGAATTACCACTGGATCTAGCAATCCCACTACTGGGTATCTATCCAAAGAAAAAATAAATCAAAATATCAAAGGGATATCTGCATTCAAATGCTTATCACAGCACTACTCACAATAGTAAAGACATTAAATCAATGAAACAATTGGATAAATAAAATATGGCATATATACACAATGGAATACTATTCAACCATAACAACAACAAAAAAGAAAAACAAAGAAATCTTCCCATGTGCAGCAATATGGATGGAACAGGAAGTCATTATCTTAAGTGAAACAAACCAGGCACAAAAAGACAAACATTGCATGTTCTCATGCATATACGGAAGCTAAAAAATTTCAACACATAGAGGTAGAGAGTAGAGAAATAGATAACAGAGACTGGGGAGGATGAGTTGAGGGGTGAAGGGAGGATGAAGAGAAGTGGGTTAAAAGGTACAAATATATACAGTAAGATGGAAGGAATAAATTCAATGTTTGATAGCAGAGTAGGATGACTACACTAAACAAAAATATATTATATTCAAGTGAGGGACACCCTGAATACCATGACTTGATCACTACACATTATACACATGTAACAAAATTTCTCATGTACCCCATAAACTGACACAGACAAAAAGCTGTTTTTCATCTGCTCCTCCTTTTTCTTACTTGGTTTACTCCTTATCAAAATCTTCATGTGTCAACTGAAGTCACTTCTTTTTGGATAACTTTACTGACTTCTCAGTCCAAATTAGGTTATGTCCTCTTCAGATATGCTAGTTATCTATCTATAACACTTATGATGTGTTATCTGTTGATAACACCACAGTTTAAAATTCCTGTTTATTTCTATTATTTTTATTATCTGATGCCTCTTCCCTTAACCTTTCAAGATTATCAACATCCATGAAGGCAAGCCATGACAATTTTGTACACTATTGTATTCCCAGTACTTTAGCATTGAGACTGGCTCACAAGAGGGCTTCAATAAACATTTAATAAATGAAAGGGAAAAAAACCTGATATGTGGTAATCATGTATTTGCATGTGAACCTTAGAATTTAAGCTTATAGATGCAAGATTTATTTTTTTCTTTCATAGTGAAAGAATTTGGTAGAATAGACATACAGTAAGATTTATGCAGAGAGAATTTTAAAAAAGAAAAGGAAAAATGAATGCTCTTATCCTTTTATACCATTGTATTCAGCACTAGCAGAGTAGATTTAGAAATATTATTTTTGTTTTGTTTCACAAGTGCAATAATTAACTGCAATTTACAAATAAATGTGATCTTTGTGAAAATAATAGACAATCTGTTTTTTCTTGATTTATCAAGACTATAGGGCTTATTATCAGTAATTGAGCAAACATTGAATATAATAAAGGTTAAAATATTAGAAGCACTTGTGCATTTATTCACTTTGAAATCCATTCACCAAGGTGAATTGAAATTAGTGTGAATGAATATTAAGATAGTTTGTTTTCAATTGTCTGTTTGGAAAACCTTCAGTGGAAAAATTACTCTTTTGAGGTCAACTACTAACAGTTAAAGATCTACTATTATTTGTTAGGTCATAGTAAAGACCAAATCAAACATTTGCTTATTACCAATTCTAAAACCGTCTACTTGAGTTTCCTGGAACTAGAAGGACTTTGAAAATAGATATTGTAAAGAGATGATAAAATTGGCTTGAAGAATAGGATGTTGGTGCACACCATTTATAATACTGGGGAGAAAAACAGTGTTATATTGAGTTTAGCACACGAAAAAACGTTTTAGGAGAAGCATAACAATTTTGGGAGCGTAAAGGCCATTCGGTAAAATAGCCACTTATTGATAATGATTTTGTCAATTGGCTCTAAATTGCAATAAAGCCTGATATTAGTCAGGTTTATTGTTTAGCTGAGCCATTTTTCACTTAAACGGGTAATTTGGCTATGAATCTGTTTTTCCTTTTGTGTAGTTTCATATGTTTATTTTCAAATGCAATAGAACAACAATGCATCAAAAGGAAAGTGTAACTTGAATAGATTCATCTTTTAATCTAGATTTACAGAAGAATATGGGGTGCTTAGTATTCTTTAATATTGTGGCTCAAAATATTTGTAGGAACACTGACCAAAAGACATTAGCTTCATTTTGAAATCCTTAATTTCCAAGCATTTTGGTAATTTTATTGTGCTTAACCTCCTATAGTTCAGGTCATTTTGTAGATGCCAAATTCAAGAAAATTGAATATCTTAGAAGAACATAGCTATATTTTTCCTTAGCTAAGAAATATTAACAATGAAATGTCTTTCCTTATAAAATCTCTCATTAATTTTTTAAACTAAATGTTTTGTTTTATGATATAAAACTTGATTTTCTTTTTTATTAAAAATAAATCTATAAATTCAAGTTATAAATTCTGGAATTCTGAATTAGATTAAGTTTGCCAAATAGAAATACAATTAAATGAAAGTTATATCATGATATTTTCTGTAATGTCAAGAACATTGTACCTTCAATCTAAAGAGAGTGAGGAAAGAAAGTTTCTCAAAGCTTCCTAGTTAAACAATGGTAAGGAATTACATCATTTTTATATATGAGGTACATGTAACATAATTCAGTAGTATAATTCTACATTCATGATAAAGAAATAAAAATACTGACTTTTTTCAAATATACCTAAATATACCTACTTAGTTTTCTTTAACTCGGGTCTTACCATTCATTGAGACATATTTTGTCAGTGGTACATTCTCAATATTATGATACAAAATATTGACCCACAGGCTTCCAAAGACGATTAATTCTCAAATGAGTCAATAATGCTTAGGAACTTACATTCTAAACACTGTGTTGCTAGTTGGAGTTAAGTGAGGAATAAACAAATTGCAAATGGACAAAAGTGGTGACAAACCCCACCTCTACATCTCTTCCCCTCACTCTCTCATTTTGTTGTTGACAGTCCATGTTTTACTCACTTCCTGACATGCATAGGAGATGCCTCCTGTCCTTGGAAAGTTCAATGAGATCCACGGTGGGACTTCAGAGAGCAGGAGGAAAACAAATAAACCAATAAAAGCAACCAGACTGCTTAGCATGTGAGGTAAGGAGAGACGTTGCATAAGATAAAATGCATTAAAACATGGGGTTCACAATTTTCAAGTCATTCTGCTGGTAAAAGGGCATTTGGATTGTACACAAACAGCTACTTCTCTTTTCCAGACTGGTGATTCCCCAGCCTCCAAACCATACCCCTTCCCTGAAGCACTTGAGGAAGACACAAAATCTCAGATGTAACTTCTATCTGGACTTACTTTCATAAATTCACTGATTCTCTGAGGCATCTTATTATATGAGAGCTACTGAGTCACATGCCTTTCAGAGGCCAAAGAGTCATCAAAGCCTCCTTACGATCCAGCTCAGTTCATCAAGTTTGGAGATTATGTAAAGTTTGGAGCCAAAGCCACAGAAGAAATAAAGAGAGAATTTGGCTGAAATTGTAGCTGGCTTTTGTATATGCCCCAGAAATCTGATCTAATTTACCAATGATTTGGGAATTTTGGGTTCTAATTATTTCTTTTTATTGAAGCATGACTAATACATTTCATAAATATCTTTGTGTTGCTTTTAACAAGAGTAAGTTATATACATACATAGGCACATACACATATTTAAAGCACTAATCAAGGAGAGAGGCATATTTTCATATTTTCATACAAGGTAAAACTGCTCTCTGGATTGATTGTGCTATTAGAAAAAGTCAAATAGAGATTATTACATTATTTCCAATTTAAGCTTTTTCTTCATTTTCCAATAATTGCATTTCAGAAGCCTCAAAGATATACCCTCAAATTTTAAGAGCCTTGGGGAAATTAGCCAATTTTGTACTAATAAATTAATGATAGTATTGAAATAACCTTTTTCCAAGTTAACATAAAAGGCTGTAGCAATGTTCTACTTTCTCAGGTATAATACAAGTTTTTAGTTGACCTGAAATAAAATCTTTACATTTTTCTTTCAGCAAAGCAATGCTAGTTTAAATTCAGTGACTGGTATTATTTTTGGCAATCCACAAAAGCAAAGATGTTGGTGTGTTCTATACATTCTTAATTACTTCTCAAATTGCCTGATGAATCTGCACTGTTGACTAAGATATTGTTAGTTCCTCTTTTGGAAATTAGCATAAATTGAGCAGTGAGAGCCAGGAGGTTGGTCTTTGTGGCATTATCAAATATAATACAGTGATTTAAACTCTGCCACAGGAAACTACAATATCAACTTCTATTCCCTATAAAAGTTGTTTTATATTTTTAGGGTTATAATTTTATTTTGTTGCTTGTTTTTCCATTATTTCATTAAATAAATATGTGCTTTAATGGAACACATTATACTTCATAGGCTCTCCAACAAATATCTATGAAATAGTCTGGGAACTCTTTCTTCAAGAAGTTTCCATTTTATTTATTTCTATGTATTTGCTAATAGAGAAGAATAGTGTCACATAAATAAAATAAGCAAAGGACATAGTAATTTGGAAGAACATATTTGTTTGATTCCAAAAATTATAAAAAGGTGAAAATAATCAGAAACTCGAAGGCATATATTTTTTATATTCATTTTATATCATCATTACAGCAATTGTGTATGGCAAAAACTGGCTATCAATAAATATTAGTGAAATGAATAGATAATGATGGACAAGAAAAAGAAGTCTGATCTAAAGTTAGAGGGAAGTAATTATTCCATCAATGATCTTTCAGTATAAAGGTTTGTGAAATATCAGGAGGACATAAAATATGCCCCTTTGAGGAATAAAAAATGGCACTAGTCTTCAGGAAGTTTATAATCTAGTTAATGTAATAAACTTTAAAGTCATTGTTAGGTTTCCAGCCTCCTTTTCTCTGTGGGATAGAATGATCGTTTCCTAAAGCCTTCAGAGACAGCGTGACCATGTGTACACATTGATTTTGGATTTATAGCCACTAGAATTGTGAGGAAATATTTTTGTTGCTTTAAGCCAACCAGTTTTGGTACAGCAGCCATAGGAAAGTAATATAAAGGGTAAGGCAGGCAAAAAAAAAAAAATACAAAGGAAGGAAGTAAACACACACACATATATTAATATATATACAAAGAGAGATATAATATAATTTTAAGCATCCAAAATACTTAAGCAAATTGCTCATTATAGAAAAATGGAGCTGTAAATAAATCTGTCCATTAATATTATAAGACTGTGAGAAGAAACATGTCCTCTAAAGTCTTAGCAAGGCCCACAGAACTTTTCAATTTTAGGACACTTCTTGGTTCCATCTTCTCTAGTTTTTATTTTATTTTAGACAGGATCTCACTCTGTTTCTCAGGCTGGAGTACAGTGTCATCATCATTGCTCACTGCAACCTTACACTCCTGGGTTCAAGCCATCTTCCTGCTTCAGCCTCCTGATTAGCTAGGACTGCAGGCACGTACCACCACATCTGGCAATTTTTTCTATTTTTTGTAGAGATGGGGTCTCGCTATGTTAATCAGGCTGGTCTTGAACTCCTGGCCATAAGCTATCCTCCTGCCTCGGCCTCTTAAAGTGCTAGGATTACAAGTATGAACCACCATGCCCAGCTTTGTTTTTAAATTTGACTCATACTTGTGAAAGGTTACAGAGGAATTTCTCATAATGCAAACTTGAGTTAATATTCTGATTTGTATTCCGCTTCCACCATTCACTTAGATGGATGAACTTGGAAAAGTTACTGTAGTGGTCTAGTAAAGCTGCTGTCTTAGGTTGCATTGCTATAACAAAGTACCATAGATTGATGGCTTATAAACAGCAAAAGTTTATTTCTCACAGTTCTGGAGGCTGGAAGTCTGAAATCAGGATACCAGCATGGTGAAGTTCTGGTAAGAGCTCTTTTCTGGGTTGCAGACTGCTGACTTTTCCTTATTTCCTCACATAGCAGAAAAAGGGTGAGAGTGTTCTCTGGAGTTTCTTTGAAAAGGGCACTAATCACATTTATGAGAGCTCTACACCTTTGACCTAATTATCTCTCAAAGACACCACCTCCTAATACTATCCCATTTGAGTTAGAATTTGAACATAATAAGTTTTGGTGGGGGAAATAAACTTTCAATCCATATTTCAGTCTACCTTTGGCCTCTCATAATTCATGTCCTTTTTGCATGCAAAATACATTCATTCCATCCCAACAACCCCAAAAGTATTAACTGGTTCAATCTTCAACTCTAAAGTCTCATTAAAATATCATCTAAATCAGATATGAGTGGGACCCAGGGTATCATTTTTCCTGAGGCAAAATTCCTCTCTAGCTGTGAAGCTATGAAACAAAACAAATTATATTCTTTCAACCTGCAACGGTGAGACAGGTATAGGTTAGACATTCTCATTTCCAAAAGGGAGAAGAGGAAAGAAGAAAAGGGTGATGAGGCCTAAGTAAGTCCAAAACCTCACAGGACACACTCCATTAAACTTTATGGCTCAAGAATAATCCTCTTTGGCTTGATGGCCTACCCTACGGACCTACTCAGCTGGCAACATCAATCCCAAAGCCTGGTTGGGTGCTGCCCACAATGAAGTTCTCTTTGGTGGCCCTGCCCAGGCTTTGGTTCTCTGTCAGGGTGGAAGTCACGCATCCAGGTTTCCCCAGAGAAACCTCAACTTCACAGTTGACTAGACATTGGTCCTGCCCTTTGAAACGGAGGTGGAGGTAGTCCTGCCCTCTTCCTCTTCTTCCTCCAGCAGATGTTCTGTGGGCCTGTGGTAGGAACAGCAGCCCTGATGATCTCTGAATCATCTTGGGGGTCCTTATTCCCTTGTCTCAAAGAATAGCACATGTTTGTAGCTGAGTAGCTCTATGGTCCTATAGAGTTAAAGAAGTCTTATAGTCTTTCTTCATTTTGTCCCATTTTCTTTGTTTCCTTTAGCCCCAGCTAGCAGTGTTTCTGTTGGTATAATCACATTTCTACTCCTGGCTTTTGTTGAGATGGTCGACCAAATCTGTGGTTCACACCCTGAGCATTCACTTCCATAAACATAATCTCATTTTTCATAATAGAAACACACTGAGAATTTTCTAGTCTTTAAATCTTCATTTCTTTTAGCTCTCTTCAATTCATTCCCTCTTCTTGCATTTTACAGAAAGAACCAAGCAGTGAGAAGGAACCAAGCTGCTCCTTCAACACTTGGCCTAGAAATCTCTTCAGCTTAATATCTAACTTCATTGCTCACAAGTTCTAGCTTTCACAAAACACTAAAACGCAAACACAATTCAACCAAGTTCTTTGCCATTTTATAACAAGAACTGCCTTTACCCCACTTTCCAATGCCATGTTCCTAATTTCCATTTGAGAAATCAACATAATGAACATCACTGTCCATATTTCTAACAACATTCTGTTTATGTTTACTTAGGTATTCCCTAAGAAGACAGAAGCTTCCTCTACAACTCTCTTGTTTTCTTTCTGAACTCTCACAAGAATTGTCTTCAAAAGTTTATTCACAGCAATCTAGGTTTTTTCTGGCATGCATTTCAAAACTCTTTCAGCCTCAACCTACTACCCAGTCCTAACAACTACTTCTACATGTTTAGGTATTTGTTACAGCAGAACCCCCATTCCTCAGCACCAATCCCTATCTTAGTTTAAGCTACTAGAACAAAATATCAAAGACTGAGCATATAGCATACAAACAACAGAGCACTCGCTTCTGTGGTATGGGGAGGCAGACACTGGGTTCTGAACCTGCAGGGACAGCACCTGCAACTGCTTCAGCAGAATGCTGGGAGATTAGAAAGTTGCCTTCTCCAGAAGCCCAAGCAGTTCAGTGGCTTAGGGTAGAGGGGATGCCTGAAAACCTCTTCCTGCACGGCCCCCTGCAGCCTTTCCAAGCTACAGGGTGGCGCAGGTGGTGCTGGGAGGCGGCTGCTGGGTTCAGATCCTCCCCCCCCCTTGACTGCTTCAGCGGAACGCTAGGAGATCAGAAAGTTGCCTTCTCCAGAAGCCCAAGCAGTTCAGCCAGTCTAGGGTAGAGGAGATGCCAGAAAGACACTCCCTGCATGGCCCTCCACTAGTTAGGGAGCGGTGCAGCAGCTCTGAGGAGGTGGCTGCTGGGTTCGGACCCTCCCGACCCGCAACTACTTCAGCAGAGTGCTGCGGAGAATTCAAAATGCTGCCTGCTCCAGACTCTACTCCACTCTGCTCATCTGCCCACGCTACCACCTCTCACCAACTTCGGGCAATTCCCTGCCTGCGTGGGTGTGGGGTTCAGTGGGGGAGGTATCGTCTCCCTGCGCACAGCAGAAGCAATGCTTCCTCCTCCGGCCAGCCCGTGGAGCAGCAGATGCACAGACGCGCTCCCTCCCTATTGTATATTTCCGACTCACTGGGTTTTGTACAAGATTTTTTGGTTCACCTTTGATTATTATCTATGTTTTCCGTATCCCGGTGTCTCTCTGCAGTCTTGCGAAGCTGATCCAGTGTAAATGCAGATCTCTTGCGTGTGGTTGTCTGCCTTCTTCACTTCTCACTCTGAGAGCAGAGAGCCAAGAGGTCAGCCCTACTCCGCCATTTTTTCTCTCCTCGTGCCGCTATAAATATTTGAGTGCAGATCTCCTTTTCATAGAATGTCTTTTCTTCCTTTGGGTAGATACTCAGTATTGGGATTGCTGGATCAAATGGTAGTAGCTCTAGTTTTACTTCTTTGAGGTATCTCCATTCTATGTTCCACAGATGTCGTCCTAGTTTGCAGTCCTACCAGCAGTGTATGAGTATTCCTATCTCTCTGCACCCATGCCAACATTTGTTGTTTGGGGACTTTTTTATAAAAGCCATTTTTACTGGATTTGAGTAATATCTCATTGTGGTTTTGACATGCATTTGCCTGATGATTAGCGATGTTGAGCATTTTTCATATTTTTGTTGGCTGTTAGTCTATCTTCTTTTGAAAAGTTTCTCTTCTTGTCCTTTGCCCACCTTTTAATGGGGTTGTTTGAATTTTTATTGCTGATTTTATGAGTTATATATATATTCTAGTTATCGGTCCTTTATCAGATGTATAGCCTGCAAATATTTTCTCCCATTCTGTACATTATCTATTCCCTCTAGTAATAGTTTCTTTGGCTGTGCAGAAGCTTTTGAATTTGGTCAAGTCCCATTTATTTATTTTTGTTGATGTTGTGGTTTTTGATGATGTTGATTCTGCTGATTCATGAGCATGGTATGGTTTTCCATCTGCTTACATTCCCTACTATTTCCTTCCTCAGTGTTTCATAGTTCTCTTTATAGAGGTCTTTTACCTCCTTAGCTAAATATATTCCTAAATATTTTATTTTATTTTTTTTGCTAAGGGTATTGAGGCTTTGATTTGGTTCTCAGTTTGACTGTTGATGTATAGGAATGCTACTGATTTCTGTACATTGATTTGTAACCTGGGGCTTTGTTGAACTTATTTATCAATTCCAGTATTATCTTGGCAGATTATTTGGGATTTCACAGATATAAGATCATATCATCAGCAAAGAGCGATAATTTGACCTCTTCTGCCCCCATTTGGATGCCTTTGATTTCCGTCTCTTCTTTGATTGCTCTGGCTAGGACTTTCAGCACTTTGTTGAATAGAAGTGGTGATAGAGGGCAATATTGTCTGGTTCCAGTTCTAAGCAGAAATGCTTTCAATTCTTCCCCATTCAGTATGATGTTGGCTGTGGGTTGTCATATATGGCTTTTATCCTTTTTAGGTAAGCCCCGTCTATTCCTATTTTGTTAAGCATTCTTATCAAAAAAGGGTGCTGAATTTTGTCAAATGCTTTTTCTGCGTCTATTGAGAGGATCATATGGTCTTTGCTTTTACTTCTATTTATGCAGTAAATTACACTAATAAACTTGCATATATTGAACCATCCTCCCTCTCTGAATTGAAGCCCACTTTGTCGTGATGGATTTGATGAGCAGCTGAATTCAGTTTGTTAGGATTTTACTGAGAGTTTTTGCATCTGTATTCATAAGGGATATTGATCTGTAGTTGTCTCTTTTTTGAGTCTTTCCAGTTTTTGTTATCAGGGTGAATTTGACTTCATAAATCATATTGGGGTGGATTGCTTCCTCCTTGATATTGTGGGGTAATCTCTGCAGAATAAGCATCAGTTCTTCTTTGTATGTGTGATAGAATTCAGGAGTTAAACCATCTACTCCCAGACTTTTTTTATTTTTTTGAAGGCTTTTTTTTATTATTGTTTCAATTTTGGTACTTGATATTTGTTTATTCAGGAATTCTGTTTCTTCCTTTCATTAAGCCTAAGGAGGGTATGTGCTTTTAAAAATTTGTCCATTTCCTCCATGTTTGCATGTGTGTAGAGATTTTTATAGTGTTCAGAGATGATATTTTGTATTTCTATGGTATCAGTTGTAATTTCTCCTTTTTCATTCCTAATTAAGCTTCTTAGAGTTCTTTCTTTTCTGCTTTGGGTTATTACAGTGAGAGGCATGTCAACTTTGTTTATCTTTTAAAAGAACCAACCTTTGTTTCATTAATCTTCCATATAGTTCTTTAGTTATTGATTTCATTTTGTTCTGCTCTGATATTTGTTATTTCTTTTCTTCTGCTGGATTTGGGATTGGTTTGCCCATGACTTTCCAGTTCTTTGAGACAATGTATTAGATTGTTGATTTGTGATCTTTCTGTCCTTTGGATGTAGGCATTCATGGCTATGAATTTTCTTCTCAGGACTTTTTTAGCTATGTCGCACAGATTTTGATAAGTTTTGTCTTTTTTATTATTTAGTTAAAAGAATCTTTTGTTTTCATTTTAATTTCTTCCTTTACTTGAGCATCATTCAGTAGTAGGATATTTAGTTTCCATGACATTGTGTGTAGATGAGTGTTTCTGTTGAAGTTGATTTCTAATTTTATTCCATTGTGGTCTGAGAAGATGCATGGTAAAATTTCTATTTTCTTAAATTTGTTGAGAGACACTTTGGGGCTTAGCATGTGTTCAATCTTAGAGAATGCCCCATGAGCTGATGAGAAGAATGCATATTTAGTGAGTTTTGGGTGGAATGCTATGCAAATTTCTGTTAGGCCCATTTTTTCTAGAGTTCTGTTTAAGGCCATTTTTTCTTTGTTTATTTTCTGTTTGGAGGATATGTTCTGTTCTGTGAAAGAGGTGTTGAAAGCCATGGCTATTACAATGCTGCTGATTATCATTTTGTTTAGATCAAGTAGGATTTTCTTTTATTTTTTATGGGGTTCATCTATATAGTTGCATGTATAAGTAGTTTATTTCTTTTGTTTTTTTAATTTTTATTTATTTATTTCCTTTTATTATGGGGGTACAAGTATTGTTGGGGATACATATATTGCCCCTGCCTCCCCTCCCCCACCCTACCGTGCCAGAGCTTCAAGCGTATCCAACCCTCAGGTGGTGCGCACCTCACCCATTATGTCCATATACACCTTTCCCCTCCTCCCCCCTCCCACCAGTCCACCACCTGATAAAAGGTTTTTTTTGTTTGTTTGGGGTTTTTTTTTGACATTTTAATTACATTGTATATCTTTGCCTCTCCCTAAGGAGGGTTAGAGGTAATCCCTTACCCACGACAATGTACGTCACATCCCTAAGATGTGGGTCTCCCCCACCCCAATCCTTGGTGTACATTACAACTATTTGAGAATCATAGTTTAACTCAGTCAGTACCAATTTGATGGTGAGTAGATTTATGAATTTGGGTACACCTGTGTTGGGGGCATAAATATGTAGAATTTTTATGTCTTCTTGTTGAATTGTTCCTTTTACCATTACATAATGACCATCTTTGCCTTTCATTACTTTCGTTGATATGAAGACTAAGTTATCTAGTATGAGAACTGCTACTCCAGCTTTTTTTGGTTTCTATGTACGTGAAATATTGTTTTCCATCACTTTACCTTGAGTCTGAATGACTCCTTGTAGGTTAGATGTGTTTCCTGAAGACAGCAGATACTTGACTTTTGCATATTTATCCATTCAGCCAGCCTACTTCTCTTTGGTGAACAGTTCAAGCCATTCACATTTATTGAAAGAATTGATAAGTGGGGTGGATTTCTGCTCATTCTGTTGAGTAGAACTTTGTTGCTTTGTTTTCTCTCTTTAGCCATTGTGGTATCTAGCCTTTGATCTTTATCTGTTGGGTCATTTTACACTGGTGAGTGTCTATTGCGCTGATCCATGTGTAATGTTGTTCTAAGTACTTCCTGCAGGCAGGTCTTGTCTTGACAAAGTCCCTCAGTGTTTTCTTGTCTGAGACAGACTTTACTTCCTACTCATATATGAAATTTAGTTTTGCAGGATACAAAATTCTAGGCTGGGCATTATTCTGTTTGAGAAGACTGAGAATGGGGGCCCAGTACCTTCTAGCTTGTAAGGTCTCAGTTGAGAAGTCTTCAGTTAGTCTGATGTTTTTCGTTTCTAAGTTACCGCTGCTTTTGCCTTATGGCTCTTAGGAGGGCCTTTTTTGTGTTTATTTTGTCTAGTCTGATGACTACATGCCATGGTGTTTTACCCTTTGTGATGAATCTCTCAGGAGTCCTTCCAGCTTCTTGTACATGGATATCTTATTTCTAGCAATGCCAGGGAAATTTTCCTCAATTCTTCCTTCAAATATATTATCCAACCCTTGTGTATTTTCTTCTTCACCCTCAGGGAAGTCTATGACTTTTATGTTACACCTCTTCACATAATCCCGTATTTATAGTAGGCTTTGCTCTTTTCTCTTATTTATCTGCTCTGTCTCTGTGACTAACTTGTTTACGTGAAAGGTGTTGCCTTTGATGTCTGAAATTCTGTCTTCTGGTTGATCTAACCTATTCTTAAGGATTTCCACCATGTTTTTTAATTCCTTGAATTAATTTTTCCTTTCCAGAAGTTCTGTTTGATTTTTCTTTAATACTTCAATTTCTTTAGTGAATTTTTCATTCATTTCCTGCATTGTTTTTGTGGTTTCTTGTTATTGGGTTTTCATTTTATCTTGCATTTCATTGAGCTTCCTTATAATTCACGTTCAAAATTATTGTTCTGTCATTTCAATATTCTGATTTTGGTTGGTATCCATTGCTAGGGAGCTGGCAGTGTCCTTTCACTTTGATTCTTCATACTTCTGGAGTTCTTTCGCTGATTCCTTCTCACCTGGAGCAGCTATTGCTTCTTACCTTTGGAATTTATTTTGTTTAGATATTGGCATGCCCAGTTTAATCTCTGAGCCATTAGGTGGTGCTCATGAGTGAGAATCAACCACATCCTGTATGATGAGTTAGTAAATGCAGTAAAAGAGCATGCAAATTGACCTCCCTGTCAGTAGATGGTGCTTGCTGGGAGGCACAAGCTACAATATTGTTTTTGGGTCCTGTGCCCAGCTATAGTTCATCAGGAGAAGCACTCTAAGCACTCTAATGATGGGGGGGCTGGAACTTCCAGGTGTGTCCTTATTCTCTACCTCAGCAGGGGCTGGTAAAGGAGTTAGACTGGGCCTAGCTGGGTTGGATGAGCCTGCCCTCAAGCTCCAAAAATGTTTTTATCAGGGGTCAAAGGTCTGTTCCCTTGTCTAGGCAAAGCTTCCAGAGAGGGGCTGAAGTGGCCTCACTCAACCAGAAATTCTGTGTTTTGAGGCAGGGCTGTCTGAGACCCTTAATCAGGCAGTCTGGAGCAGATTTTGCTTCTTTCTACCTTCTCCTATTCTGTAGTTTCCCCAATGCCATCTGTCAGCAGGCAGGACCTGAAGCCAGTTGAGCTCCCCTATGACTATGATGCAGGCCAGGAAGTTCCCTGCCCAAGATGCTGTCCTGAACTGGGAACATGGCCCTCCCATTTGAGGAGAGGTGTCCTGCAAGCATGCCACAGATAGGGCCAACACTGCACTCTCACCCCTGATCTTCTCCTGCAGGCGTCCACACCTCTTGAGATTAATTCACAAATATCTCCTCTGTGCCCCTGGTGATGCAAAGGAGATATGAGTATATAGGATCTGGCCCTGGAGATCAATCCTTGACCATGTCAGGGAGAAAGATACCAGTCCCAAGTCTTTCACAATGTGCAAGCTGATTCAAAGTCCCTCTACCTCGGGGTTTGTCCCGCTCTGCTGGAGTCACCAGGCAAACAGCACCAGGGAGGGCCAGCAGGCAGGATACTCACAGTCCAAGCACCCCTCATTCCACTTCAGGACCCCAAAAGGAAAGGTCTGAGCACCACTTTCTATGGAAGCCTCCATATTGTAGCTCAATTGTCTCTCTCTGTGGGATGGGGTGGGGAAGGGGAGAATGAGTCTAGATAGAGGAAGTCTGCCCTTTGATCATCTTTAAGCCTCTCTCCAGGAGGAAGCCTGCCCAGAATGACAGGGATCTGAAGTTATGGAGATCACCTGGGATCCACTAGACCCCTGTGGCTTCTGCAGTCTGGGCTGGAGTTGGGAAATGCCTGTGTGGGGACAAGCAAGTAGGAACCTGAGGGGTTAAGACTCACTGGAGAGGACAGAGGCACCCGGTGGGTAGAAAAACAACATGGCACCTGCCATCTGCCTTGAATCTATGGGGTGGGAGGCTCTGTGGGGTGCTGGGAACCTGTTGCCCTGTCCACAAGAAGCTCTCTGCTCACTGGTGGCAGCAATCTCTGGGCTCATATAGGCAGAAGGTCTCTCCAGCAGCTCAGGAGCCAACCAGCAGTTCCAGATGTGAGAGTGGAGGATGTTAAAGGCTCCACCTACACTTCTTACTGGTCTCCAAGCTTCTCAGGGCTTAATCCTCACCAATGCTTTTCTCCTTCCAGTTCTACCCACAATCTCTTCTCATGGCATCACCTGTAAGTTCAGGGACCCTTCCTTCAGACCCTCTTCTGATCTATGTTTGTCTATCTGTTTGCTTTTTCTCTTTCATCTAAAACTTCTCCTTCTTACATAGATGCTCTAGCTGGTGGTGTCTTTGGTTCACCATCTAGCTTCTTTATGATATTTTTATAAGAAAAGAAGAAATTAAGTGATAGCATATCCTAATTGTTTAATGTCATACCAGTGGTAACATGAGTTAAGAATCCAGGCATACTTGCTTCTAATTTATTTTCTCCATGATGTTATATATGCTTTACCTAAATGATTCTCATTATTGTGGGCAAGAGATATACTTGTGATGCCATTAAACCACCAAATATACTTTCATAAAAATATAAAGTACTATATTTTTCCCTCATGTTCATTTCAGTAAGAAATAAAGAATAATAATGTACTAGCCATTTAGAAAAAAGTCAAATTTCCTAAAAGATTCTACAGAAAAGTTTATTGTTAATTTACCCAGTAGCTAATTGATAGATGGTGTGCTGAAGATAATGGTGATGATGATGATGATGATGATGATAACATGAGCAAGACTAAATCTTGGAAGGAATAAATGTTTTTCATTTATGATAGGAAGATAAATAGCTTTTTAGGGATAACAAGGAAATCATTTTGTCATAATTAGAAAACAGTTTCGGATATCTAAGTGGTTATAAACAGCAGAGATTATAGAATTGATATGTAGAAATGATGTTAAGACAAGATTTGTAAATGATGTTCATCTTATAAATGCTAGGAAAAGTCACTGAAAATATTATTTAAAATCAAATTAGAGTAGATAGCTCAAAAAAACATAATAAGCTTAAAAGGGAGAGTCATGGGGATAGAAGAGGAGCTTATTTAACCAGATAAAAGGGATTAATGTAGAACTTTGATACATTTTATTCCAAAAATTGTAAAACTTTAGGCTCATATCAAATGAAAATATTCACTTTTTTTACATTTTGCAAAATATCAATTATTTTACTATTTAAAAACATTATAATTCTCACTTAATTACAATTCTAGACAGCCTTATAATTTATGCCACTACAGCCTATAATGGAGGGACTTGTATATGAAAATACATATTAATTCTACTTTACAAATGACTTGTTCCTTGATTTGATTAATAGAACTCTAAGTTACCTCTTAACTTCTTTTATTTTTCCTGTGGGAGAAGCTAAATACCTGGTTGTTCAAACAAAATAATAAATTGATGAAGATACATATAAATCAAGTGAAAAGTCACAAGGAAAATAAACATATAGATCTTTTTTCATTCATTCATTCATTCTCACCTGCTTGCATGTATTCATTTAACAAATATTTTGTAGTGTACTTACTGTGTTAGTACTGAGATATAGCAGTGAACAAAATATACACAAATCCATGTCCTTGGGGAGACGAATATCTTATATAAGGTAGATAATAAACAACATAAAATTTATAATATCTTACATGGCAATAAATACCATGGAGAATGCTTAAGCAAGGATGGGGTATGAAGTGAAGGTTGGATGTAATTTCAATTAAAGAAAAGATGATCTGAGAAGGCCTTCCTGAGCTGGAGACACTTGAGTATAACCATTACATCATTGAGGGACAGAGCCATAGGCTATATGAGATAAGACTACGTGGAGGGGACCATTTTAAGAGATAACAAGTCTAAGACACATTAAAGGAATGTGCTCTGAGTGTTAAACAGATTGACATCTTAAAAGAATAGTACCTCACACATTCAATGAATATGTTTTGAATCAATAAAATGTTGAGTCAAATTTATCAATGAATTCTCAGTAGCTTTGGAACATTATATTTGTTGGAAGTAAAGACATTACTGTTCTGTTGAAATATATTGATGAGGTTGAAATTAAACTAAAATGAACTTTGACAAGGATAGAAGAGAAAAATATTGATATCTATTTATATATGTTCATCTATATCTATATCTGATTATCTATTTAATTTTATATATTCTGTATGGCTGCTGTAAAAAATTTCCACAAACTTGCTGGCTTAAAACAACAAGAAGTTGGCTGGGTGCCGTGGCTCAGGGCCTGTAATCCTAGCATTCTGGGAGGCTGAGGTGGGTGGATCATTTGGGTGGTCTCAGGAATTCGAGACCAGCCTGAGCAAAAGTGAGACTCTGTCTCTACTAAAAAAAATAGAAAGAAATTAGCTGGACAACTAAAAATATATAAAAGAAATTAGCCGGTCATGGTGGCGCATGCCTGTAGTCCCAGCTACTTGGGAGGCTAAGGCAGTAGGATTGCTTGAGCCCAGGAGTCTGAGGTTGCTGTGAGCTAAGCTGATGCCACAGCACTCTAGTCCAGGCAACAGAGTGAGACTCTGTCTCAAAAACAAAACAAAAAAAAACAAAACAAGAAGTTTATTCCTCCACAGTTTTAAAGGCCAAAAGTCTGAAATCAATGTCATTGGACCTAAATTAAGGTGTCAATTGGGCTGCACTCCCTCTAGTGGATCTAGGAGATTATCCGCTGTTTGTCTTTTCTGGTGGCTTCCCGTATTCCTGGACTTGTGGTCGCATCATTCCGAACCTCAAAGCCATCATCTTCAAATCTCTCTATTCCATCTTCACATCATTTTCTCCTCTGTGTGTGGCCATCTGCCTCTGTCTCCCTGTTATAAAGATATATGTGACTGCATTTAATACTTGCCCTGCTAATCCAGTGTAACTCCCTATTTCAAGTTCTGTAGCTTAATCATATCTGCAAAGACCTTATTTTCATATATGATAACATTAACAGGTCCCAGACATCAAGAACCTGATATCTTTAGGAGGGCAATTTCAGCCTACCATTATAGATATTTTATATCGCATATAAAGTATGTAATATTTGTATATATCAAATACATAATATATATGAAATATAATATATACCATATATAACTCATATAACATATATAGCAATATATATGGCGTATACAAATACATATTTGTATAAAATATATACCTATACAGATTCTGGAGGAAAAAAGTAGTCATTTGGTCTTATTTCTGCCCACTTGACTGTGCAAGGGAGACTGAAGCATCAATATACTAAAGACTTTGTTGAGCTACTATGTTCAGTTTTTCTTTCTTTTAAATTTTAGAAGATGGTTGTTTGTAATATATATTTTTGTTTGTTTTCCTTAAAAATATTTGTAAAGTAAAATGAGGAGTGGAATTCTTCAAAGATCTTCAGAGGCAAAGTCTTATTATCATATGCCATAAAAGGAAAATAGTTTGAATTTACTGTTGGTCAGTCACCATGCTGGAAAACATACATTGTACATAGTAAGTGGTCAAGACGTCTTTTTTAATGATGAGAGCTGATCTGGAGCTAAAGCATGTAAGTAATTAGCAACTTAATATATATAATTAGTTATATATATAATTGTTTATAAATACTTTTTTCATATATATATGAAACAAATTGTTAGAAACTCTCAAGTAGTTTCATAAAGAAGGAAGTAGATTATGGGTTAATTTAAATAGCAACAGGGAGCACATTTGCTAAATAAATTTGGACAACCATTATATACTTTTTGAGTCAAAAGATGTTATAAAACTTAAATAAGAATTCAAGGAAAACAACAGAAATTGAATTATAATGTTAAATCTTATAGAGTAATTTAATATACACACATCTACAACATTAAACAAAATAATTTTTAGAAAGTATTTAATAGTTATTTAATTTCACTTATGTCACATATCTTTTTCTGTTAAAAAGTCCTGTTTGGAGGTCGAATGCCTTGCGAGGTTGAATGAAAATCAGAATATCTATTTTGTTACCTCAACATTTCATCTCACAAATAGGAGAAACTACAAAATCATGTACAACAGCACAGAATCCATGAAAAATCATTTTAGACAGGTACTATAATTGTACTAGGAATGTGAACAAAAGTGGAGAGTGTTAGAGAAAAATTGAGGTACTCAAAACATGTATTGTTCTCTCTAATCAAATTTCAAAACAACAGACTTTACAAGAATGCTCTAAAAAGACAATCCTTTTTAGTTTTGAATTTATGGAGGTGAAAAATTTAACAAAAGCTTGTTGACATGATTTTTATAAGCTGCCAACCACGTATGTTAGTTGAAGACAAAAGATTTCTAAGGATTTTGAAGCTATGATTCATTTTTAAAATTCCTTTTATAAAGCATGTTACTAAAATAACATTTTTTTTTAATTAAAATATTTGGCCTTTCTCATAAAGGTGAGTGATATTCTTACATGTGCCATTTGAAATGAGAGTATATTTAGTATTGCAATGAACAGTATAGTGACCATAAAGGAAATTGGTCACCTACAAAGAAAAGAAATAATTGAAAAATGATTACTCTACACTATAGTTTCAAACTTTTAAAATTGGGAAGATATAATTTTCCAATAAAATAAGATTAGTGTTTAACTTTAGGTATAATTTATCATTATTCTTGAATGATAGAGGTTCATTAGTCACATTCTAAATTTGTGTGTGTTGAACAAATTGTTAAAATATCACTCAAATCTCTTCTCCTAATGATTCCATTCTATCAGCACACCAGAATGTTTTAATACTACTAGGAATGGTGAGGTGGACTGGAATGCAGACTTTGTTTGTGTCCAAGTACTGATACATTTTCAGCAAATATGAAAACCTCTTAACAATCTCCCACTTATCTATACTTTATTTATCAACATTTTCACCTCCAATTCTCTTCTTTGACTCCTTCATTCAGGTTTTCTTTCTACCAGTTTACCAAAATAATACCGGTCAAGTCACCAGTGATTCCTGTCTTACAAATTCAAAGGGCACTTTTTTTTTTTGTCTTATGTTCTTTGAATTGTCAGCACCATATGACACAGTCAACTATTCCAATCTTCCTAAGTCATTTTGTTCAAACTTTCTTGCAATTCCTATTCTTGCATAACTTTCTGCAATTCTTTGGATGTTGCTACATTCTTCTTTGTTAGCTCCTTCCCCACAACCATACTCACTCTGTTCTCAAAAGCCTTTTGTTATTATAATCTTTCTAATTGACCTCATTAGTCCTATGAATTTAAATGCTGCTTAGGTCCAGATAGCTTGTAGAACAACACTCCCATCCTGATCTCTCCTTCCCAACATCAGCATACTAAAAGATCCAATTGTCTACTTGACGTCACTGTTAAGGTATCAAATAGTCTACTCAAAATTAACATTTCCCAAATAGAATATTAATTTACTCTCCTGTCTGTTTAGTTTCAAAATACCTCACCTCAGTACATGGCATCACCACCAATACAATTGTTCAACACAAAAATTTAGGTGTGTTTCTTGAATCTTTTCTTCTGCCATTTACATAAACAATAAACAGTCACATGTTGTTTGACTATGGGGATACCTTCTAAGAAATGTGTTATCAGGTGATTTCATCATTGTGCAAACGTTCTTGACTGTACTTACACAAAACTAGATGGTGTAGTCTGCTACGCACCTAGGCTATATGGTATAGCCTATTGCTCCAAGGCTATAAACCTGTACGGCACGTTACTGGACTGAATACTGTAGACAATTGTAATGCAATGGTAAGTGTTTGTGTATCTAAACATAGAAAAACTACAGTAAAAGTATAGTATAAAGAGTAAATACATGATATATCTTTATAGGTCACTTTCCATGCATGAAGCTTGCAAGATTGCAAGTTATTCTGAGTGAGTCAGTGAGTGAGTGGTGAGTGAATGCGAATGCCTAGAACATTACTGTACACGAATGTAGATTTGATAAATACTGTGCACTTAGGCTATAATAAATTTAAAATCTTAGAGGGGATGGGTATATTCACACCTAATGGGATGGACACACTTAAAGCTCTGACTTGGGTAGGGCAAGTATATGGCAATATATGTAAACATTTGTGCCCCCATAATATGCAGAAATAAAAAAAAAAAGTGAACAAAAACAAAAAAAGAACCAAAAAAAAAATCCTTAGCTTATTAGCTTATTGTAACATTTTTATTTTATAAACTGTAAATCTTTTTTTTACCTTTTTGACCTTTTTGGTAATAACACTTAGCATAAAACACAAACACATTATATAGCTGTACAAAAATAGTTTTATATCTTTATTCTATAAGTTTCTTTCTATTTTTAAATTACTATTATTTTTTACTTTTTAAACTTCTTTGTTAAAAACTAAGACACAAATAACACACCCATTAGTCTAGGCCGACACAGGGTCAGGATCATCAATATCACTGTCTTCCACTTCCACACCCTGTCCCACTGCAAGGGCTTCACGGGCAGTAACACACATGAAGCTGTCATCTCCTATGATATCAATGCCTTCTTCTGGAATATTTCCTGAAGAACCTGCCTGAGGCTATTTTACAGTTTACTTTTTTCTAACAAATGGTAGGAGTACATTCTAAAATAATAATATAAAAACTATAGTATAGTAAATACATAAACCAGTAAAATGTCATTTATTAACAAGTATTATGTACTATAATAATTTTATGTGCTACGTTTTTATACAACTGGTAGTGCAGTAGGTTTGTTTACACCAGCATCACCATAAACTCGTGAGTAATACGTTGTGCTGGGACTTTGACAGCTACAGTATCACTAGGTGATTGGAATTTTTCAGCTCCATTATAATCCTATGGTGTCGGAAGCTGTCCCGGACACGGGTAGAGTTGGGGTACGGCTGCTGCCC
>VBSM01000529.1:59059254-59155411 GCA_008086735.1 Cheirogaleus medius
CTCGGCCTCCCAGAGTGCTAGGATTACAGGCGTGAGCCACCGCGCCAGGCCTGAGAGAGCTACTTTTTATCAAGGAAATATGCCTAGACTTATATTGTTAGGAGTAATTAAACTGATTTGATTGACAAAAGCCAAAAGCTACTGAAATTATAAGAATATGTAATTTACTGCATCTTAAAAAGCCAATTTAGGACATTATCATGTTGCTTTATTAATTTTTTTCATTTTTAGCATGACAGTTTACTTGGAAGTTTTGCACCACTAAGTTCTTTAAAAATCCTCCTATATTTTGTTTAATTTTTAAAATATTTTAATTATAAATTGACAAATAATTGTATATATTTACATGGTGCAAAGTGATGGTATCATTAATGAATACAATGTGGGATTAAATTAATTAAATCAAGCTAATTAACATATTTATCACTTAAAATACTTATTTTTTTGTAGTGAAACATTTGAAATTTACTCTCAGTGATTTTGAAATGTCAATACATTATTATTTATTGGATTCAGCCTGTTGTATACTACATCTTAAAGTTAAAATATGTGCAGACAAAAAAACTTTACCTCTTGTCTAATTGAGGATTTTTACACTTTGACCATCATCTCCCTATTTCCCTCATTTTCCCCCTCCCCAGCCTGTGGTAGCCACCATCTGCTCTCTGCTTGTTTTAGTTCAATTGTTTAAAATTTCACAAATAGCATGCAGTATTTGTCTTTTGGTGTTTGGCTTAATTCATGTAGCATATTGTTCGCAAATAACAATTTTTTTTTGTTTTTTATACCGGAATACTATTCCATTGTGTCTATATATCACATTTTCTTTACCCATTCATCCGCTGATGGACAATTAGGTTGATTCTACAACTTCGCTATTGAGAGTAGGCATGTAATGAATGTGGGAGTGCAAGAATCTCTTCTACATACTGAATTCAAATCTTTTGGGTAAATAACCAGAACTGGGATTGCTGGATTATATGATAATTCTATTTTTAGTTTGTTGAGAAACCTCAATAAAATTTTCCACAATAGCTGTACTAATTTACATTCCCACCAACAGTGTACAAGTATTTCCTTTTCTCAACATCCTCACCAACACTTGTTTTCTTTCAACCTTTTGATAATATTTATTCTGTCAGGTGTGCAGTGATATCTCATTGTGGTTTTAATTTGCAAATCCCTAGTGAATACTGATGTTGAGCATTTTTTTTTTTAACATCAGTTAGCCGATTTGCATGTCTTCTTTTGAGAAATGTCTATTCAGGTTTCTTAGCAATTTTGTCATCTGACTATTTTTTTTCTTTCTATAGAGATGTTGAATTCCTTATATATTTTGGATATCAATCCCTTATGGATTTGCAAATATTTTCTCCTAATCTGTAGTTTTATCGCTTCACTCTGTCAATTGTTTCCTTTGTTGTGCAGAAGCTTTTTATTTTTATCTAATTCATTCATTCATCTATTTTTGCTTTTGTTGCCTGTGGTTTTGGGGTCAAATCTAAAAAAAAATCATTGCTCAGACCAATATTGTGTCATTTGTCTCCTATGGTGTATTTTAGTGCTTTTATAGTTTCTGGTCTTATGTTTAAGTCCTTAATGCATTTTGAGTTGATGTTTGTGTATTATGTGAGGTAAGGGTCCAATTTCATTTCTCTACATATAGATATCCAGTTTTCCAACATTATTTATTGAAGAGACTGTCCTTTTCCCAATGTTTACTTCGCACATTTGTCAACAGTCAATTTACAATGCTCGTGTGGGTTCATTACTAGACTCTCTATTCTCTTCCATGAGAAGATGAGTCTATTTTTATGTTAGTGCCATGTTGTTTTAATTACTATCATTTTATAATATAATTTAAAATCAAAAAGTGTAATCCTCCAGATTTGTTCTTTTTGGTTGTGATTACCTTAGTTATTCAAGGTTATTTAATAGTTCTATATAAATTTTAGAGTTTATTTTTATACTTCTAGGAAAAATGACATTGGAATTTTGATGGGGATTGCATTGAATCTATACATTGCTTTAGGTAGTATGAACATTTTTACAATGTTAATTTTCCAATCCATGAACACAGAATATGTTTCCATTTACTTGTGTCTTCTTCAACTTCCTACATTAATATTTTATAGTTTTCAGTGTACAGATCTTTTACCTTCTTGTTTAATTCATTCCTAAAGGCCGGGCGCGGTGGCTCACGCCTGTAATCCTAGCACTCTGGGAGGCCGAGGCGGGTGGATAGCTCAAGGTCAGGAGTTCAAAACCAGCCTGACCAAGAGCGAGACCCCGTCTCTAAAAAAAAAATAAATAAATAAATAAATAAAAAAATAAAAATAATTCATTCCTAAGTATGTTTTATAGCTATTGCAAACGGGATTGTTCTCTTGATTTCTTTTCTGGTTAGTTTGTTGTTAGCATATAGAAATGCTGCTAATTTTATTGTGTTGATTTTGGATCCTACAACTTTACTGTATTTCTTTATTCTAACATTATTATGGTGAAATCTTAGGATTTTCTATGCATAAGATCTGATCATCATTAAACAGTGGCAATTCAATTCTTCCTTTACTATTTGGATAGCTTTTATTTCTTTCTCTTGCCTGGTTCCTCTGGCAAGGACTTCCAATACTATGTTGAATAGAAATTGTGAGAGTGGGCATACTTGTCTTCTTCTGGATCTTACAGGAAAGGGTTTCAATTTTTCACCATTGAATACTATGTTTACTGTGGGCTTATCATATCTAGCCTTTATTGTATCGAGGTGCTTATCTTCTATATTTAATTTGTTGAGTCTTTTGTAATCATTAAAGAAAGTTGAATTTTTTCACATGCCTTTTCTGCATCTAATGAGATGATTATATGCTTTTTATCCTTCATTCTATTAATGTGATATACCAAATTTATTGATTTTCATATGTTCAACTCCATACTTGCATCCAAGGCATAAATCTCACATGATCATGGTGAATATTGCTTTTACCAAGTTGTTGAGTTGGTTTACTAGTATTTTGTTGAGGATTTTTGCATCTATGTTAATCAAGAATATTGGCCTGTAGTTTTCTTTTCTTGTGATATGTTTGTCTGGCATTGGTATCAGGATTATGCTGGCCTTTTAAAAAGAGTTTGCATGTATTCCCTTCTCTTCAACTTTCCAAAGGGTTTGTGAAGGATTTGTATTGTATTAATTCTTCTTTAAGTGTTTGGTAGAATTCGGTAGTGAAGCCATGAGCTCCCAGGCATTTCTTTGATGGGAGACTTTTAAATACTGATTCAATCTCCTTACTCATTGTTGATCTGTTCAGACTTTCTATTTCTTCATGATTCAGTCTTGATAAGTTTTATCTGTCTAGGACGTTTTTCATTTCTTCTAAGTTATCAACATTTTTGGCACATAATTGTTCATAATATTCTCTTATAATCCTTTCTTTCCTGTGGTAGAGGTTTTAATATCTGTTCTTTCATTTCTGATATTATTTATTAGAGTCTTCTCTCTTTTTTTCCCAGTCTAGTTAAAGATTTGCTTATCTTTTCAAAAAACCAGCTCTTAGTTTCCTCGATCTTTTGTATTGTTTTTCTAGTCTCTATAGCATTTATTTCTGCTTTAATCATTATTATTTCCTTACCTCTGGTGACTTTGGGCTTAGTGTGTTCTTTTTATCTATCCTTGAGACATAAGGTTAAATTTATTTATGATTTTTCTTTTTTATGTAGACGTTTATTGCTATAAATTTCTTCTTAAAAGCTTTTGCTACATGCCATGAGTTTGGGTATGGAATGTTTTCATTTTTGTTTGTCTCAAGATATTTTCTAATTTTTCTTTTAATTTTTGTATTGACTCATTGATCAGGAACATGCTGTTTAATTTCCATGTACTTGCAAATTTTCCTAAATTCCTACTATTGTTGATGTCTAGTTTCATACCATTGTGGTCATAAAATGTACTTGATATGATTTCAGCTTTCTTAAATTTGTAAGACTTGACTTGTGGCCTAATAAATGATTTATCATGGAAAATGTCCCATGTGTGCTTGAGAAGAATGTGTATTCTGTTGCTGTTGGATGGAATGTTCTGTATATGTCTGTGTTAGGTCCCTTTGGCCTAAAATATTCAGGTCAAATTTTCCTTTATTAATTTCTTGTTTCGATGATCTGTCCATTGTTGAAAGTGGGGTCTTGAATATTTGTACAATTATTGTATTACATTCTATCTTTCCCTTCAGATCCTTTAATATTTGCTTTATATATTTAGATATTCTGGGTGTTAGTGCATATAAATTTACAATCTCTATAACTTCTTGATGAATTGACCTCTTTGTCATTATATAATGTCATTCTTAGTATATATTTATTTCTTCAATTGAATAATTTCAAATGTTTTGTCCTTGGCCACAGATTCTTTTTTCAGCCTGATTGAGCCTCCCGTTGAAATATCTATTGCATTTTTTAGTTTTGTCATTGTATTCTTTATCTCTAGGATATCAATTATTTTATTGGTTCTATTTCTTTGTCAAATTCCTCATTTTGTTTGTGTATTTCTTTCTAAATTTCCTTTAATTTTTTATTTGTATATTTTAGTAATTCACTGAATTTAAGATGATTATTCTGAATTCTTCATCATTCTACAGATCTCCATTTCTTTAAGGCCCATTGTTGGAGCTTTGTTAGTTTCCTTTGGAGGTGTTATATTTTTGTTAAATCTTGATAATCCTTGTGTCTTTGAATTGGCATCTGTGCATTTGAGCAGACAGCCAGCTTTTTCTGCTTTTATAGATATTCTTTGTCAGGGTAAGATCTTCACTATTCAGTTTAGCCTGTGATTCTAGATAGGCCACTTGATAAAAATCCTGGCTAGGCAGAGGTTGCTTTCTGATTCTCTAGATGGCTGGACTGCCGCTATTGCTCTGAGTTTGGGTAGGTTGTCTGGCTGGGCTCTGCAGTCAGGCTGAGCTGCTGCTAGTTGGGTACTGCAAAAGCCTCAGATCAGGCTGGCCCCCAGGATGTATTCCCTGGCCAGATGGTGCCACTATTTGAGTTCAGCAGCTGGGCAGGATTGTAGGAGGGAACCCCTGAATTTAGTTGGGGTTACCGATCAGAATGAGCAGGATCATCTGCTTTGTTCAATACATATACATGGTTGAGGTTTGCCTCCCTTCCTATACAGGGCCTTGGGGTGGGCTTTGAGGCTGGAATGAGCACTGTTTAAACTCTTGGATGTGGCATAACTAGCTCTTGTTCTTTGCCATAATTCACTGTGGTAGTTGTCTCCCTCCCTGGACAAGGTCTTCTGAGAATGTGCTTTGAGGTTACACTGAGTACTGTTAAACTCTCAGGTTAGCCCCAGCTCTTCGCTATAGTTTGATGTGGTGGCAGTTTTTCTCCTTGGGCAGGGCCCTGGGTCAGGATCCAAGGCTGGTCCTATAGGCTATCTGTCTAGGGATTCAAGCCAGGTAGAATTTTTCTCCCCTTCTGGGAGCAGCCAACTCAGTGTTCTGGGTGGTCTATACTGTTAGCCGGTACCTCTGATTGGGTACCACTACTGGCAAGTACACATAAATGCCACCAAGATCTGCATGCTGGTCACTGTGGGCTCTACCTTTTTGCTTTATTGCTATCTAAACTAGAGGTAGTCTAGCCATGCCATTTCCTCCTGTTTTCCCTTTAAGGCGAGATGAGAGTGGGCTTCCTGGGAAGCATGTTAGGGAAGCTGAGTTTCCACCTCTGGTTCTCTTTTCCCTCTGTAGAAACTGTGGTCCCTGGGAAATTCTCTGTGAGTGGCACTCTGCAGACTCGTGAGACAGGGAGGGGTGACAGAGTCAAAATGAGACTGTTTCTCCTACTCTTTTCATGCAGTTTTTATTCCATTCTGTGGAACACAGAGGGGACTTAGGCTTATTGCCATTTTGGGGGATTTACACCAAAATGTTATTATCTGTGGACAATTGCTAGTTGAACTTTATGGTGGGGAGTGGTAAAGCCTGGAATCTCCTATTTTGCCATTTTGCTGACATCACTTCCATCTTTCTTTAATTATACATTTTGTAAATATTTTATAGCATACTATATGTTTATTGTAGAAGGGGAAATTGAAATTTTCAAACTTGTTTAATTTCAATTTGTGACAGAATTTGAAAAGAGTCTAAAAGAATCTAAAAAGAGTCTAAAAACTCAAAAAAATACTAATGGATGTCAAATAATATTTGAAAATTTAAAGTACAACCAAAATTGTATGTCATTTAAATAATGTAATATATAATGAAGCATATAGGAAAATGTAAGATATTTCCAAAATAAAAATTTTCTATAAAAAACAGGACATGTTGTTTAGACTCCTTCTTATTAACCCCGATACATAAATCCATGATCCCAACCTCTCTCCCCTTCCTCTTTGGAAACTCTTATCTGCCTTTGAAGTCCACTTGAGGGCAAACTTGTTCCTTATCTTACCTTTGTACACTAAAACAAAAAATTCCTTATGGTTTGATTTAGCTCATATTGAAAGAGATGCATCACCTTTTGAACTGGGTTACTTTCTCAATGAAAAGATCAGTTACTTTTAGAATCAGCTATATTTTCATCTCTATTACATCAAATACATTATTCACTTAGTAATATCTATCACCTGTTAATTAAGAACTACATTTATGCCTTAGGCTTGAATCAATTAAAGCATCTATTAAATATATCAATATTGAATAAAACAAAATGTGTGCTAAATGAATGTTTCAATAAATAAAACTTCTAATTGTAAAACATTAGCATTTTAGTAACTTTCAATTTTAGATTTCTTAAAAAAAGTAAATTGGTTCACAAGTAGCCTGTTTAGGTTTTATTTATTTACTTTATTTATTTGTTGAAGATGGCAATTAATAAAACACATTATTTTTTTAAAAAAATGCAGAAGCTATGATTCTTGGTTTTTATTTCTCTGTCAAACAGCGTATCATTCTGAAAGCGTTTGACTTAAAATAGCACAATTTTTAGAAATGTCCTTATTAGGACTTGAAGACATTTTATATATGGGCTACTGAAAAAATTAACTGGTTGTGTGTGTGTGTGTGTGTGTGTGTGTGTTGTGAACAAAATTAGATTGCTATTTTCCATGTTTGTTGTTTTTTTTATGAACTTTATGGTACTTTCTTTTAAATGTAACCTGGTGTCCTAGCTCTTCATAATAAATGCTCAACAAGTTATGTCCTTACTACAATGTGTTACACTAACTAATTAAACTCTTTGTTAAATTTTCAGATTACATGCACCAAAGTGTGAAAAGCTAGGTGTCCTTTACCCTAATATTATGACAGACGTTTAGGTTTTAAATCATTCCCTATATTTTTGTCTTTTCTTTTCTTTTTCAACATTCAATAATTTTTTTTTTGAAAAAAGTCCTGGGTTTATACCCTTTCTAAGAATTTCACAATCACTGCAAATCTTAGCTGCTCTCAAAAAGGACCACACACAAATGTTTTATCCCAGCTCAAGCAAAAGTGAACTCAAAGGCATCTGTGTCTGGAGAATACCAGTGGGGACCTTTCTCACAGAGGTGGAGGAAAGAGAAAACCAATTATTTTTTATAAAAATCACAAATCCTTTTAAATAGAACTCTGTGAAGCAAACTTCAGATTTGCATTTCTAAATGTGCATGTCCTTTTAAAATCCAACAGCACTAACAAACACCTCCAATAGCCCACTTTAACACTACTTGAGATATTTTTCAAAATGTGTTCTCTTGTTGTTGTTGTTCCAGGTTTTCTTTGGAGAATACTTGTCATTTCTCATAGACTTTTGAAATTTTCTATTTTTTTCCCCTTGTTTTTGCTCTCTCTCTACCAGCTAAGAAATTGGCTTCCTTGAGTCTTTTTTTTCACTCACCTACAAATTTACATCTCTGTCAAGATTCTCTCAAATTCTGGTGGCCTAATGAGTTCTTTCCTAAACACTGCTTTCCTTCAAAACTGTTTCAAACCACATATTCCCTCTCTTTCTCTCTGTATTGTAATTTGTTATTTTAAAAACACTTTCTAAGTGTGTGTTTCTACCTTGTTTACATTCTATAATATACTCTTTATCTATTAAATTTCACAGTTTTTAGGGCACCTTTTTTTCCCTCTCAGCTTCTTAGTTTAATCAACAGAGCAATCTCACATTTATATTTTCTCAACACTTTGATCTGTACTTTTCAATTTTTTCAGAGACACAGATTATTCTCTGGATGGTCATATAAATAGGAATTAATTAGAACATCATCAAAAACAATTGTACTTTCTTAGATTTAAAAAAATGCAAAATTATAAATTACACAAAATGTGGCTAATAGTTGTATGGTTAGTGGAGTCGGCCTCATTATGTTATAATCTTATTAACCATGGGGACAGACATGGCATTGTAAAGTAATGAACAAGTACTTAATTTTCCATGGATATCCAGATTTTAGACAAAAATAAATGATTTGCTTAAACCAGATTAGAACTTTATGACTTTCATAAATATTATAAATGAAACTGCAGAATTTATTGGTTATATATCTCCTATACATAGCATATGTTAATGATATACGTCTTAACATTTCCTTCAGAATTTCTCCACTTCTACCAACTTACCCTTCTGGACAACCTTCTGAAATTCTGTTTTAATATCTGAAATTTACCACTATTACCCTGGATATATACTCCAGAGGTTTCTTATCTTCCATTAATGCAATCATTCCAGAATTTCCTTCTTCACATTATACCCATCAATACCATTAGCTTCTTTTATCTTGTTCTAAGGAAAATAATTTTACAATGACAAAATTACTTTATATTTTCTAATTTTTTATAGTATTTTTTCAAGGCTTAATTTTTTATAAGGAGGAAAAAAAAGCACCAGACTATTGCAGAAGGCAAGAAAAGAAAGATTAGCAAAGCCAAATATGCCTCAAAGAAAAATGAAAATAGGGGCTAAAAACTACCCCTCAATTTGGAGATTAGAAACCACTGGTGACAACTTGTAGCATCGTGGGAGGGACAGTCTTTCTGGAAAGGTTAAGCAAGAGTAAGTGGCATGGGAGTGGAAGAAACAGGTTAGAAAGAAGGCATATCTTTTCTTGCTGGTTTTATTCTCTTTTTTTCTTAAAATTTTAATTAATAAACAAAATGCTTGACTGGTAAATGAAAAGAAAAATAATTTCAGGAAATAACAATGCCAAATATCTGGTAAGTATTATAGCAAGAGAGATAATTGTCACTCAAACATAACTCAAATATGTTTTTCGAGAAGAAGATGAGAAGTAATGGAAGAGTATAGTAACTGATGACATAATAATATTAATAAAAACTTCTGCTAGAAAAATATACTCATTTATTCATGAATTTGTTCATACATTCATCCAACTGGAATGTATTCATGTATTGATATACCTGAAATTGCTATGCACTAGGGAAGGAAGAATGGGTAAAAGTAGTTTTGGCCTTCAAGTTAACATATCAATGTAACATCTAAGTAATGGAGTGGTAAATGTGCTAAAGGCTATAACAAATTTATAAACAAAGTATGTTGATGATGAAAATCACTATGTATAGAGAAGGGCTGGAGATTTCTGGCACAGCTTTGCAAAATAAATATATCTTAAGTTGGGATCTGTAAAATGAATACCAGTGTATAGGCAGCAAGTGGGAAAGGATATTCCAGGTCTAGGAAAAAATATAAGAAAAAGGCAAAAATAACATAGCTTTATCCATTTGGAAATTGTTTCCTGTAACTTATTTTAATCACTTTTGAGTCCACAATGGTTGATGGGTATTATGAACTTATACATTTAGACAGCATCATTCAATATTTTATTTCCACCTGATTACTTCTCCCATTTTTCTTATTAATAACATTGAAAACCATAACTGATTATAATCATTAATATCAATTGTTAACTGCTTTTATTACTATGCCTAGTACTTTTAGTATATTAATTCATTTGATCTTTGAAATAACCCTATTATGTGGGGATTATTTACCTCAATTTATAGATGATAGACTGCAACTTGAGGAGTTAAATAACCTACCTGAAATATTAAGCTAGCGAATGACAGAGACAGATGGGAACCCCAAACTGTCTAGCTATCACAAAATCTTGCCTCTGTTAATTTAAAATAACTTGTTCCTACTAATGTCATCAATAGGAAGAGAATATGATATGAGAAAACCAGCTCAATATGCTTCTAAGGACAATATCTAGAAACAGTAATCCAAATCTAGATTTTATATGCCATAATGAATAGCAGGTATTTTCCTCTTTATTCCATTCTCTAATTATAAAAGTTATACATACTAGTTGTAAAATTTCAAATAATGCACTATACCCATAACACATATTTTGTAAATATGTGTATGCGTTTGTACGTGCGTGTGGGTATAAACATATTATATACCAAGGCCCCTGTTAATGAATAATCACTTCATAAGCAAGGGCTTAAAATATATGAATAGTCTCAAAGTTTTAATCTAAATTCATGTGTATATGCAGATACATGCTAATTAGAAGCTGTTCTTTACATTCTTTAGAAGGATTTGAACAAAAGCAAGGTTTTAGCAACATCAAAACCATCTAGGAAGCACTGGAACTTAGAAGAACCTCAGAGAAAAATGATTTACTTACATTCCTCAGCAGCTAGAAGTATCTGCTTAGCATTTTAAAAATACAGACCATGTCAGGGAAGCAGCAAAGTGACTAGTTATGTCAATGAATTTAAGAGTACTGGGTTGACTAGAGCAATGCAAGTCTTAGAAACTTGTTCAGTTTCTCTCCAGTGCAACACCATTAAATTTAATTACAAAGAGAAACTTATTTTTGTTATACAAATAATATCCCCACGTAGCCTAATTTAAACTAATTGCCTACACAGTTTTCATTCCAAGGGGGAAACTAAACTAAAATAAGTGCTGACTTATTGAAAACGTCTTTAATTATATTATCACATTGAATTGTGCTTTGACCCTTATTGGAAAGTTACTTTTAAAATAAAAACATTACTACAAAGTGTGGCATACCTATAATTTGTAGAGCTTCACTCTTGCCTAACCTACTTTGCCAGTCATTTTCCTTCTAACATAGAAAATATCTTTTTGATGAAAAAATCTCCAAGTGTCTATGGTAGGACATGAATAGCTATACTATTTTTCTGCATTTTCATTTCTTGTTATCTTATTATTTGGCAGGAGGAGAAAAACCTAGCTCTGAATCTGGACATGACAGAATAACCAATATCAGGCTTATAGATTAAGGGATTTTTTTTTCATACAAGTGTACATTGTCAGATGTACCTTCGGTAGAAACCTGTGATGTAACAACACCAGCACAAAGGGCTGGGCTCCGGATTTCTCTCACAGCATGGAAGAAATAAGATTTTTAATTGGATTCAGTGATGGCCTTACCAGAGCTATGTCACTATCTTTTACAGGGAGATAACTTTTAAAAGACATCAGTCAAGCTGGCTGGAGGGCATCTGAACCCATCATTAACTCAAATCTTGATGACTGGCTAGAAGAAGGGCTCCTGAGACATTAATTGAATGGAGAAAACAAAGCTGCCTGCACAGGCAGTTACAGTGTCAGACATTCCCCTCGTTTAGTTTTCAATGTCCTTTTAACTCTAAGGTAGAAGAAATGGGACCCAAATTTTCTCACTCCTGGTCCTGGTGCAAGAAAAATAGCTTCCTTGAAAAGTAATTATTTAAAGACTTGCATAGTAATCTAACATACTTTAGACTCTGCAGAATTTTTATTTCTCCAGCTCTATGGTGGAAATATACAAAAGGGTGAAAATTTAGGAGACTTTGGGGAGAGCTCTTATAGTACTTTGTGAGCTGTACCTGGCGATGTGCCTCCTACATTGCTTTTAAAAAGTCAGGTTACTTTTTAAAGTTTGCTTCATTGAGATACCATGATGTTCAGAATTGCCAGAGATTATGTTCTCATAATCTTCCCTTTGTAATCTGTTTTCTGAAGACCAAAATTTTTTGTGTAATAGACAGGGAGAAGTTTCAAATTTGAAGTGATAACAAGGTTTCTCAACTTCAGAATTAACGACATTTTAGGTCAGATAGTTCTTTGTTGTAGAGGGGTTGTATTGTGCATTGTAGAATGTTTAGAAGCATCCCTGGCCTCCACCTGCTAGATGCTAGTAGTATTCCCACCCCCCAGTTGAACAACCAAAAAAGAGTCTCCAGACATTGTCAAATGTCCCCTGGAGGGTAAATTTGTCCCCAGTTAAGAACCTTAGAGATAGTTATAAATCTATAAACCATATACTTTTTTGTTCTTTTATCTTTCAAGCTACTTAATTATAACGTGGAAAGGCCAAGTCAATTCAATCTTCAGCATAAACATCTCCCACGACCAATCCTAACCTGTATAGTTTATGTAGGGAGAAGAGAGCAATTAAATTAAGCAGAGTGAAGTACTTCTACTTGGTGATTTTGTGTAAGGAGAGGAGGAAACTGATTCATGGAAAATGACTGCAAGAAGTCAACAAACAATACAATCTGAATAGTTTGTCTTCTTCCTGAATTTTATAAGCCAGTCACAGAATTCTATGCTGATTACTTGCAATGATTTTATGCCAAATACAAGCTACGAGACATCAGTCATTCATAGGTGTTTGGCGCACTGTGGAGCTCCAATCACAAAGCAAACTATGGTGTCTACATGAATGCACACACATAAGAGTCACTTCCTTTCTCACATTTGAAAACTTTAGTTAAAGTACTCTGAAAGATGAACAAACTAGAAATAAAAAGACATTTTAGTAGCAAAAATAAGGCAACTTATATCTTTTTTCAATATACAATAATACTCTCATTATCTTTTATGTTTGAAGAGGTAAATGTGAAAGATAAACACAGAAAGTTTAAACAAAAAAAAATCAATTGCTAAGAAATTTTTAAAAATCTGGACTCTAAAGATGTGCCAGAGAACTAGGGTTATGTACCATCTATACTATTAAGAGATTTCTTGAATCTTTGCATTTAAAGGAGGCTTCTATCTTTTCAGTTGAAAAATGAAAGTAGGGAATGGACTGTCTGAAATCCCTTCCAATTCTAAATTATTATATTATATTGTTTATTCATTAATGAAGCAGCTACTTTTCTGCTTTCTATTATGTTTATGTGCTAATTTCCCAAATGCAATCTGAAAATATCTATCCAAAATTTCATAGTTTTTGTCATAATTGACCAAAGATAAAAAGGTCAATGATAAAACCAATAGTTTCTTTTGCCAGCCAACTTTTACATTGTTCTCTTTTCTCCAACTTTGTCAAAAAAAACATGGAAATACTTTTTCAGGGAAATAAACACACCAAAATAGAAAATGTTCATTTTAGTATTTAAAAAGCTTATAATTTGCTTTAAAAATTAGGCAAAGAATATGGATTGCTTTTGTACTGCTTGACTCAAAGTTGTAAGTGTGCCCATCACACAGATAGTTTACATCGTACCTATTAAGGTATGATTTCACCCATTCCCACCTCCTCCCTTCCTCTTGCATGATTTCTCTTGAGTTTTACTTCCATCCTTGCACATGAGTGCTGATTGGTTAGTTACAATTTAATAGTGAGTACATGTGGTATTTGTTTTGCAATGCTTGTTATACTTCACTTAGGAGGATTGTCTTCACTTGCATCCAGATTGTTGCAAAAGTATTAATTCACTTTTTATGGCTGAGTAGTACTCCATGTGTACATACACCACATTATATTAATCCACTCATGAATTGATGGGCACTTGGGTTGATTCCACGTCTTTGCAACTGTGAATTGTGCTGCAAAAAAAAAAAAAATTCTAGTGTAAATTTCTTTTTGCAACAATCTGGATGCAACTGGAGACATACAAGTTGCTGCAAATGGCATTATTTCATTCCTTTTTATGGCTGAGTAGTACTCCATGGTGTACATATACCATGTTTTATTAATCCACTCATGAATTAATGGGCACTTGGGTTGATTCCAAACTTTTACGATTGTGGATTTTTATTAATGATTTAATTTTTAATCAGAAAACTCATGACCATATTTGAGTACATGATCAAACCTAATTCAAGTATATTCCTGAGACTGAGACATATATGATGAGTTATTACTGACTCAAAGCAACCTCATTATGAATTTGGTCTAATGAAAAATGACCACATGTATGACAGAAATTCATTGGATCATTATACTTCTAAATTTTAATTTTGTAGAAAATTTGGCAGAAGAGTATGATAATGTGGTGTTGAACATTGTTCAATTTTGATAATTACTGTCAGCTTGGCTTTTTGACAGCGTGATGTGAAAAGTTCTGTTACAGAGAATAAGCATTCTGAAAATGCAGATAAAGTAATGTTCACAAATTTGCTAACTGATGTTATGGTATTGCTATGCAGAATGATATTCACTGTCTATCCACAGAGCCTAAGCAGCACAGGAAATAGTGGAACTGTGTTCCTTAAAGTGACCCCTGCCAACTCCAGCCAGCTTGGATGAACTCTAACCACAAGAAAGTATACTGAGATCAGCAGAAACAGTTGAATCGTCTTACAGCCAAGAGTATACCAACTAAGATGTTCTTTGTGTAATGATGTTTTTTACTTTTGTTGTTGCAAATAATAATATTCCTCCATGCACAAAAGAAAAATAGGTTTTTTTTTGAAATGGAAACAGCTTTATTATTTTTTATCACAATGCCTTTATATACTCTCTTAAATGAGCCATGTCTCATTTAACTACTCTATATAATGAATATTGTGCTCTTAACGGTGATGAGAAAACTGAGACTTAGAATAGTTGAGTACCTCATCCAAAGACTCATAACTAATATACTAATAAGACAAATTGAGGTTTTGTAATCAGAATCCTTACTTTAAGCCACATTGTGAGCTATCGTCTTCAAAAGCAAAACAATATAAGTAGTCTATACACTGTACCTATCACTTGTCTAAACTAAACCTGGCCTTGTTCCTTTTATCCATCTATGTGTGAGATAGAAAGCTGAAGTAGAGACATTCTTGTTACCTGAGTCGTCAAGGTAATTGCCCCAGCTCCATTTAGAAAGCTTTTAGTGACATTGGTTGACCCAGGCAAAAATAACTTTTAAACCTGTGGATATTTTAAGTGTTATGTGTAAATTCCCATTACCTTTTGAAGACTACCAAATAGTTTTGTTACAATGGATATTTACTATCATGAATATTTTGCTAGAAGTCGTATTTCCAATGTTTAAGAAATAAAAATGAAACAAATATTATGTATAACTTATCTATTTTACATTAGCAAGGACAAGAGGAAACTGGCATGTATGTATCATTCCTGGCCACTTTCTGCTACACTTCTTTGGAGATCTTATTTACATGATTTGCTTCTTTTTTTTTTTTAATAAAGAGAGTATATTTGGGATGTTTAAAAGAATTTGAGCTGAGCAATACTGAGGAGTTCATGAGAGTGTGAGGTGTGGTTAAAAGCTTGGGCTTTGAGGACAGATGGAGCTGGATTTGAGTTCTGACTCCAACTCCTGTCCTGTAAATTAGGTTGAAGTATATATCTTATAGATTTTAATGGGATAATTCTGAATATGAAACTGTTTAGCTGAGTGCTTGGTACATAGTACACACTCAATAAATGGCATTAGGTATTATGACAGGACAACTACATATAACTCGCTTTTAACTTAAATTTCCTCTCCTATGCTCATTTCTAGCTGTAGTATACAAAGAATATATTTTGGATTGTAAATAACATGGATGAAGGCCAAAGATGACTGCTGCACCTTGTGAGGGTTTTTGCAATACTCTATTATTTAGCTCCCTGCTTCTATTCCTTGCCTCTCTGCAGTTTGTTCTCAACCCAGCAGCCAAAAAATTCCTTTTTAACACAAATCTGATTATGTCATTCCTCTGAACAAAGCCTCTGAATATTCCCTGTCTCACATGGAAAAACAATCTAAAGTACTCTGTTGGTGGGAATGTAAAATGGTACAGCCACTGTGGAAAACAATACGGAAGTTCCTCAAAAAATGCAATGTACAACTACTATATGAATCAGCAATTCTACTTCTGGATATTTATCCAAAAGAATTGAAATTATGATCTCAAAGAGATCTTAGCACTCCCATGTTTGTTGTGGCACTATTCACAATAGTCAAGATGTGGAAAGGGCCTGTATACTGCCAATGGATAAATAGGTTTTTAAAAATGTGGTACATACATATGATAAAATAATATTTGGACATAAACAGAAGGAAACCCTGTGATATGAGATGACATGGATGAAACTTGAGGACATTATGCTGTGAATTGAGACTAACCCAGTGGCCCTTGTGAGTGAGAGATGGGCAGTCATACCCACTTTGTTCCCAGAGACTGTGGCTCTAGAGAAACATCCTGTTTACACCCCTGAGCTAAGATAGTTTCTGTAACCTGAGCTGAGACTGGCCAAAAGTCTCTTCCCACCACTTCCTGAAAGGTGAACCAACAGAGACTTCTGGTTTGGGCTTGGAAACTACCCAATCAGGAGTCAGCTGTTTTCAACCAACTGGGACTGAACAAGTCTAAATTCTTTATTTGCATGTAGAGATCTGATTGAGGAATGGAGAAGGAACTTTCCCTACTTAAACCAGACCTGCTCTTTGTTCTCCTGAGCATGCTTTCAGTTTAGGTTCGAAGCTGCATCTCCTGATCTGCAGATTTTTTTTTTTAGAAAATAAAACTCTCCTTTGTTTTTCCTCCACAGCCCTCATGGTCTTTTGTTAATATCTTCCTGGCAATGAGGATGGGATCTGAAGTGCCTAGGTCCTGCTCAATGCCATCCAGACCAATGCAAAGGCGACTGCACAAACTTCTTTCCATTCAATTATTTCCTGGATTGCACCAAGGAGGACACAGTAAGCCCTCTTGGATCCAACATCTCCCATTTTTAGGTTGAGATCTCAGAGCCTTTTTTTTTCCTTTTCCTCCAGGAAGCCTGTTCATCTGGCTTCATGGGCCCTGTGGGGTATGCTCACACTTTGTGGGGTATATTTGCATGTTGGTAGGTATGCCTCTTCTTCTTGGGGTATACTCATGTTTCAGGTTTTGTGGGGATGTTCACAATTAGGTTGTACTTGAAGAAACACCTTCATTGGATGACATGCTATGGGTAACCTATATTCTGAGGGAATGATCTCTGAGCAGCTGCCTTCTTGTATACCAGTGGTCTTTATGTTTAAAAACTATGGAGAAAATTTCTGCACCTATTTAAAACTCTGGATAAAATTAACCCAGGATGATTTAAAACTTTTTTTGCCACAATGGGGAACTCTTTAACAACGTCTCTGAACCAGTCATTTACTAAAACAAAGAGGAATCCAGACCTCTCAAAGACAATGAGATACGAGATACTTCTTTAATTGGTACTTTGCAAGCTCCAAATGCAATCAAGAATCTCTCATGTCTGTTAATCCTGGGACTTTGGGAGGTTGAAGCGGGAGGATCACTTGAGGCCAGGAGTCTGTGACCAGCCTGGGCAACATAGTAAGAGCCCATCTCTACAAAAATCTTTTTTTTTTTTTAAATTATTCAGGCTTCATGGCACCTCTCTGTAGTGCCAGCTACTCGAGAAACCAAGGTGGGGGAGTCTCTTGAGCCCAGGATTTTGAAGCTGCAGCGAGCTATTATTGTGCCACTGCACTCCAGCCTGGAAAACAGAGCAAGACCCTGTTTCTAAAACAAACAAAAAGAAATTAAAATTAAAACAAGAAACTCTAATTGCCTCCTTGAAAGAAACTAAATTCAATGAACCCTTCCAAAATCTTAAAAACCCCTCTAGCCCAAGTCCTGCTCCCAAGAATGACTCTGAAACCCTTTTCTCTCCTTTTACTCTCTCTGTACTGCCTCCACTTTATCTTTCCCTCCTGCTGCCCTCTTCTCTTGATGAACTACCATATTTTCCCTCACCTTTTATTTCAGGACTGATACCCATAACTGCTCAAGTCCTCTTATTGTCCCATTTAAAATAACAGAAAATGCAGGGGGAGGTCACATAATTTCTTACACTCTTTGTCCAAATCTGAAACTCTCGGTCATTGCTAGAGATTTTCTTAGTCCTAAAACTGACTTCTTTGAATATGAACATCATTTTGGTTTAATTGTTTTCACCTACCAGCCAAGACTTCATGACATTCATTAGTTATTAATAATTCATATGCTGGTGGGGAATGTCCTGACTCAAAAATGGATGCACCTGGCTGACTGGATAAAAACTTTAGAAGATTCCATTTCAAAGGTGAAATAGCCATGATGAAAGCAAAGAAGGTAATTGCTTATTTGTTAAAGGCCATTCCTGTGCTTGTTTCCCACCAAATTAATTGCAAAGCCATTCAATGATGTACTCCCCCCCAAAAGATGAGTCTATCTTATAATATTTTGATAAATTTGAAAAGTCTTTCGAGCACAATTCTGGTATCAAGGACTTAATAGATGATACCATTGATCTTTTTAATTCCATTTTTCTTTCAGGGCTTAGTAAAATTTAACATATTAGTGCATTAGTCAAAGAACATAACCCCAACTAGACCTCAGAGGGACCCCATCACCTTGCCTCCTTGGCAAACTCACTCTTAAGCTTCAGAAAGAGACGAAGCAGAATAAATAAGACATTTGATTATCAGGAAAAGACAAAAAATCTCATGGCCCTACATATTCAGCAATTTACGAAGCCATTGCTGACCCCAAACATACCTACTACCATGGAAAATAAGATCTGTTTATTTTGCAAGGGTACTATAAAGAAGACTGTGGAACCATCCTTTATAAAATTAATAAAGGGCCACAAGGTGGGAACTGTGGTAGGGGAAATATACACATAACCAGCCATTGTTCCCTAGATTGCTTTTCTATAATTGCTTACTACTCAGGAGTCATATAGCTGATGGTCATAAAGATTCGTAGCTTTCTTCATTGCTCTCATAGATAACATCACCCTTGTGAAACCTAAGGCTAGTTTTTGAGACATCTTCCAGGCCCTGCATTTTGGTAGAATGGCTGACCCACTCAGACGAATGATCCATGCCAAGGAACTGACTCAACTGGTTTGTGGCCCCCCACCCAAGAACCAACTCCACAAAGAAGACAATTTCTACATCTCTATGGTTCTACCCCTAAACCAGCCAATTAGCAGACCCAACTGCCTAGCCCTTTGCCTGCCAAACTATTTTTAAAAACCCTTTCTCTCAAACTCTAAAAGAGACTAGTTTGAGAAATTTCTCCCATCTCCTTGCATGGCATGTGTGATATTAAACCCGTTCTCTGCTGAAACTCCTGTTATCTCAGGGTATCAGCTTCCTCTTGAGTAGTGGGAAATGAAACCACTAAGGCTGTAACAACTGGATATGACTGTGAGAAATACAAATGATAGCTTCAGGTAAAGCCAAAAAAACCCCAAGCTTTTCCTTTGCTACAAAATCAGGGGTACTGCAGGGAGTTAAGGGGGATAATCCCTCTCCTTTCTATAAACCACCCATGGGAGGTTAATTTGAAAATAACATGTAATAATCATTTTACTTGGCCATTTTCCTGGACAAGTATTAGCAAAAGTTTGTACCATTTGACCCATTCTCCAACATTTTCATTCTGCATACCACCCCAATCTTCTGGACTGGTTGAATGGGTAAACAGAATTATGAAAACCCAATTGGCAAAGATCACCACTAATTTTAATCTGTCCTGGCCTAAGGCCTTCCTATTGGTATTATCAATTTTATGATCTGAACCTACTGGGAAACACTGTCTCTCTCCTTTTGAGATTGTCACTGGTCAACCCATGCATTTGGCTGAAGAAATGTTTTCCCCTGATCAGTTATAGGAAGACCTCCTATCCTACTGCCAAGGTTTTGTCAAAGCTCTAAAGACTAAACGCTTCAAGATCATGGAATCTCTTTACAGTTATGTATATTGAAAGAGACACCAACTGACCAACTGAAAGACTCCTTTTAGCCGCATTGGAAGGGCCCTTTTCAGCTACTGTTAACCAACCCTTGTGCTGCCAAGTTACAGGGTGTTGATTCTTAGATACATATATCTAACGTAAAAAAAAGGTGCCAACTCCAATAGAATCTTGGACATTAACACCAGTATCTGACACCAAACTCAAGCTGACTAGAACTGATCGCTAGGCTAAAAAGAAGACAACATCTGATCTCAGTAGCTGACCTAAGGTGCCATACCAGGCCTGTATGATTAATATGCTCAGTTCTTATATTAACTTCATTTTTACTTTGATTATCATAGGTTTGGGAATTCTCAATACTTTAAACATTTTTGTCATGCTAGAATAGTTCCTTGTACCCCTATATTTACACACCCATAGGTTACACAAAATTGTAAGTTTCCATCTTGTTTTTATTTTTCCTCTTCTTGCTTTCTTCCCTAGCTGCAGCCCCCCATGTCCAGAAAGGAAATGCCTCCTCCAAACCTACATCCTTGAGCTTCCTGATGTCGCTTACTGGATATGCTCCATTCCCTTTTCCCCATTTGCTCCTAGCGTCTTCCTCACCAAGCCCCTCTTTACCCCAATTATTATTTTTTTCAGACAGATGGAATAAGACCAGAGTTTTTCCTTGCAGGGGACTTTCTTCTTCAAGAGCCAGTTATTCAGGATATTATAAAAAAAAAACCTGAATTATTTTTCTAATCCTCTGTCTCTCCCTTACCTGGTGGGTTGGTGCTTTAATCAGATTGACTAGAGCCAGGAGACTCTGGTATACAAGATGAAGGAGCTCAGGAAATTTCACTCCAAAATATGACTCCTTGGTATAAAGAGTATTTTGAATTACAGGCCCTTCAAGATAAAAAAGTATTGGAAGGGATTTTCCCTCTATCTGCATAAACCAGAGGGACAGACCAAAAGAACAATTGACTTCCCTTCCCCTCCCTGTTATCTCAGTATATTGCAGGAAAAAAAATGCAACCAGACCTGGCCTAAATCATTTTAAATATAATCCCTGTCCCTCAGGTTAATTTAATTTGCTAAGAAAATCATTTATAAGTCAACCTGTTTCCCCCATCCATGCATCCCCCAGCAACCATTTATTTCCCCTACACAGAATTACCTATGCTGCTCATCTCCCTCCCCTGCTAAAAAGCAGGTATACAAATATCTGGATCCCATTGGGATACTGAGTAATCACTCTGTGGTTCTCCCCATGTGCATGATAAATAAACCTTTCTCTTATTAATCTGCCTTAATTGTGAGTTGATCTTTCAGTGAACTTTCGGGCCAAAGGGCAAGTTTCCCCTCACCCCTACGAAGAGAATCTGCCAGAACAAAACCTATCCCCATGTGTCTTTACTCTTCATACCATTTGCAACTGCGTTCCTTCAAACCAAGGAACCTCACCTGTTTCAAAACCTCACTGCCTCCTTGTCAATTGATAATTCCGTAAATCTCAAGAATAGGTCAGTGATCCCTTGTATTCTGATGGGCTGCATTTTTGTTTGTGGACACAAGGAACAATCTTGGGCACATTCTGCTTAGATGCCTGGCAAATGGGAGGCACTTCTTTGCGGGGCTATCTGGCTGTATACCTCATCATTTTGCAAAAGGACCACATTTTTCAGTATTGTCTACATTCTAGACTCAAAAGAGTGCTCTCCATCATAGATAATTATCCTGAGGATAACCACTCAGATTGTGAAGATGATAGTTGTGGACACTCCCAGGGCTGTGACCTCTCTGGAAGGGTTGGCCCCAGTGAATGTATGAGGTTTTTCTATATAATAGAATCCGTATTTGGGTTTGGTTATGCCGCAAATGATAATATGATTAGAAATCTCTCTTAAACTGTCAGTAGGATTGCCTGGTCTACTGCCCAAGACCTTAGAGCTCAACAAAAATCCTTAGATTCTCTCTCCTGAATAGTACTGGAAAATTATATTGCACTAGACTACCTACTTACTGCACAAGATGGTGTCTGTGCAATTGTCAACACCTTGTGTTGCTCACATGGATAAACACTTCCTAGGTCAAATGGGAAACTTCTAAAATTCTGGCACTAGCTAAGTCCTTAGAGGGAGTTCCTTCTATGAACCCACTGGATTGGTTCAATTTCAAAAACCTGATTTTTTCAGTTGACTCCCCTTGGGCTCCTTACTTCTCTCCACCCTTCAATTTTTAATGGTCTGACTTGTGCTGGGTCTAAGTATCTGGGTCCTTTAAAAATTAATTCTTATTTGTCTTACCAGTTGCCTTAATCAGTTTCCAACCTAAATTATGATTAGTCAGCACTTACAGGTTTTCTGTGCTATCTCTAATCAATCAGCAACACTTGCTGATGTGCTCATCTTTTTTCACCTTGCCTGGTCAGGGTTTTAAGTCTCAGTCACATGACTCCCTCTGATGGTTTAGATGACCCAGGGTAGGCAGCCACATCACTCTGGCAGCAACATGGGACAAAATATAACATCATATATTGGTCATCAATGTTGCCTATGGCGGGTTTTGACCAAAAGGGGAAAGTGTGAAATGAAACTAACCTAGTGGTCATGGTGAGTGAGAGAAAGGCAGTCATAGCCCATTCGTTCTCAGACAGGGCAGCTTCAAATGAATATCCTGTTTGTGCCTCTGAGCTAACACGGTTTCTGTGACTGGAGCTGAGACTCCATGGCTGGAAAACTCCTCCCACCAGTCTATAGAAATGGGCATACATCAGAGACATATGATTTGGCCTTGGAAATTACCCAAACGAAACTCAGCTGTTTTCAACAAATTGGGACGGAGAAAGTTTGAATTATTCATTTGCATGTATGAACCTGACTGAGGATTAAAGCAGGAACTTTTGCTATTTGAGCTAGACCTGCCATTTGTTCTCCAGAACACGTTTTCTGTTTACATTGAAAGCTGTGTCTCCCAAATCTGTAGCTTTTATTTTTGGGGGTTTTTTTTAAGAAAATAAAACTTTCTGTTTTTCTTCCACAAACTTCATGGTCTTTTGTGAACAATGCTAAGTGAAATAAACCAGGTACAGAAGGGAAAACACTGCATGATTCCAATTATATGGGGAAAAGAGGGAGTTGCTAAAATTTGTTATGTAAGAGAGTAAGTTCTAAATATTTTCTGTGCAATATTGTGCTTATACATAACAATAATATACACTTAAAAATTTAAGAGAGTAGATTGCATATTAAGTGTTCTTATTACAATAAAATTTTTAAAAATTAATTACTTAAAAAAAAAGAAACCCTTTATAATAGCCTCCAAGACTATTGTTACACACAGCCACACTCTTTTTAATTCCATTTTTCTGTCAGGGCTTAGTAAAAGATCAATGGTATCATCTATTAAGTCCTTGATACCAGAATTGTGCTGGAAAAACTTTTCAAATTGGTCAAGATATTCTAAGATAGACTCATCTTTTTTTGGGGGGGAGTACATCATTGAATGGCTTTGCAATTAATTTGGTGGGAAACAAGCACAGGAATGGCCTTTAACAAATAAGCAATTACCTTCTTTGCTTTCATCATGGCTATTTCACCTTTTGAAACGGAATCCTCTAAAGTTTTTATCCAGTCAGCCAGGTGCATCCATTTTTGAGTCAGGACATTCCCCACCAGCATATGAATTATTAATAACTAATGAATGTCATGAAGTAAAATTTAATGCATTAGTCAAATAACATTACCCCAACTGAACCTCAGAGAGACCCCACCACCTTGCCTCCTTGGCAAGCTAACTCTTAAACTTCAGAAAGAGACGAAGCAGCCACACTCTCAGCTTAGGGCTTTGACAATCACTTTCTCTCTGGCTAGACATACTGTTACTACTTTGCCTGCAAAGGAGGAAAAATGATAGACCTTTTCATCTCAAAATTGAAATTTCCTGAACATTAGCAGAAATACAGAGCTTTTAAAGGGAGTGCCCCTCAGTTATAGGCTATTGTGGTTAACTATTCTAATCATCCCATGCCTGCCAAAGACAAAGACCCACTGGGGCCCAAGTTGAGGAGAGGGTGGTGGCATGGCCTGGCATGGCCTGGGATGTCTGAATTATCTCTTGTAACAAAGTACTTAACCTGCCTCAGGGATGCAGGCCAGGCTGCTGTTCCCAAAAATAGTGGGGGAAGTTTTAAAGAGACAGCCGTGTTTTTTTTTCCAGGCCATTCCCTCTGTTACAGTACTACCTCTAATACTCTGATGGCTACCTCTTCACCTTAAGTTTTTGCTGAAATGCCACTTTCTCAATGAGGCCTGCTCTGAGTATCCTATTTACAATTGCAATGCAGTCTCCTACCCACCTCATGCCCTGGCATTCCTAATATCCCAACAAAATACAATCTTTGATTTTTTTCTATAAAACAAATCAGCATAATCCATATAACCTCTAACATACCATCTAATTTTATGTATCTGTTTTTATTGTCAACCATCTACTGAGGGCCTACGTCAAAATGAGGAACTCTAAGATCATGATGGAATAGGCTAAAAATTAAGGGTAATAGGTAGTCTTGCTCAAGTAATGACACATTTTCTGAACAAAAATGTAGAATGACATAGATTTGTTTAACAAGAAAGGTTGCCATCACTTTCCAAAATAGTGAATATTCATGTTCTTAGAGAAAAGTGCCTATGGCATCCCTGATTAAATGCTTCTTAATGGCTAATGCTATGCCCTTTTCCCCCTATATTCAGAGAGTCTAGACCATTGCCTTGCACATAATAGTCCTAATAAATTAGTATATAAAGTGGACAAATAAATGTTTAACAGGTCCTTACAAGCTAAATGCTTTGTATTATATTCCTATTCTTAAACCCTATGTTCTATTGGAAACTTGTAATATGTACATATGCAGATTACATAGTAATGTGGATATAAATGATACACACATACCCACATTTAAATAAATGAATTAAATGAATGTGTGTTGCCATAAAGAGTTTCTTTTTTTAATTTATATAGCTAAATATGACCTCTTATGAAACTGAAGTAACCATTCTACATCCAAAAAAGCATGCCTAATAGAATAACCCTCTCTGACACTCTTGCAGTGAGATTAAATCATTGTCAGGCAAAGATAATGGACACAGCATGGTCCTACAAAATGTTTGCCAAATAAACTGGACACAATCCAAATAACTGATGAAATAATACTGCCTCAGAAATGAGAGAAATCTTCCAACAGGCATAAGTCAGACCATTGGTTAATCACACTCATTAGGGGATCAAGACCCTGGCTCTGAATACATTGACCCCAAATCTGAAAATTATATTAATCATTAACATCAATTATTGTTTTTGAAGGACCTAAAGTATTAGTTTTAGTTCATTTAAAGATTATCATAAGCCAGAAAATATCTCTATTTTTATATTAATATGAAATCCTTCTCCCCCAAAAGGAGTTAATAGTGTTCTTATTATCTAAAGAAAATTGGTTTCCAGGTTCTTCTAGATTTTTTTTATACTCATTAAATTATTATGTCATAGCCTATATGTTCTACTTGCAAAATGTTCAATATTAAAACTACAGGGTTATGGCTCAATAAAATGTTTATCAAATTTGGACATTTTGCTTATTTCTAGGACCACACTCAATAGAAGACTGAAGTATATGTGATTAACCTTCAGGAGCTCTAAGTCCTAATACCAATTAAATGGGTTATGTGTGACTTAGAGCAAGTGTTGGACCCACAGTCTGTGTCATGATGATAAAAAACACTAGTTAACAAAACAGCCCACGTGGAATTTGTGCTGTCTTAATGGCCAACTTGGTTTCATGTAGAGAATGTAAGTACATGTACTGTTTGAAATGGATAGAAGTACAGAAAGCCAAAGATTGCCTGTATGACCAGACCCTGACAGTATAACAAAAGTTGATCACATATAATCCAAAAAGTGTTTGAAAATCTTTTTCTAGTTTAAAATGTCACAAAATGTGTATAATGGCAAAACTATGCTTTTGTGACCCTAACCATAACCCTGATCCCAGCATCAGCCTGGCTTCTGTTCCCAAGCTCGAAGCCAACCCTGATAGACTCAGGAACCAGGCCCTCCCTGGTAGATACCAGTGCTGACCCCATGAACTCAGGATCAGGCTCATCGTCATGGACCAAGATGCCCACTCTATTACCTGGCCAGCACCTGAGGACACAGGCTCCAGGTCTGCCCCTATGGATTCAGTCTCCAGGATTGCCCATGTAGACCCCATTGTCAGACTCACCACAGTAGACCCTGTTACCAGCAAGGTCCCTGTAGACCCAGGATCCAAGTCTATACACACAAACCCAGACTTCCAGCTCAGTTCTAAAACCCAGGTACCAAGCCAACCTACCTGAGGACTCTAGCAGCAAGGCTTCCCATGGCCTCTACCAGATGTTCTGCCCAGAATCTCTAGATGGGCTGTGTGGTGACATGAAGAGATTTTCCTGCTGAAGACAGTCTATAAAGATTGGAACCATGACCCACTTCTTCAAATGTGCAGACATTAATGCAAGGCGATAAGTAAAATGACTGAATAATTAGGAAAATATGTCGCCGCCAAAGAAACACAATAAAGCACCAGCTACCAAACCTAAGAAAGCGGAGATCTACAATTTGCTTCAGAATGAATTCAAAATAATTGTTTTAAAGAAAGTCAGAAAGCTACAAAAGAACATATAAAGGTGACTAAACAAAAATTAGGAAAACAATATCTCTGCCAAAAACAAAGCCATGACCTCCCTCTACCTGGGAGGCCCACCAGGGAGGCCCACCCAGACCTCCTCTGGCCAGGTGCCAGGGGTAGGATGGAGCCCCTGGGCCTGGGATGGAGCCCACAGTTCAGCTGGGCTATCTCCTGTAACACAAAGAACAAAAGACTTTAGCCTGCCCCTCCTGACCAACTGCCCCTGAGGCAGGGATGCAGCCCTCAGGTCCCAAAAAGAGTGGGGGAAGTTTTAAAGAGTCAGAAAATACCTTTTGATATTTTCTTCCAGGCCATTCCCTCTGTTACATATTCTCTAATCTCAATTTTATGCTCCATATCTATGGGAGGAGGCTACTTCCTGCTTAAATAGGGGAGGGCGACATTTGAATGAAAGGCTTATACTTATGTGTGTCATTGAAAGCTTTAGAAGTATATTTGCAACAACTTACAATGAACATAACCTTCCAGATGAACAAGACCGTTCATATAAAAAGTACACTTGCATATCAACTCCCCTGGATTCAATTCCCCTGAATTAAGAAGAGAAAATGAGATTCCTATTTTAATTGGCTTTCAGAAGCCTCAAAGAGTAAACAGATTTGAATATGACTTTGTAAAGATTCATTGTGAAAAAATAATGACTTTATTTTGGGGTACCCATTCACTAGTAATTTTTTTCCTCCCATGGATAACAGTTGCTTTTCTGTTTGTCTCATTTTTTCTTTGAACTAAGAAGTTGGTATAACTTTCTGCTTGTCAGGGGCATGAAGCTTATTGGGGCTGCAAGGCAGGCAGCCAATCAAAAGATTGGTAGCCCCAAGAGCATAGCCAGACAGAACAGTGGGTTACACCCTATTTGCAGCTGGCATATGGCCAGACAGAAATGTGGATTGCACCCTACTTGTGGCTAGCATATTGACTGTTGCCAACTCTCAGAAGTCTTGTCTAAGTCATTCTCTATTTTGCTGTCTTTGAAAATGGCTTTAGACCATGAAAGGAATGCATATTTTCACTCCCTCTTTGGAAGTGTCTCAGGCATCCATGGTTAATGTCAAAAAAGGCTTACGAGCTTTAGTCTTGGGTCACTTGTTAGGTATGCCTTTGGTTTAGAACTTAGGTTTGTATTAGGACTATCCACGATTGAATCCGGGCATAGAAAATGCTTTTCTTTGTTTTATTTGTTAATGGACTCCATCTTGGAGGCAGTAATATAATTAAGACACAAGCTAAGTTGAAAAGACTGCCTATGAAACTAAACTGGTCTTCAAAATACCAGTTTCTGGCATTTTGCCGGCTATTTTGAAACATTTTGGAAAAGAAATTTACATCTACAAAAGAAATCTCACTTTCTAAGGGTGTCTCCCTCTCTGTACCTAAATCCCTGAATACTTTTACAGTGGGAAAGGCATAGGTATAAATCCACATAACAAGCCTCAGACTTACCTGGGCTTCCTATTTATACCTTTCTTTGTATCCACAAATAATGGTGTTTATACTTAAATGCTGTGACTCTGAGATATAAGTCTTTTACCTTGTTTCATGTAAGAGTCATCCCTTTGGTAGTGTAAATTTAGAGTTGCATGGCTAATGTTTGTTCAGGGTGATGAAACTGGTAATTAAAATATTGATAGTATGAATGGAATAAAAAAATTATATATAAGTGCTCATATAAAAATTCTCTCAGAAAATAGAAACTAACTCAAATACCTTTTAGTTCATATGATTTGAGATGGAATATGGTAAAGAAAGCTAGTTTAAAAATTGTTGGTGAAATAAAAACAGGAATGCCTTCAGGATTGTTAGCATTAATTATAATACAAGCCTGTATTTTTATCTAGATTTACTAGTCAAACTAGCTTGTTATCTCCTAGATGTATAAGACCATAAAGCTATAAATCCAACCCAAGAGCAGAATACACAACTAAAATAAATTAGTTTCTTTGTTTCTGTGATATTTTAAACATTTGCCTGATTTGTTAAAAACCATCTTAAGATGATGGCTAGCCTTGTTTTCCGTAAGCAATTCAAACATTATCGTTAAGAAGTAAATTAGGTGAATGTAAATGGAGTAAAATTTTATAGGTGAACTTGTCATAGTAACTTGAAGTTTTAAAGTCATGTTAAATTAAATAATAAATAATTATGAAATGTTCAAGTTATTTCTAAGTAACATCAGTTGCTGAACATAGGTTTTAAAATATATATAACTTGGCATCTTATTTTTGTATGATGTAGAAAAGCTATATATATTTGGATCTATTAGTAAGCATAGAAAAATTGTTCTATAAAGAGGCACTGTTTTTAAAAATTTGAAATATATATTCATAAAATGTTGATATATGACAGTTTGAAATTGCTTACTTCCTATATTTTCACTGGAAATTAAAGTTACTGAGAGTTAAAAACATTCTAATCAACATATGGTAATTGAAATTTTTAAAAAGGGAAATAATTTCATATGTAAAGAAAGCAAGACATGTATTTATTTGGTAAGAGAATGAGATATGAAAGATGTGTTTTGGTTAGGGGAAAAATAAAGTAATTTTTCTCCAGAATTAAAATGACAGGTTGTTCCAAAAAAAAGAAAAAAACAAAAAGAAAGAAAGAAAAAGTAAATAACTAAAAGAATAAGAAATTGTCAAATGTTTGTGGAAGGTGAATTTTTTGAAGAATTTTATGTAAGATTGAGTTGGCTAAAATTAAAAGAAAATTATGTTTTTCTAAAAATTTGACCTATAATATAAAAAGACACTGATGCAAAACTAGAATTTGATGCTCTCTGTTATAACAAGGTTTTCTTGGAGTATTGATTTGCTTTCAGTAAAAAATACAGATGCTTCTGGACTTATGATGAATTTATATTCTAATAATCTCATCACAAATTGAAATTACCATAAGTCAAAAATACATTTAATGCACCTAATTTAACAAACATCATAGCTTAGCTAAGCCTACCTTAGACATTTTCAGAACACTTATCTTAGCCTACAGTTGGGCAAAGTCATCTGGCAACACAGCACACTATAGAGTATTGGTTGTTTACCCTCACAGTTTGATGGCTAATAATAAGTAGGTATAAAACCACTGTTTACTGAATTCATATCACATTTGCACCATCATAAAGTTGAAAAATCGTAAGTCAAACCATCATGAGCTGGGCATCATTTATAGTATTAATAAAAGATTTTTCTTTACCTTTTAGGTAGTTGGCCTAGGAAACAAATATTATGTGTTTTAAGAATATTATACCTTTTGCTTCACGTTTTGTTCTATTAGTTCTTTGCTTGCTTAAGAAAAGTGAGTCTCCATAATATTAAAAGAGTTAAGGGTTTTCTACAACCATATAACCTTTCTATATTTGTATTTGAGACATTTGACAAATCTCTATCAGTTTGTCATTATTTCAGAGTGATCTGTGATCCAATTTAATCAAGTGTTTTAAATCTTTTGGCATTTTTGACAAACTTCTCAAAATCAAATTCTGGAATCAAGATTTTCTGACCTCTAACTAACTTTCGGACATTCCATAAAAGCCCCAGAAAATCCAACAAGAGCCATATTAAACCAATTAAGCTTATTAGATATGTTAAATTATATGGGAAATATAATATCAAAATAAGAAATTATGTTTAACCTTCTTTGATTTATGTTTGTATGGATATGTTATTAATATGTCTTCCAAAATTATATGAAATTTCTAGAAATTTATTATATATTAGATACAAAATTATAAATATATTATTAGTCATAACTTATTATTATGTTAAATTGTTTGTTGTAAATCATAGAAAAAAATCAAATTCCTTGTCAATTGTGTCATTATTATAATGAACTCTCATCGGATTTTAACTATGGCTATTCTAAGTCTTTGTCATTCTCTGAGTTACTGTTTTGATTTTTCTCTAAAAGTATTTGCCATCAGTTACAATCCTAAATAGCCTTTTGTTCAGAGAGTTTTTGTTTATTGGAAAAGACACATGCAAAAGGATTCTCCCCAACCTCACTGGAAGGACACATAGCAGGTCTTGTTAACTGATGCTTGTGCCACCAAGATTAGAGGGATTGATTCCTGGGTACATGTACTCCATCACTAAAATCTTATTAAATCTGTTCATGAGTTAAAACTAAAAACTTCCAGGAATTGAATCAGGTGACATCTGCGGTAGACAACTTACTCAAGATGACTGGACTAGTCCTGCATATTTTTTTTTCATTGTTATTTTTTACTTTTCTCTTTCCCTCTTCCTGGAAAGACATTTGCTCTATCCACATTTTCCAGTCTATTGCCTACTAATTGTTGTATCTGTCATTAGACCCCTAATCTGTCCATGATGCTAGTGACCCTTTAGTTCACCCTGTAATTAACTTCACTGGTATTCCAACACCAAATGACTGTTCCAGTTTCACACCTGGACCTTTTTATAGATTTAAGCTTTCCCATTACCCTTTAATGCTTACACATTGTTTAACTTGGTTAAACCAGACCCCTCCTAGTTAGGCCTCTGGGATCTGCAATGGAACCAAATTTGCAAACCTCTCCTTAGGGATTGCTGATATTTGCAAATAAGATTATTCGAATGAATTCCAGAAAAAAGCACTATTAATTGGATGTAATAATAAAACATACACATTTCTTAACCACATGTAGAACACTTACCTCCAAAAAAATCCTATGTACCCCTCCTGGATACATTTTAATTTGTGGAAGTGGAAACTCAATTTGGAGCACTAATGGTTTAGATACATGGATATTGAGAGGCTAATGTGGACTAGAATATTTGACTACTTTGTTGTCAGTACATAACAGACCCCAAACTGATCATTGGGATAATTATTGGACTAGTACATGAAAGGATCAAATGTGAGTTACCTGGTGAATCATGGTACTTTAGATATGTTTCATTTTTTAGAGTTTTTGTGTCATGTTTGGTGTTGTTGCAAATGAAGAAATGATAATAAAGTTATTTGTTACTCTAGGAATCATTACAGACTCCATTGCAGAGAGGCTAGCTCCACACAGCAGCGCTCATTGAATTCTATTGCTAAAGTGGTTTTATATAGTAGACTAGCTTTTGATTACTTACTAACTGGACAAGATGAAGTCTATGTTATTGCTGATACTAACATTCTATACCTGGATAAATTCTTCTGGGGAATTTGAGACTCAATTATACAAAATAAAAGAACAAGCCACATGGCTACAACAGGTTTCACCCAACCTCCATGGTCATTTGATTTGTTTAGTTGATTGACTTTAGGCCTAGATTCCTGGCTTAAAACAATTAAGCAAAACTAGGTTATCATATTTCTATTAATTTTGCTCTATAGTATCTTTTTAAAGCTTTGTACCTGTTGACTGTCAAATTTCTGCAAAAATACAACTTCTGGAATCTATGGTAGGCAAAACTATCAATGATGAGCTAGAATAAAAAATCTACCCCAGAATGAAACTTGCTTTTCTCTGCCATCTTTCTGCTTAGTGCAAAAGGGGAACTATATCTCCCCTAAGAACTCTTCCGTACAAATGCTCACATGGCTTGAAATAGAATTCTCACTATTTACCTCCAAATCGATGATTTAGTTTAAAGCCTGTGTCTCATTAGTGGCCCATGTAGCTGACAAAAGCAAACTCAAATGATCTCTGGAAGAATACTCATTAAACACAGGCCTCAAATAATTTCCACTAATAAGTTCACAATAAAAGACCAAGAAAAACATGAGTGAGAGTCATCAGAAACAAAACACTATTGAATCAGACCCACTATAATCCACTAATAATATAAGTAAGCACAAACATAAGAATGCTTTATATTTTTAAAGGCATAACAGGAGTTTAAATCCGATAAAGAAAAGAGATATTCTAAACTGACATGGATGATATAAAAATAAATTAAATAGATCTTCCAAATGAAAAATATAATAAAGTAGAAATTTGATAAATATACATAAACATATTAAATAAGCTGACAAGAACAGTAAGCAAAGGAAATAGGGATCCACAGTAAACTAGAATGTAGCATAGAGTTAAACAATCATAATTTAAAAATACAGCCATGAAATGAAGGAGATTGATTGTAAGGGACATGGAGAATTAAGTTGGAACAACTTACCTAAATATAATCAGAGTGTCCTAAGGAGAAAAATATAGAGAATGGTGGCATAGCAATGTTAATAAGATAATAATTTTCTGTGAGTAATAAAAATAATTATCAAGTTCAGTAATCCTAGGCCAAAAATTAAAAACAAATCTATACCTGATATAATATAGTAAAATTGTGACACACTAAAGACAAAAATGTATTAAAAGCAACTCAGGAGAAGAATGGATTTCCCACAAAGAAAAATGATTTTTAGACTGACATTTGATTATTCAATATTAATAGGAAGCCAGAAGCAGCAAAATAGTATCTTCAATATGTTGATAAACAACTACAAAATTTGTAATTTATATAAAGTTGTTTCCAAAATCTAGCTCAAAAAAAAGTCCCGGGTGAACAAAACCAAGAAAGGAAAGAGTTTAAAAATAGTGTAGATGGGACAAATTACAGAGCAAAAACAAACAATTAAATATCAACTCTAATACTATTAATAGTAAGCAACATTGCAAGCACTGTCAATGTAAATAGAATAACTAAATTAAAAAATATTTCATGACAGATATTTAAAATTTTAGCTATTTGTTCAAAGCAAACCTAAAACATAAAAACACAACTTTTGTTTTGTTTTTGTGAAATGATGTTAAATACATACCAATTTTAACCAAAAGAAATTAGGTATAGTATATTAATCAAGCATACAATAATAACATAAGAAAACCCAAATTCAGCAGCAAACAACTTTTATTATATTTAGCTCAAGTATTTACATGTGAACAAAGGGTCAGCTGATCCATTCTGTTCATCTCAGCTAGGCTCCCCTTTATATATGGGAGTTGGCTGGTCTAGGCTGAATGCAGGCTTGCAACTTGGCTCTATTCTGTTTCTCATCTTCCTTGTGGGCCCATCAACTCAGGTTCAACTGTGCAAGTCCTCATCAAACCTCAGCTTGCAGTGTATCTGCTAAGATACCATTGGCCAAAGCATATCCCGTGGGGGAGTGAGTATAGTCTGATCACATTGAGAAGATGGTACATGAGAAAGGGTATGAATACTCAATCCAATTACTGAGAAAAGAGTGAAAAATTGAAATTATTTCACAATTTACCAAAAGCCATTGTGTCTATCAAACTGACTTCATGAAAAAGGCAGTAGTAGACATAGTACTACTGATTTACAGAATGTTTAATTCACAAGGAAATAATTATTTTAAAATAATTCATCAAATAATATACATGTTTATAATATAAAAAGTTAATGTGACTAATATAGATGGAAAAGTAAATCCACAGGGTTAGTTTTAACTTATCTGCCTCAATAATTATTATTAATCAAAAAGAAAATCAGTAAGGTCTAGATCAGCACTGTCCAAAAGAGGTATGAGAGCCACATATGTGATCTTAAAGGTTCTTTTAACCAGATTAAAGGAAGTAAAAAATATGCAAATTTAATTTAAATAACATATTTAATTTAGTATATCTAAAACATTATCATTTTAACAAGTAATCAATATAAAATATGTCATTCTGCTTTTTCCGTTATTGCCTTACACTGCATTTATTTTTATGGGAATAGAATGGAGGAATAAGTAATCGGTTAAGGGGAGGTAAAGTATTAACAGATCAGCATGCATCTAAAGATTTTCAATAAAGATAACAGAAGTTGGGGCAAAGAGAAATATTTGGAGCCAGATGCTGAAATTTTCATTCGTAAGTGGAGTTCACTAGGTGACAGAATATGAGTCTGAAAGAAGCAGGAGATTTGTTTCCTGTATTTTAATAATTTGAAAAGTTGAGGGAGATTCTGGAGGCAGAGACCAAAAGCAAAAAGGATACTGACTGCTCCTGATTCTGTCATAATTGGGATGTGTGAAGATGAACTTTACCCAAGAGGGCAATCAGATGTATTCATAATATGGCCTGAGAGAATAGCCAAGTTACATCAAGGGCAAAAAATGGGGGAAATTTTGAAAAGAGATTGAGAATATGATGGGAATTGCCAGTCCCTGAATAAGTATTCCCAAAGGCTAAGTGGAACGGAGAGAAGGAGAGGGGAGGTGCAGAGGGGATTGTTGAGAAGAAAGAGGGAGATGGAGACAGGACGTTGGAGAATTTGTTCCATTGAAGAGATGACACAGCAGGAGAAGGACTGTGTAGGAGAATAATAGATAAGAATGGCAAGGAAAGCTTGGCCTATGTGCCTTTGTCCATGCTTATTTCTATTCCTGTGCTCTCCACCTTTCCTATTTTGAATCTTCATTATAATCTAAACAGACTTTATTATTCTGATCACACAGTCATTGTAGTTATTTCTATTCATGTTCTTTTCCATTTAACAGATGGTAAACTCCTAGACAGGTATTAGGTATTAGGTCTTATTAGCTTTTAGTTTCTCAGTTTCTACGGAGTGTCTGAGACATACTAAGTGCTTAAGATTTGTTTTAGGAATGAATTATCTTTCGACTATGTGCATTTGTGTAGAGACTAGGGCCCATAGTTCTAAGAGTTGCAAGTATGAGCTGAGAACATAGTTTCATCCCCTTTTCTCTAAGGGAAAGAGTTTGTCCAGAATGATCACTATGATTCTCTCCAGGTAAACATTTTATCACTTCTAAATGACTAATCCTTTTATTTGTTCAAACATTTCACCATTGGCTTCAAGTTTCCACTTTCTCTGCCAAAATGTCTAAGCTAGCTTTGAGGATTGTTGACATTGACCTCTACTTTGGGAGCCTTCCATGTCAAACACCGTTATCACTCCCTTCTCTTTTCAACTTTCAGAAATGTGAAGTTAAATTATTATATCAACTACCTAGAAGAAAAAAAAAATAAGACTATGAACCATCTAGCTCTAAATATCATGTAGATGCTATTAAAATATTTCTTAGAACCTAATACCTTTTAGCATTAGGCTTTAAGTTATTTAAGTAAGCACCTGAAAGGACATAGCACTTTTGTCTTTTATGAGCAATAAGGCACTGTAGAAACCTAAAATAAATAATATCTATGATAAATTAAGTCTCTAGGAAATGGATTCTGGAAGATTTCAACATAGATATTCACCTATGGAAATTCAATTAGATGGTGTGCTTAGGGTTCTTATGCGCAACGATTACATATATTATAGGATTGTATGCAAAGATTTCTATAAACACATTCTACAGAAGATAATATTTTGAGAGTCAATATAAACAACCCTGTTTAACAAAATGTTCTCTTTTGGCTTAGTTTTTCTTTATTGTTGTTATGTCCTAGAATTCTGCCATGCTCTTGATACCTGACAGTTTGACTACGGAGTCACCATGAAGAATATTTGATAATGTTTTAAATATTTACCTGTTTGATATAAAGTTTGGATTCTATAAAAACACTACATCTGAAGTGTTTAGCAGGGGTGGCTGTCCAAATATTTTGTCAACAAAAGGGAATTATGAATGAATAAAAATTGGAATAAAAAGAGCTTTAAGGACATAGACTATGCAAGAAGCTTTTTAATTTGATCAGGTCCCATTTATTTATTTTTGTTGTTGCCGTGATTGCCTTTGGACTCTTCTTCATAAATTCTTTCCCTATGGAGTACCACTCAGCCACCAAAAACAATGGTGATCTATCACCTCTTGTATTATCCTGGATAGAGGCGGAGTCCATTCTACTAAATGAAGTATCACAAGAATGGAAAAACAAGCTCCACATGTACTCACCATCAAATTGGTATTAACTGATCAACACTTAAGTGCACATATAGTAGTAACATTCATCAGGGGTCGAGCAGGTGGGAGGAGGAAGGAAGGGATGGGTATATACACACCTAATGGGTGTGGTGCACACCATCTGGGGGATGGACATGCTTGAAGCTATGACTCAGGTGGGGCAAAGACAATATACATAACCTAAACGTTTGTAGCCCTGTAATATGCTGAAATAAAAAAAAAGAATATAGACTAATGATCCAAAGGAAATAATAAATTCAACTCATCTTCATGTGTTCTAATTAATTGCCTATTGTTTAGAAGAATTGATACCTTTAGCGAAAGGATCAATGAGAGCAAGGCCTCCCTCTTTATTCTATGACCCAATGCAGCATTCAGCTGGTTAAAAAGAGTTTTGTTTACCACTTGAATATTCTGTCTTTATCTCTTAGTTTGCTCTGAGATACAGTATTATAGCAATGATCATATGGAATTGTTGGTAAATGGCATAGGGCAGAGCAGAACCATGCATCTTAAAGGATTGTTCGGGGATCCCTGGGATGTGTAGATGATTCTTGAGTCCAGAAAGTTTAAGAGCTCCTAGAATGGACTATTTCCTGTGTCAAAAATTTCTTATTTTCATATATTAATTTGTCTACTCAGAGCTGGAAAGGAGGGAGCACATGAATTATCTGGCCACAGATAATTTTCTTTTGTATCTTCTTACATCCCAGAATTCTGCCATGCCCTTTGATTCACACCTTTTGTCCATTCAGTAGTTATTTTACATCATTGTTCTCTTCATAGCCATTTGAAAATTTTAGATAGAACTTCAGACATAAGGAAAAGGCATGTCATGTCTTCACTAAGAAGATTTTGTCAGGTTCTCAAACAACAAGGACCAGCTGGAACAAAGAAATCACATGTAATGATATAGATTATAAAAAGTATAAAAGCTAATATCAGTAAATCCAATGGCTTTCGTATTGAATCATATAGTAGTTGGCCTTTGGTAGTCACCAGTCACCATTTCAATGAGCTATTTTCATGAAATCTTCGTTTATAGATATGTTAGTTACTTAGGGCTGCGGTAACAAATTACCACAAACTCGGTGGCTTAAAACAACACAAATTAATTTTCACACAGTTATGGAGGTCGAAATCTGAAAACAAGCTGTTGGCAGGTCCATGCTACCTTCAAAGTCTTCCAGAGATAATTTGTTCTTGCCTCTTCCAGCTTCTGGTGACTGCAGGCATTCCTTGGCTTGTGGCCACATCACTCCAATCTCTGTTCCTGTGTTCACATCATATCCTCCTTTTCTTTCTCTCTCTTATAATGAGACTTGTGCTTGAGAGTTAATTATATCTTTTGCTATATAAGGTACTATTCACAGGTATTAGGACTTAGACACATCCTTTTGAGTTTGGCCACAACTTAGCCCCATAAAATAGGCATACCAAATCCTATTTTTAGTATAACTCAAATTAAAGATAACAACTTTTATGAGAGGGAAAATAATGAGAAGATGAAAAGAATAAAAAATTACATACTGTTCCTCTTCAAGTGAACACTTAGAAGTGTGATAGCTTTTAATATTTCCAGTTATATCAATGTTTGAGCTTATAGCTCTAGGGTCTGATAGTATACTCAGAATTAAAAAAAAAAATTGCTTGTCATATATTTTCCAGGAAAACTAGGACTTATTCTAGAAACTGCTTTATTGGTTGAATTTGTAAAATTCACTTCTGCCAAAAATAAAGGGGGAACAAATAGGCTGCTTATATGAAAATGATGACTTCATGTCACGTATCAGTTTTCTTTCGGAGAGGATTCACAAGCCACCATTTTGCCCTAGGGAGACATGTTGCCATTTTCACAGCAAAGTGGTTTTTTTGTACAGTGAAATGACAGTTTTCTTCAACAGTGAAACTGAATTAACTTCTGAGGGAAAAAATGCAGTAAAAATGTCAAACTCATAAAATATATCATATTTTGAACATCTACACATGTTTTTGACTGACCTGACCAAGAAAGAAAATGTCCTCAAGGTACTTGTGATTGAAGAACTCGGTGGTTGAAGGACAGGTGGGGGTGAGGATGGGAGGACTAGCGAGATGGGGGAAGGGATGTAAGTATAAGAGGGGAAACTGTATCTAGGTTACAGGTATAGAACTCATGATGTGGAGCTATTTCTGAATGACAATAAAGGATACATTTCTTATTTATTGTACAATACCATCTTAGGTGAAAATATCTATGCAAGTTTAGAGTCAAAGCAACACAGATTTAACATAGAAAGGCTCATATGACTCAGAGGAAAACCTTCCTTACTCCCCTTCTTCCTGTCTCCTTCCCTCATTACCTTCCTTCCTACTCTAATGATTTTCTGCTAGCATCTCCTGGCAAAATATAAATCCTACTTTTAAGAATAAGTATTTTCAGTTAATTGTCACTTTATACATAGCCACCATGGTATAGCTTGCTCACTTATGTATGAATTGCATGCTTACTATGCGTTCTCTCAGATAAATGGTTTGGCTTACTGAAAACTATATTTAGTCATACCCATTAAATGCATGGATGGGAAATAATGTAACCCACAAGAATGAGACATTATGACTCTTTATATTCTGTTAAAAGAAGATTTCAAAGCACAAATGATACTTCCTTTTGATTTTATAAGAAGAGCTAATCCATCCTTTTCCCTCCTGACCAATGGAACAAAACCAGAGAAATTCCACACACTACCCAACCATGCATGACACAGAGAAGAAGAGAATGAGATATCATTAATAACAATAATGGCTTTTGTGTATAACTGCGTATAATTCTTTATAAGTTATAGAACTATTTCATATTCCATGTTTAATTTTGTCATCATAATGGCCATTGCAATAAATAGGAAAGATAGTCATACTTTCAGTATTTTTTAGATAGATGTGGATCCAGAATCAACCAGAGCTGTTATATACTGGTACAAAATATCAGGCTCATTGCAGAAAGGGTAGATGTCTGTGTGAACAACAGACATCTTAATATAATAGATAACATTTCAGGAAGCTGAGTCTCAGCTGAGTCATGCTACTTACTATTTGACTCAACACTCAGCATAAATAGCTTCATATTCCTGAGCCTGCATTCTCTTCTTTTTTATAATAAAGAGGAAATAATCTATGATTTCTCAAATTCTTTCCAATTCAGAGAAGCTCAAACTGTAGAAACCCTTTTCAGCAAGAGCCTTGCCTGCCCTCTGTTCATGGGAAAACCCTGCCTTTCCTTTTTAAATTTCTCTCACTCTGGCTATTGCGAGTACATTTATTTTAGGTGCCAAAACATATCTCAATATGACTTGAGCAAATAGGATCATTGGGAATAAGAGGATAATTCCAAGGCTCAGAGGGTTGTTTTATTATTATTACTTAATTCAGTTATTCGTAAGGCAGCTTCTTACCCTTTTATGTGTCCCTTTTCTATTGGCCATCTTCTACTGGAAGAATCATCCTGTTCTAACCCTTTCAGTGCCATATCCTATTATAACCAGCCAGTTGCTCAGATGAATACATTTAGTTTTCAACCAGACTAATGTGCAAGATATGACTGGAATAGAACTCACACATAACTGGAGTTCTTCAAAGTTAATAATATAATTGCAGCTGGGAACAAATTGAAGTCCATATGCTTTTCACATATCCATGAGAAAATTCAGGTGTTTCCTAGTTAATATTGAGAGAAGCATGGAGGACTTGGCATATAGTTTTAACTTCTGCCCAGGCCTCTGCTAGGGCACCTGTTCAGGTCTGTATTCATGTACATATCCTGATAAAGTTTCCAAAAGAAATCAAATACTCTATATCATCATCTACCAGTTTGCCTTTGGGGTTGTGTGAAAGAAAGCATATTTATTCAAAGAAAGTATGCTATAAAACAGATATAATCTCAGAATGAATACAGAGTCAAAGTTTAACAAAAGACAAAAATTATTAAATTAAATTAATTCACTAGGTACTAATATTCTTTGAGGGGCTGTTTTTTGAAATTGTTTAACAAAAGTGAAGTTATAGGTTGTTAGGGAAGGAAGTTAAAGTCCTTTCTTAAAACAACAAATGTTTGCTGTATTTGTCTATCCATCTGTTCACGCATTTGAACTTTTTTTCCTGTTGGTGTTCTATTCGTCCAATTCCTCCAAATGGACACATTTTTAAAACACTTGAAAAAAAGTCAATAAAGTTAGAATATTTTATTTAAGAAATAAATACTGGAAGGAATCAATAAGATTTATTTGTATATTCTTTGTCAGTTTCTCTACAACAGCTCTTGTGGCCACCAATCCATATTTCATTTTTGACTTGTTTTGTGGGTAATAGTAAAGTTTTGGCTACAGTTTCAAGTATTTTCCAATATATGGTGCCTTATTGAGAAAAGGGAGAAAAGTCAGACTATTGACCATATATTACTCAATGTTTTCTGTTCCATTTGTCGTTTTACTTAGGGTAAGATAACTTCATTCCAGCATGCATCCAGATTTGCCAAGACTGGTTAGTTTCTCAAGCCCAGTGAACCTAGTTATTCTCAAATAACATGAGACTGAACATGAGTAAGATCACTTATTTTCTAAGGTGTATAGGCAATACCTTTAAGATCTAGTTTCCTCTCCTCTGGGTCCAGCTCTATGCCCCAGAAGACTGTATACCATGAAGCATATTACCCAGGCTCCTGGTTCTCTGCTTCCAGTTAGGATCAACCAGTGAAAGACAGTTGAGAGGTGGGAGAGTGGAAAGAGAGAGAACTTTCTGGGTAAGCATTTCCCCTCCACCTTCATACTTCATCAGATGCTAGTTGTGATGCATTCCTAAGGGCACCACTACTGTGAAAATTCTTCCTTCATGGCCCTAATCTTCACTGAGTACTGAAACCATCCATTCCTACACTTGCCCCTACAGACCCCAGGATGCTAACACTTTGCTAGTTGTCTCAGGCAGGTATCTGGGAAGTGGATTCTGAGAGGGATATTTCTGTGGAGGAAATTTGTAGTGACGTGTGCTCATGGAAAGACACCTGCTGAGATGGAAGGAAATAAGATTGTGCAGAGAGTAATGTTGCATTCTTATGCAGCAGTAATATTGGCCTCTGCTCAGAAGTTGGGATGAAGCTCAAGAGAAGTCTGAATCCCAGTCAGCAGTCTGGGCCTTTGCATTCTCAGAGGACTTGCCAGTGGAAGTGAGCTGCCCAGGAAGGGGCATAACTTTGGATAAGGTAGCTGTCTCTGGCTGAGGACATTCTTTTGTGTGAATCCTCAGCCCAGTGCTTTCCATAGCTGGAGGAAGAAGTAGATTATCCTGGAGGAGAATGCTGGGCAGAACACCGCAGAATGCACTAAAGTGGCCCCTCTCAGTTTCTCCAGCTTTTGTTGGTCCTTTAACCTTGCCCAAACCTCTGTAATTAATCCTTTCATTACACTCACTTCTGTTAAACCTTTTGAGGAAATATCCGTTTTAGTTCAGGTCACTGACTATTAGGTAAAGTACTGGAAGAGAAATAAAGTAGCTAACGTTTGTTACTTACCTATAACATACTATATTGTAATACAGTGTATTATTTATAAGAAGTTAAAGTTTGTTTAAAAGCTTCTTAGGTTATGTTTTATATTTTTACTTTTGAGTCCTGGTTCTATCACTTTCTTACCACTTACCTACTTTTTGACCTTGGTAGGTTATTATAAATATCTGGGTTTTTGGATTCTATCTGTATAAAATGTAGATTATAATAATACTTATTTCCTAGGATTGCTATGAGAACTACCTATAATAATCAAGTGATTATACTAAATACCTGGAATATAGAAAGCTCCAATAGAGATAACTTTTACTATTACCTACAATTTTCATTCAATCTCCTAAAGCTCTTTCCATTAGATCTTTTAGCAGTTACCATCCTGGATTTAGTACTGTATTTAATTGCTATTAAGTTAAAAATTATGGAAGTCATTCAACAATCTATTTTGCTGCACTGTTTTAATGTAGTTTATTTATGCCTCCATTCTCTTTAATTTAAATAAATGTTTAATTTTACTCATTCTAAGTTCATTAACTGGTAAACATTTTTCAGAAATATATAATTATTTATAGTACATTTTAAATACTTTGTTTCTATGCTACTGATATTATATAGAAGCTGCTAAACATTTAAATGTATCCATATGGGCTTAAAATCATGGGAATGTTTTAATTGCTTGTTGTGTAGTGGTGGCTGATGTTATTATTGCTATTTTTACCTGATTGTTTATATCTTGCCTTAATATGTTGTTGCTGTTGTTTTTTTCTAGTAATTAAAGCCATTTCCCTAATACTTTATCCCACCAAAAGTGAACAGGGTCGCTGACTGAAACTAATGTCTGCTCAAGATTCATAATTAACAAATTTGATGTGACATTTTCTATGTAAGCATTTGAAGTAACTTACCAAAAGTAAAGTCCCTTGTCTTTACCCATGTTTTCTTCTTTTGGGAAGATTTTCTTACTGAGTTTAGCAAATGTCAAAATCATATTTACCTGAAGCTAAAATATGAACCAGAGAAGGGATATAATTTTTTATTTAAAACAAAATTCAAATGAATCTATTCCTGCTTGCAATTAAGTGGATTTAAGCTTCGCAAAGGTTGAAAATTGTTTTTGATGATGCTATTTATGCTTTTATTATTGGAGGCATTCTGATTATTCCATCTTTACTACTCTTTTAAAAATGTAAATTGGGGGTTGATACTTTACTATATTAGTTTTACTATTGGCAAATGGAAAAAAATTTCAATCGTGATTTTTCTTTGGCTAACTATCAAATTTTACAAAGAGAAGAGGAAATGTTTTTCATGAACATGCCAAATAGCTCTTATCAAGCTTAATGGTGTCTAACACTGTGTTAGACATTGGAAAGATATTATAAGAACATTAATGTGAGAATTTATTTTAGGCCTATTATAAAGAACTTCATGCAAAATAATTATATATAACATATAAAACCAAATTAAAGACTCTGCAGTAGGTCATAAAGCATTCACAAATGATGTCATATATACATGTAGATTAAAGACCATAGATGATCAGATCAACAAAACAGTAGATAAAACTTTGGGTAAGAAAATTAAGCAGTAACTTTATGTGTGGCTTTTTGTAACTACAGAGGTTACAGATTTTATTTACATCTTATATATCTTATGAATTATTTATTATTCTAATAAAATAACATAATTTTACAATTAAAAAATCAGAGACAATTTCATAGGATTAAGATGTTACTCTTTAGATTGCATTTGGTTTTCATGAGCATTCTGATTTTGATTTGAATATTAGCTAGCCAACTAGGGCTTGACAAATACCAAAATATATTTAGTTCATCATGTAATGTGGAGCTGATTCAGATTTTGGCTTCTGTGTTGTAGGTATACATATGAATAGAACTTTTAACTTAAAGACTAATAAGTATGGCAAAATGAAAAATAAAAAAATGCTGCTGATCTACACTTGTTGGGGGGGCACATACGCACACACACTCACATACACTCACAATTTTAATCTAAGTGAAAGAATAGCTGGGAGTCTCCATGTCATCCTGTTTCAGATAATGTAAGTTTTCAGATAGCCTCCTGAAGAGTATCCCATAGTGTGCCTAGAATTTTATGGCAATATCACTGCTGGGAATCCAAGTTTATATGAAATTGTGCCTCATTTTTCTAATAACACTTTTTCACTCAATCTATTTGACGCATTTTGGAAAACATAATTTTATTTATTTTTGATCAATTTCTCTAGTCTTCTCTGATATATAATTCATTTTTATTTTCTATTTCTTAAGATTTGGGATATAAAATGACAATTTAAAAGCTTAGCTTACTTTTGGTAATCCAGTAGCACTTGTTCAAATAAGAAAACTAGCATAGATTAATAATAGGTATGTATTTGAAAAGAGGAATTCATAAAAACATGACTGTATTTTGTATGGTTTCAGTATTCTGAAGCACTTTAATGTTGATAAAAAGAATAATAGATTCAGCAAGGGTTGTCTCTCAGATCTCAGCCTTTGTGGAAGTCTTGACCTCATACCATTGATCTAGGATATTGGGTGGCAAATTGGGAAGTTAAGAATATGCTGAATTATTTAAATATTCAAATTCATTCAGCAAAACAAATGCTAGGAGAATAAGAATTAGAATATTTCATTTAACTAATATTTACTACATAGCTACAGGGTGCTTGGCATGATATCAGGTGCTATCTGTACAGTAAATGCCCTTCTGAATACAAAACACATAAATATGTTTCAAATGCATAGGACCCTGGATTTATAGTTTCTTTTATAAGGCATTTCTTATGAAATCTTTTAAGATCTCCAGAGATGTTTACAACAGCATTGCTGGTAAATTTATCATAAAATCATAGCCACATTGATCTTTAGAGTTCAAATTAATTCATCTGCTCCAGAAATATTTACCTTGATTTTTCTGGTTCTACAGATGGCACAAGTACCTCCTCCATTTCTGAATACTCACTGAATGAAAGGCAATTGAAGCCAAGAAAAGGTTCTTTTTGAGAGGCTGCAACTATAGGACGGTGGTTGGAAAACTAAAACTTCACGAGTCAAATCTGCTCCACTGCTTGTTGTTGCAATTGAAGTTTTATTGGAGCATAGCCACACTCATTTATTGTAATTTTCTGTTGTCTTTGTGCTTTTACACTATAATAGCAGTGGTAGGTAGTTGCAATATGGTACATAGAGCCCTTAGAGCAAAAAATAGTTTGGTCTAGCCCTTTATAGAAAAAGTTGTGTGGCCCATGTTATATAGAGTTAACTCTTTCATTTTGAGGGATGAAAATTTTCATAAACCAACACTCAGTGAAAATAGAGACACAGAGATACTGTAATGTCTAATCCAAGTTTGTTGAATCCGGAAGAGCCATAATATTTCCAGGAAACCAGAAATATTAGTAGAGCATAGAAACTTCTGAAGGACAGATTGGTTTCAGAAAATATGTGGTGTCTATCCTTGTACTCACATGGTAAGTATTATTTTTTAAGGTGTTTCAGGTTGAATGGCCTGTGTAAATCTGGAGACTTTAAAATCTTTTCTTTGGCTGTTTTAATCTTGTTTTTGTTGTTGTTAATCTATTAAACGCATTATACTACTCATTTTGACTTCCAAGTATACTTTTTTTCACTAAATGAATAGTAGCATATGGTATCTTCACTGGCTGATTTTTCTTTTGATTCACGAATTCTTTCTACTTCTTGCACTATATATAAAATGTAAAAGCATGAGAGTCTATGGCTCTGCATCATTTAATAAAATAGATACAGTTTTTGGCCATAAATCTCCTTGTCATCTCAAAGAGGAGGACAGCAGGCACCTTAGGGCAAACAGAACCCAGAAAAAGTACAAAACGTTATGTGTGATATAGTGGAGGATGGTTGTGCCTAATCTCTCCTAAACATCTGCTACAATGAGAATGACCATTAATCTTTTATGTTTGCTCTCCCCTACTTATCCTCCACCCTTTAGGGCAGTGGTAATATTTGAGGACTCAAATTTCTGAGTATTTACAGAGAAGCAAATTGCTTTGTGCCGATCATATAGGCAGGTGGCTCATCTATATTTATTGAGTATATACTTTACACAAAATATAATTCTAGAAGCTCCCAAGTACTTAAAGCTTGAATTATAGCTCCTGCCCTGGAGGAGATTACAGTCTAAATGGTATCTTAGAAAGGAGAAAAAAAAGTTTGACAACTTTGATTTTGTAAAAGTTGTAAGATTGGTTTGTAGACACTCATGGTTTATTACATCAGAAATCAATAATTTATCAGACATTCGATTTAGGAAAAAAAAACAAAGCAAAACAAAATTGTTAACAAGAAAGAGCCTATAGCATTATGAAGACCTTTTATTTCCTGTCATTGCTAACCAGGAAGTCCGTAAATTAATGATGGCAACAATAGAAGTTTTAAGCTCTTATGAAAATCACAGTTAAACTTTCATAAAGAGTGATGAAAGAAATGGCACATTCATGTTTTGCAGCTCTGGTCCAGAAAAGTGCTTGAATTGTTACTAATGCTACTGTGCTATATTAAGTGTAATTGAAGCATAGAAGGCAGAGATGTTTGAAAGAGTCTTTTAAAATAATCTATAGTTCCTCCTAGGATTTTCTAAATTGAAAACAACGTGGTTACCACTTCATATTTGCCACTGAGTATTAAGGTCTTGTCTTTCAGAAAATGAGATAGCAGTTTGATGCTCATAAATCAAGAGACATCTGTTTTAAAACGAATTATGGTGTCTTAGTGAGGGAGCTTAAAGATACAGAGTACTGCATCTGAAATTACAGAACTGGCTGTGGCTCACACATTTTCTTGGCATTCCAAGAAATGCCAAGTTTTTATGTGACTAATCTGATCACTGACAGTGCATTTGTTAGATCCCTTTGAAGAGATCTCTGCTTGGCTATTTCCCCTGTGCTCCACTCCACACCTTTGGTTTCCCTTACCCTTTCCAGATAGTCATTTAGGGCAGCAGTCCCCAACTTTTTTGGCACCAGGGACCAGTTTCACACAAGACAATTTTTCCCTGGGGGTTGGGGAGGTGGCATGGGGAGCTCATGCAGTGATGCGGAGCTGGTTCCTAACAAGCCGCAGTCTGGTACTGGCCTGGGAGTTAGGGACTGCAGATTTAGGGCACAAGTTATCTCTGCCTGTATGATCCCAAGTGGCCTCATATGGTCTATGGAAAGCAATGACCATTTAAGTAGTCTATGATGAGTGAAAACTTTAGATTTTTCCAAACATAGCTCTTTATTTTTTCCCTTGTCTCACTATTGAATTTTAGCTTTTTTAAAGGCACGAATCAGGTGCTATGCTGCAGATCCCCCAACTTCAGGGAACATACATGATGCTTGTCATGTGGTTCCTCTGAGACCTCTTCATGGCTTCCGGTAAAGTACTTCCTACTTCCCTTGGTGATGAGGAAATGAAGGAGCTCAGAAAATACTTTCTATAAATAAATTAAAAAAGAAAAAGTTAGCTTCTATTACAGCCTGGTGCCTTAGTCAAAACCGTGTTTTAACATTCCATTTCACATGCATATTATGATTGTTCAGTATAAGTAGAGGATATGATTCTTCAAATTACACTTAAGGGTCAGCATGCAGCCAAACAGGGACCCAGGCTCAGATGGGTTCCATGCTTAGCTTAATGCTCTGCTATTTCTCTCTTGAAATTCCTAATAACTTTATCTTTGAGCTCATGTTTTATAAATGAGGCCTGAAGGGACAAGAGACTTCTGCAGTATGCATATCCACTGTTCTTTGCGGCCCACTGATTTACAGCACTGGCGATTCCCTGTAGACCTAGGATGCTGGTGAATCAAATGAGAGTTCAGAGGGACTTAGAGCCAGTCAAGGTAAGGCTGTTACCTGTATGCTGAGTAAGCAGTGACACTAATAGCCCTGAGAGGCCACAGCTGACATTCAAACTACAACTTGCTTCAAATCAGAAAGAAGGCAATTTTGATCTAAGAAACAAAAATGACCAAGAAACCCTATCATAGCCTTTCTTGCTTGTGCTACTTTGTCTATTAGCCAACCACCTGCACTGGAAATTATGAGACAGGGAAGAGAAGGACTACCTAGAGTTCCCCTTCCCTTCATCCTTTCCTTACTCAGTACACAACAGATAGAGAATGTTGGTAGGATGTACACATACCTGAAAGTGAAATAAAAACAATTGAAATAGTTTTGTGCAGCACTTTCGCTGTTCCGTTAAGAAAGAGATACATGTTTATGCATAAACTATGAAATAGGAATTATATAATTTTGCTGATTCCTATGCAAGTCAAATGCTTTTATAGTTGCATTTAAAATTGGCATTGTACCATGTAATGATGAATGGTACAATTCATGCTAATAATTTAAAATTTCAAGTTCTTTTAGAATGACATTAAATAGCAAATAAAAAACATTATGACAAGTTGAGGAAAAGAATGTAAAAGTAAAAGCTTTATATTTCTGAACCATTAATGGTAATGTTTTATAGGCTTTTAAAGAGGGCTCTACATTTTCATTTAACGCTGGTCTCCCAAATTATATAGCTGGCCCTGTTAAACAATAATGCAAAAAATTAAGATAAACAAAAACAAAGTAGGAAAAAGATCATATGGATTCCCAAAGATGATCACTGTTGACTTTTTCATATATAATCTCTTGGGATTTTTCCTTACACACATAAGTTCCTCTTCTTCCCTTACTTCTCTATCTCCATCTTTTAATAGAATTATCTATTGTAAATTATTCTTTGCACCAAAAATGTTCTTCTCTCAATATCTAATGGTTTGTTCGCTTAACTTATAGATATTCATCCAAGTGCCACCTTCAGAAAGGCCTTGCCAGAGCACACTATCTTATCAGTATACCCTCATGATATTTATCCATCCTTAACAACCATCTGACATGCTATTTAACTGTGCTTAATTATTAGTTTACTTTTTGTCACATGGAGCTCCATGTAAATTGCATGATGACAGGATTATCATCATTTGGGTCACTGCTATAATTAATTTCCGAGATCAGACGAGATCGGGCACGTTCAGGCTGGTATGGCCGTAGACTATAATTAATTATTGGGTCTAGAGCAGTGTACTTAATAAAAGTTTATTGAGCAAATGAATTAATGCAGTGTTTTATTGTAACTAGCATTTTTTAAATAGACAATGTATTATGAACACTTTTGAGAGTCAGTAATATTATTTTACAATATTCTGATAAAAAGGCAAACTTTACACAAATCTATATATAGTTTAATTGCTATATATCAAATATAGTTTATTATAGATATTACATAAATGATGTAATTTAATGAAAATTGTATTGTTACATATTATAGTAATTCAATAAAAATTATTGCAAGAAACTATGCTTGTTCTTGTTTTTGTATACAATAATGAACACTTAATATATTTCAATTTTTATGAATAAAAGGCTATCTTTTTTAAAAACAATTGACAGATGATTTCCTGAAATCAGTATTGCCGGGTTAAACACATTTTAAGGATTCGAATATACATATTTTATGCTTGTCTTCTAAATGAGTATAATATACATTTTCACAAAAAAATTCCTTAATATGCCTATTTTTTCCTGGTCTCTTCATATAGTACCTAATATATTGAATACTCCAATTACCTTGATTTGATTAATTCACATTGTATGTCTGTATCAAAACATCACGTGTTCCCTATAAAGATATACAATTATTCTCTGTAAAGTAATTTAAAGAGGTAAAGAAAAGATATACAATTATTATGTACCTATAATAATTAAAAATTTAAAAAGTAAAAAAAATCATAATGTATTATCAGGTATTAAATATTCATTCCTAATTTGATAGAGAAAAATCATTTTCTTCATTTTATTTTGATTTAGATTCATTCAATTACCAGTGGTTGACAAACTTTTATATGTATGTTATTTATCTTTTTTGAATTGCCTTTTCATATCCTTTGTCCATTAAAAAAATTAAGGCATTTAAATTTTTCTTATGAACTTCTAAGAGCTCTTAAAAGCTCTTAAAAACAATCTTTGTCAGTTTTATATGATATAATACAAATTTTGAATTTGTCTTTTGGTTTTAAATGTTTACTTAAAGTATTTTTTGAGGAATTTTCAAAAATACTTTATATTCAAATTTCTATTTTTTAAAATTAATTAAGTTTTTCTTCATTTATTTCATGGTTTAAAAGCTGTTCTCCAGGTCAATATATTATAATTCACAAATATTTTGTCTAATTCTTTTGTAATTTATTTCCTTTTTATTTTTAGGCTTTTAATTCACTTAGATTACCATCTGATGTTTGGTCAAAAATGGGCATCTATTTTTTTCCCAATAATATTAGCTCAGTACCTTCATTTTAGTTAATGATAGTATTTGTTATGGAGCAAGCACTGTGTAAGAGCCCTAGATAGATTATTTTACTTAGTTCTTATACTAACTCTCTTTACAGATAGATAAAATAAAGTATAGAAAGGCTAAGTCTCAAAGTATGTTTCCAGACTAACATCAGCATCACCTGGGAAATGCAAATTTTTGAGCCAAATCACAGACCTACTGAATCAGAAACTATAAGGTGGGACGCAGCAATCTGCGTTTTAAATAGCGCTCTGAGTGACTCTGATGCATGCTCAAGTTTAGAGAACCACTGGGTTAGGTTATTGGCCAAGGGTTGTGCCGTTAATAACAGATGGAGCTGCAATTTGAATTTTTGCAGTCTAAATGCACACATTCTTTCAAGTAATAGGCAACTCTTTTACTTATTAACATGGAAATTTCCTTTCACCTGGAGTGAATCATTGATCCTTCCTCAGTTCTCTCATAGCTGAATTTTGCTTTTATAGTGGTGATAGGTATTTTTATATTTTTATATAATTTATTGATTTTTTTAAATTTGTTTATTTATTTTTTTTATTTCAGCATATTATGGGGGTACAAATATTACGGTTATGATTTCTTTATGTAAATGCAAACTCAATAGCAGTAGCATGGAAGAGAATATAGGATATAGTATTAAATATCTGCTTTGGAAATTTCTGGTATTTTTTTCTTCGTAAGCAAATTGCAAGATCCTCCAATTATAGTCAAGAACATTGTTTTACTTCCGTTAGTTGCCTCCAAAACCTGTCAGATTTTAAAATAAAGTTCATACTATCACAATATTTAGACTTATCAGTTTTGCAAATCAGAAAGCGATTTATTCTTCTAAGATTAGTTGCAGCTCATCACAGAACCAAATGAATAATTAAATAAGAAAGCAAAAATTGCCAAAGCAAGAGTAACTCAAGTTGATTTGTCTTTTGAGATAAATCGGATATTTCAGTCACTTATCTTTTATTGGGTACTTATTATGTACCATGTATTGAGGGTAACTGAACTTGCTGAAATAAGTGCATTTATATATATTTTAATAAATGTTTGGCTATCATTTTTTCAATATATTGATGCATATAAAATGCACATATATATTTTTGACTATTAATTATTTTATAGATATGCAATTTAGGAAAGTTATATAATATTTAGAAAATAGAAAATATAGGAATTTTAGAATATTTAATTCCCAACTTTTTTGCATGCACATAGTCTTAACTATAATTATACTATTTTAAGTAACATATTATAAACTAAAATTTACATAAATTATATATAACCTCTTTAATAATTATTTTTAGTGCTCACAAAACATTTCTTTGAATAGGTATAATATAATTGACTTAAACATATGCTATATATTTGTGGATATCTGAATTATTTCAGTTTTTCTAATTGACACACTATTATGTAAATTATTTTTTACTAATCAAGTATTTCTATCATATAAAACTTTATATCTAAGTAATTTTTCAATATATTACAGTGGAAATATCCTCAAAATAAAAACTATAATAAACACATTTTAGCAGATACAAACTGACATCTGAATTGAAATTAATATACCACTTCATTTGGTTAATCAGTGCATAAATTTATAACATTATACTAGGTCATTCTATTATTAATCTATAACCCAGTTTCTATGTTGGACTAGAGATTAGGAGATTCTCTACATATATTTGAAGATAATTCTTAAGAAAAAAATACAATCATTAAAAAATTAAAAGCAAAAGAAATTGAACTTCTTTTTTTCTTTTTCCTTTTTTTCTTTTTTTGAAACAGGGTCTCACTCTGTTGCCCAGGCTAGATTAAAGTGGCATCATCATAGCTCACTGCCACCTCAAACTTCTGGACTCAAAGGATCCTCCTGCTTCAGCCTCTGGAGTAGCTGGAACTACAGGTGCATGTCACCTTGCCTGGCTAATTTTTGTTCTTGTAGAGACAGATCTCAGTTTTGCTCAGCTGGTCTTGAACTCTTAGCCTCAAGCCATCCTCCTGCCTCAGCCTCCCAAAGTGCTAGGATTACAGGTGTAAGCCACCGAGCCTGGCCATTGACCTCTTGCTACAGCTGTTAATAACACCTAATTTGAACATCAAATTTTAGAACTTCAAGTATTTTGAAATGTAGTAACAAATCATTGTCATTGAAGAAGGAACATTTTTGGTGTGCAATAGCAGCTAAAATGACAACATTAATAGTTGTTAATGTACATATGTGTCTTATTTGTGCTTTTTATAGCAATGTGTAAATACTTCTAACAGTTCCTTTACTTTCTTTGATCCCAAAAATGATGTCCCTCTGAAGAAAAATATATACAAAAGGTATGTGTAGATATATACATATATGTATGTGTGTATATATCTATGTACATAAAATCATAATAGAAGTACCTTGGAAGATTATATCCAGACACTCAAACTTTTACAATTGCAACCAACTCTGGATTTCTGAATTTGTTTTCCATAGAAAAATTCAGCAAGTAAACTTTATATTGGAATTCAAAGCAATAATTTTTATCTTGCTTATGTATTCATATTTGTTTTAAAACACATATAAAAATATTAGATCTGTCAAAATATGATTTACAAACATTGTAAAACATAATTCTTATACATATGTATGGTAAGCATATGCTAAATGTATTTAAATCATTAATGAAAGACCAAGCAGAATGGTAAAGTTGGTTTAAGAAGCGTTGAATAGTATAGTCCCTCAGGAAAGGCATCGTGAAATAATCTGGCTATGTTAGAGACACAAGTGGTCAATGTACTAGAAGCTAGTAAAAATATAACATTTAATGTTACTTTTTCTACCAGATAGAAATAATTTCTTAAGGGATAAAAATTTATAAATTAACATGCAACTTCTTAGACTTTAGACCCTAACAGTAAATTGCAAATCAGAAGAAAACATACCAACCTAAAATAAAACTATATTGTTTGGTTTTTAAATTTTTATTTTATTATGATAAGAACACTTAATATGTGATCTACCCTTTTAACAAATTTTTAAGTGTAAAATGAGGTGCTGTTGACTATAAGTATAATGTTGTATAGCAGATCTCTAGAGCTTATTCATCTTGCTTTACTAAAACTTTATATCTTTTGATGAATAATTCCCCCTTCTACCTCCTTAGACCCTATTTACTGCATATTTTACAACACTTTAAAGATGTTGAAAACATTATCAGCTTGAGGGCAATAAAAAAGTCGGCCACGCTACATGAAAAACTGAGATGGGAGGTTCACCTTGGCCCAGGAGTTCAAGACCAGTCTGGGTGACATAGAGAGATCCATCTAAAAAAAAAATGTATTAAATAAAAAAATACATATAGGCCATGATTTTGGCCCATGTACCAAACTTTTCCAACCCTTGTTCTAGAGAATTAAAATCTAGTTAGACAATGTGACATTCAAACAACGCTTAGCCATCCTCTTGCCTTGTATCCATAATTTGAATACTTTTTCTTAACAATCGTTAATTGTTATTATAAATAATCTTCAAATATTTTCACAGAAAAAGGCTAGTCTCATTTTTTTTGTTGGCCTAAATAATTTATCTAGGAACAGCAAAACTCTTAGCCATACAAACCTCCATGTGTCGGGTTTCAGTCTGAAATGTCAGTTCCTAGTGCGCTCATGGCTGAAGAATGACCAGGCACACCAAAGTAAGGCAAGCATGAAAATGAGGTTTATTGAAGAGAGAAAGAGAGGATTATAGAGCAAGAGCAAGATACGGATTCACAGAGTGTGATACATATGCCACAGATGACATCAGACCCATTGTCACACCAAAGGGAGAGCAAAAGGAAGGTCCAAGTCTTGTTTTATAGTGCCCAGATTGGGACTTCCCTGTGGCTCCGATGTCACCATGGAACCACTTTGATTGGACAGTTGGAAGTTGCATGACCTGTCTTACTACACATGCAGGTTGTTCTAGGTCAATTTCCAGACTCTATGGTACCTATGTGCCTTGGCCCATGGGCTAGAGAGTCCTCTGCATTCTTTTGCAGCTGGTGTGCTAAGTTCTGAATGGCAGATTTGTAGGGTATTTCCTCCTTCCCCAGGTATGGCAATCACTTGGGAGATGATTGGGGGAGGGCAGGACCAACATGGGGGCCAAGGGCCCACCTTTGTTTTTCTTCCCAGGTGGGGCAAATGCACCAAGGCAACAGTACCCCACTTTCATTCCTAGGAGACCTGGAATCCCTCACAATCTACCTAATAGATGCAGAACAGTTAGCAAATCTAGACTGATTCAGCCTTGAGAGTAGACAGTCACTTTTCATTTGGAAATTTTATAAAGAAACTAGGATTGCATTTTTAATATTTTCTATTATTACAGAGATTTCTTTCTAATCACTCTTATTGGCTCTTTATTTTGGAGTCTCAGAGAACAATTTCAAAAAATTTCATCTCCTGGATTTCATTTGCAGTAGCTATAAAAAAGGTTAAATTCCTCTCACCTGAAGGTCCCCTAAAGTTATGGTTTCCAGCCTGCCAGGAAGTAAAATTCTGTATGATATAACCATAGAACAGGTACCAGACCTGTTTCCTAGGAAGGCTTTGTAGAAATTAACTCCACATATAAAGTAAAATATTTTTTCTTAATTATAGGGTTATAATATGTGAACAAATAAAGTATGAAACTCCAGTAAATGACTTTGGATATACATTTTGTGCAATTGTTTTCTTATAAAAAGGGTGATAAATTCTTATTGATCTTACAAAAATAACCACATTGCCATTGAAAATAAACGGACCTAATAAAAGTATTGTTTGTGAATTCCAAGGGGTTAGGGAAAAATACATTATTTAAAAATATTTTATTTCAGTTTGTAAAAGCATACTCTATTAAATCCAGGATTAGAAATGGATCCAGAAGAAAACCTTCCTCACCCATTCATCAAAATAGAACAATAAACATGGTAACAACAATATCATCATGCTTTCAATAAAAAGCACCACAATTAGATTTTTTTCATTGGTTCATTCATTTCTTAATTATTTCTTCTTCTATTGGAACTTGTGTCAACAAGGCTACTTTCATAAGTCATCTGTTTCTCAAATAAAGAGAGAAGAGAAAATCATGGCTCAGTTCCTAGTATAGTCTGACAGTTTTCTAAGCAATGTCAGCTCAAAAACCCATATACATGAATCTTTTCTTTGATGTAATAGTAGCTAAGAATACCTGGCAAGGTTGTTTTCTTTTCCCCCCACAAAGCCTTAAGACTGTCCTTCTTTGTTGGAAACCCAACAAAATCTGTTGATATAAAGCCTCAGGCAAGTATTAGGGGAAAGTTGACACAAACTGTTGATGATAAGACTGAATGGAACTTATCTCATTACAATAACTAGTGATATCAGAATGGTAGAGAATATTCTCTTGGGGTGAAGTAACTATATCTTTTCAAATAATTAATAAATTGTTAGTATCCTTAGGCTAAGAACATACTATGGACAATAAAGGTATTCATACATCTCCAGGGAAATCCAATACATCTTGTGAAGGATGCAATCTTTAAAACATTTATATTCATATTTTCATCTGTATAGAATTAACCTAAGAAAGGCTAAACTTTACTTTTCATCTGATACCCTTTCTCTTGTAGATCTTACAATAGTGTTTTGTTAATTAATAAGGCACAAAAAGAAACAAGTCTCATTATTTCTAATGTCTTCCTCTTTTGGAGGTTAAAGAAAACATGATTATGATGTTTTTCAAAAACTATCTGGGAAATCTCAAAGATAATTTTAAGTATAAAAAACAACTTCAAAATTATATATTTTTTCTGAATTTAAGATATGATCTTGGGATAGCAAAATCAAAAAAGTTTTTAATGAAGTTATGGTCATTCGATTAAGATAAGTACATAGATTCTTGAGAAAAATAAATAGATTTAGCTTAACCACATATTAGTCAGAGAAACAATATAATATTTTTAAAGAAACAGAAAAGACAACACCAACTTAAAGAATCATAGTTCCTTCTAAAACAAGAAACACTCATTGGTTTTTTTAAATATATAATCAAAGATAAAACAAACTCAGTATAAAACACAAAAAGTTATCCTGGCAAAATACAGAATCTCTATTATTTGAGAAGATTATCCAAAAGGTAAGAATTACCTTTTATTACTATTTGATTTCAATATATCTTTTGTGGAGACACAACTCAACCCAGAACAACTTGCAAACCAAGGCAAATAAAATTTACTTCCTTCAAACATCCTACAAACTGCATTACCCACTTAAGTTCCAGTCTTCAGAACTGTGAGAGACTAATTTCTGTTGTTTTAAACAACTCAGTTGTGGTAATTTGTTATGGCAGCTTTATAATGAGCTAACATTTTATTTTAGGGCACAACTACTTTTCCTTTATCCCTCAAGGTAGAGGAAGAGGAGAAAAGAGAGAGGAGAGTGACACATCCCATTATCTTCGGTTTATCTTGTTGCCATTATCATTCTTAGAATAGACTAAACCATCATTTTAATCCTAACTCTTAGACAAGTTAATTACTTTTTATTTCACAAAGAAAACTGAGAAGTAGACCATTAGGAATTGAGTTAATATACAAATATTTTAACATATGAGCAAAGTTCACAAATATACACAGGAGGTGCTCCTATAGCTGGAACTGATTCCTTAACTCTTTTAAATTTCAGCATATTATGGGGGTACAAATGTTTAGGGTACATATATTCCCTTTGCCCCACCCAAGTCAGAGCTTCATGCATGTCCATCCCCCAAATGGTGCACACCACACCCAGTTAATGTGTATATACCCATCCACTCCTCCCCCCTCCCACCTGCCCAACACCCAATGAATGTTACTACTATATGTGCACTTAAGTGTTGATCAGTTAGGTCAGTTAATGCCAATTTGATGGTGAGTACGCGTGACATGTGACATGTGACATGGCGGACGAGAAAAACCTCCAGCCAGAGTATCTCTTCACACTTTCTTAAATGGGAAAAAGGACATATTTATAAACATGAACAAAAAATTTAATAATTCTATGAAATTTTAAATTAGAAAGCAAACTTAAATATCTATTAACTGAGTAGGAATTCTAAATTTTTTCTTACTTAGAAATTATCCATGTGTTATAAGATCACCATTCATTCAATTTAATTTTGTTCCAGGATTTTAAATTAATCAAGAATCTGGGAAATTGTGTTTAAACTGACATACTAGAGAACATAATGACAGTTGATATGTTAAAAATCTGGTTTGAATTATAATGTATTGTATTTGAACAGCATTATTTATTCTTGATAATCTTAAATATTAATGTAGGAGTACTGTTAGCTTTTATGATCTGTATACCAACATAAGAAGTTTAGAAAGTTTATATTAACTAATCTTTTTGTGAGAAAGAAGTCCAAAACATATTTAAAATATGATGTATGCTTGTATCATTATTCAAATAAAATCAGAGAAAAATTAAGTGGTCTTTTTTTTAAAAAAATTATAAAACCAGACTTTGCCAAGGATGTACCTTGATTATGTAAAAATAGATTCTTTTTAACATGGTTCTGAGTTAGCAGATTTTGAAAGAAGATTGTTTGGTTTGTTTTTATAAGAATAGCACATTCAAAGTGTGAGAAGTTTTCTTCCTCGTCTTTGGAAATCTTATGCTCCTTTTTATTACTCTCTCCATTAATTTTTCTATGAAAAATAAAAATAGAGCTTCATTAAGTGTACACATATCTAATTTGTGTACACTTAGGAGGCACCAAAATATTTCAAACTCATACAACGAATGGTAAAGCCTTTTCTCAATTACAGATACTGAGACACACAGAAAACTTGCAGCTTCAGGAATGCCCTCACCAATATCAAATCTAAATAGAACATAAAAGCTTACAGATCCAGATCTTGAGGTATATCTCCTTATCAGCAGACATAAAATATTTTCTTAATTGTTTAAAACTCACTGTAAACAAAGAGCAAGACAAAGGAAAACACTAACAAGCAAATATTCTTTTATTTCCAACCTTAGAGAGATTTTCATTATCCTAACACAGATCGGACCGTAATATTCAATTCTTAACCATTGCTGTCACCTGTGGGGAAAAACAACTTTGCAGAAGCAAAGCAGAGCAACCACCAAAACCACAGAGAGAGGGAGAGATTCAGAGAAAGAAAGGGACTCAGTAAAGGTAAAGTTCTATTCTACCTAGGGAATTATTCCAGAGTCCAAAGGAGTGGAGGGAGGTAGAATATGCACATGGATTTTACAGATTATAAAGTGCACGGCGCATTTCTTTGGACATAAAGCATAATTGACTTAAGCAAAGAGTCTACTTGAAGCTTTCATTGGAATCTTCAAAACTGCCAGGTATAATTTTCATTGTTAAAATCATTATTGTCTTACACATATATAATGAGCACATATCAGGCATGTATTTGACTAATTAATTAGGGACCTAAGGTTGATTCAGAGCTTTTGAGGCACAAAGATTTTTATAGCTACTTGGGAAAGTCATGCTGAAATAAATTTGCTAAGTTAGAAACAAAACTGTTTAATGTTCTATAGGTGAATAAATCTGTGAATTTGGGGGTTATCTTTTCCGTCAGATAGAAATCATTTGCTTTTCCTCTGGGCAACAGCATACAAGTTAATACCAACTTTTACAAATTTGGGGCATCGGTCAATAGTAAACAGCAAGTTAAACAAAGGTAAATTCTTCTAGTGAATTAAACAGTACTGAGTGGGCCTGTTATACAATGCTACGACTCTAAATAGATATGCAACCATTTTCTCCCTTGTTTCCATGTTTGGATTATTTTTCTTAACAGATTTTGGGATTTACTATAGAAACTATTTGGAAGCTTGTCCCTATTAAATGAAATGCGATAAATAAATCAAATTTGAGATCTTTCTGTAAGAATAAGAGAATAAATAACTAGGAGAGATGCCTTGGCTATTGATAAAAGGATTATGTTACTGTATAGCTGTTTATTATGCATGATTTATAGTGTTTCATACTTTTATTTGAGCTCTTCATTTTTCTTTCACTGTTTTACATATGGTTTCATAGCTAATTGAATATTTAGGTGTCATTACATGGCAATGAAAGCGATATTAAAAATGACAGTAATATTAAGAAAATCTTAATTTTTAAGTATCTTCAACTTAGTTTAAAAATAAATACAATTGAATAGCATTGGAGAGGGTATGTTATCAATATTTTAAACTGATTCTGATAGCAATATTCACATAAGTTTTTTTTTCTCTGTGTCTCCATTGTGTATACACAAATTTTTAAGAATAATTTCTATCAATACAATGTAAAAAAACAATAATAAAAACTACTTTTAACGTATGCTTTCTATAAACAGAATAGGTGCTAGAATACTGCTAGAGTTTAGGCAAATGGACTTCTCACCTTATTTTGCATCTGGTTCTAGAAGCAGGGTTACTGGAGCATTGATCCTAGAGGCAGGAGCTGAAACCAGAACACAGAGCTTCTCTTGAGACACCCAGCTCCTGAGTCTCTCTGAGGTATTTTCTGTTTCATTTGCCGGCAGTTTTTAGGCATGGTTCTAAATTTTAAGTGCTCAGAATCATATATTCCGAGAGGGAATAAATTGTGCATCTTTTATTTATGTCTAAAGGTCATCGTACCAAGTGTTTCTAACACACATATGCCTTTATATCTGGAGAAGTAATCTGTGGAATATCATCAGGGTTTATGTTTTATTTTTTTAAACCTAAACATATTTGACCATGATCCCATCATCCAAGCCCTGAAGTAAGCAATTTATTATTCATATTTTTTAGATAGGAAAACCAAAGCTTGCAGTATTTAAATATCTTGCCCAATATCACCAAGTTTGCAAGTTGGATGAGGCTTCCACTGAGAGCTTACCCATTTCTTACTATTTTTAACATTACCACACTACCCTAAACTACCAATAGCTGAGCTACTGCAAGAACCTTTTGAAGGTTCTCTTTGTTTCTATTACTTTTCAATGATCCCCCCCGAAAGCCAACCCTACACCACATAATAGCCAAAGAGCATTTTGTTTATTAAAAATTCTAACCCAGTTGTACTCAAAATATAATTTAAATACTCTATTATGGCCTACAAGGCAATACCTAATTTGGCTTCTGCCTGTTTAATGGTTTCATCTTTTTCCATTTCTTTCCATCTCCCCTCCCTTCAACAGGTATGCCCCCTGAAGGCTTTCTCTTACTTCATACCTGACTCTTGGCTACTAAACTTGTTATTTGCCTTTCAAATTGCCTTCTCCCAGATCTTCACATGGCAATGGCTCTTTGTCATTGCTCACCAGACACTTAAATGGCTCTCCTGACCACACTCTCTGACATAGCCCTCAACCCTCATCAATCTCTGTCCAGTTAGCTTAGTTTATTTTCTTAAATATCATGACATTACTCATTAATTCAACAATATTTATCCAGTACTCATTGTGTCTGCCACTCTTCTAGGCCATCAGAATATAGCAGCAAATAAAATAGCACAAAAACCCTGGCTGCATAAAATGTACATTCTAGTTGGGTGAGATAGGCAACAGACAAATAAATAAGTACAATAAATTATATATCAGCAGTGATAAGTGTTACATAGGAAAAAAAGAGCAAGAAGATAATACAGAGTACAGGACAGTAGAAACAGTGGTGTAATTTTTAATAGATGCTCAGGAAGAGTCTCTCTCAGAAGATGGGATTTGGACCAAGTCCTGAAGGAGCAGAGGAAGTGAGCTATGCTTATATCTGCAAGAAGAAAATTCCAGGTTCATGCTTGACATTCCTGAGATATACTATTATTAATCTTTCTCCTACACTAGAATCTAGTCCCATGAAATCAGAACCTTGTCTGGTGCTGCATCCTTAGAGCCTAGAAGAGTGCTTTCCATGTTAGATACACTTTCGTATCTAACGATTTTCTTATGTTTGCTTGCAGTGCATTTCTCAATGGTGAAATAATTTTTAATTTTTTAACACAGTAGCCTATTGGATTATTGTCATCAGGGAAATGCCACCTAAATTCTTTTCTTGATCTAACTGACATCTTACACATACATTCTTATTATACTTCTGTATTCATATTATCTTACACTTGAATACATTCACATTTCTCTGCCATTTCTCTAACCATTTCTGCAGCCCCATAAAATCTTTCTAGTTTATAGCCATTCACTTGAGATTTTGCTACCTGCTCAGAATTTTAGTGTTCTTTTTTTCCTCTATTTTTTATTTCTATAGATTTAGGCAGTACAAGTGGTGTTTTGTTACATGGATGAATCGTATAGTGGTGAAGTGAGGGCTTTTAGTGTACGTGTCACCTAAATAGTATACATTTTCCTGAATCTTACCATGTATTTCATTTCTGTATCATTTATATAAATATTAAATGGGATGCTTGTGCATATATTTCTACCTTTTATCTCTAGTTTCCACCATCTCATCATGGAGAAACAATATCTCTAGACTCTAGGTTTCTTAATTTTTTCTAATATTATCTTTTGTGTGCAACTTTTGCAAAAACTATTTATGTGATTAGTACATATATTTCTTTTCTCTTCATTCCCCTTTCCCTAATACGCAAACTTATTTTGATTCTTAATATTGATGATGTCTCCCCCACCCACTTTGTTACTCCCTCCTAGCCTCCTCTCTTTTGTTTTAGTTTTCTGTTTATTATATTATTATTATTTATTATTTCAGAGTATTACTGGGGTACAAACATTTTTGTTACATAAATTGTTTTTGTACTGTTTGAGTCAAAGTTATAAGTGTGCCCATCCCCCAGATAGTGTGCATTGTATGCCTTAGGTGTGAATTTTACCCATCCCTTTCTCCCCATTCCCACATGCTTGATTTCCGATGAATGTTATTTTCATATGTGCACATAGGCGTTGATTAATTAATTCCAACTTAATGGTGAGTACATGTGACGTTTGTTTTTCTATTCTTTTGATACTTCACTTAGAAGAATGGTCTCCAGCTCCATCCAGGTTAATACAAGAGATATTAGTTCACCATATTTTTATGACTAAGTAGTACTCCATAGTATGCATATACCACATTTTATTAATCCACTCGTGTATTGATGGGCACCTGGGTTGTTTTCACATCTTGCAATTGTGCATTGTGCTGCTATAAACATTTTAGTGCAGGTGTCTTTTTTATAGAATATCTTTTTGATTTTTCTTATTCCCGTAGGTAGGATGAATTCAACTACCCTGAAATTTCAATTACGTCAAAATAAAAACGTTTTAATACACAATGATTTCTGTATTTATACGGTAAAAGCCTTTCATCTTTAATGTGATTATAGAGAAGCCTGAACATCAGAAAGAGTACAAATAATTCTAAATAATTATATTGGATTTTGTCTCCCTTTTCTTTTGTCATCTTTGTATGGGCATTTCCTAGACATAGTTTTACAATAATTTTCATTTTTTTCTTCATAAAGGTAGCAATATCCTAAATCAGCAAGCCATTTGCATTTGCTGGATCTAAATATGTCTTAGTTACAAAAAATAAAAAAATAAAGAATCAGACAACTCAGTTCAGAGTATTTCCATAGACCTGGCAGGAAGACAGATTTCCCATTTTGCTTTGAGTGAGGACCTCTGCCTGGCTTGCAGAGGTCTGGTGGAGATAAAGCAAGTAGCTGACAGAGCCAGCAGTCTGCTGGGTGTCTGTAAGTTACCTGCAGAGCCGGCAGCCTGGATCAGTCTCCCAGCCTCATGTGAGTATTTTACAGATGCCGCTTCACATGTTTTCTGGAGTCCTCAGGAGCGTTTGAAATATAGAGGCTGGCAAAGGCACGTTCATCTGATGCTTTCCTATTTCATCTTGCCGAAAGGGGTGATTCTTCGTAAGTGCGAAAATACCTTACCAAGCTACATCAACAGATGTATAGTATCTGAAACTCATTTTAAATACCTAAGGGGATTCATTCTCCTGGCGTATATTTAACTCCCATTATGATTAATGGGAGCATTACTTGATTTACAACAAGCTTCCGTCTTTAGATGGCTAATGTCTGCAGAGCTAGGAACCATCAGCAAAATTATGAACTCAATTCATGGTTCAACTATTTCTTAGCTTAAGTTTAGACCCCATGGTTTGATTATAAGCATCACCATATCTACCCATATTGAGACAACCTCAGTTTTATACTGCAATAAATTTAAAAAAATACTAACCTAATTAGGAATTTTCTACACAAGATTATTCACTGTCAAATACTAATGACTGAAATAAAGGAAGAAAATTTTAGCTAAAACAAACAAATGATTAGACTCAGCAACACAATTAATGGCTTGACTAATTTGTCTTCCTTTCCCTCTACATTAACTTTTATATGAACTTTAGCTGGGATACAGTTATCTAATTCCTTATATAAATAGCATACATTGCCATTTATCATTTATTGACAGATATTATATATGAACTATCCAGGCACCAGAAACAGGTTTAGTAAATATTAATTATGATCATGATGAAGTTACTATGAAACCATATAATAATATCTTACGCAATTTATACGGATTTAAGTAGTAAACCATATTTTTATACTTTATGATTTCTATTCTTTCTCTACTTGGACTATCCTGCTCTAACTATAATAAAAACAAAGATAATTAAATGCTCAATGTAAACTGTAGATTTATTTAATTTGCAAGATGTTAATTAGAGTATTACTCATCATTCTGTATTCCACACAAAATAGTCTGCAAATTCTCAAAATTATATTTGTATGTAACTTTTTTCTAAGTATTAGTGACTATAAACTTACCAGAAAACCTCTATTTGAGCATTGCATTGAAGAGCACAGGATTGGAGCTTTCCTTGAATACATCTTGAATTCATAATGCCAGTTTAGTCTTGTTACTAGATGTGGAATCAACAATGATGGTTCCAAAATGTTGTCCTTAGAATAATGAGTTCATTTGTATGCCCATTCTTTGATACAATGATTTAGTATTAATACATGTGGAGTGAACCAGTACTGGTGATTCCAGTGCCATTAGTTGTATTATTGATGCATTAACTATTTATTGAACACCTACTATATCCTAGCACTGGTCTAGGTGCTGTAGATATGCAGTGAGCTAAGAACAAAAATTCCTGCCCTTTGGAGCTTACATTCTAGAAACACTAATTTAAAACATTTCTTTGTTCTGATGACCTGGCATAATCAACAAGAATAGCTGTGCAGATTATACATTGCACAACTAAGGAGAAGGGATGACCGTTTATATTGTTGTCTATATAAATAGTATGCTTAGGAGTTGTGCAGTGCACAGCATACATGGCTGAATTCAGTAAAACTAACTTTTGTTTTAATTCTACATTGTGTAAATAGAAGACAAAAAACTCCCAGGTCTTTATCACCTTCTGCTGTTAAATAGATACATTGTAGTGATCCCCAAAACTGAACTATGTTCTTCCATAGCTAAATATATAAAGAATTTATGGTAACTTACTCTGAGTTTATTTCCAGATGTCTTATAAATACCCAAAAGACTTGCTTTACTGAGTCTCCTTTCCTTATAACTTTGTTGTCAAAGTGAAACATGAAAAGGCATTAGGAATAGAAATAGAGGCACTAGGTAATCTGTGCTAAATACTTAAAATTAGACACTACTGCCACTTTTTAAAATTGTTATTCAGCTGATAATCAATAATCCTGCCTGGCAGGTGCTGGTTCACATGTTTATTCAAAATCTGAGTGGTAGTTTACAGAGAGTTTATAGGAATAGACGCTTCACTAAATTTAAATTTTAAAGACTGGGCACACTAGTCAAGGATATCAGAATTGAGTCAATTTGCCATATAATTCAGTATAAAGTGTATTCACTTGGAAAAGATATTTTTCACTATGTATTTTGCTATGTCTTTTGGAGGGGCACATAAACCTGTTTGATTTTTTTTTTTTTTGCTAATTAACCTCAATAGATCATTTGTTATCTTTACTGTAGCTGTCTTACTCATGAATTATTTGGAAGGAGGAGAAACAAGCTTGCTCAAATTAAAAGGGTATTTTTTTAAAAAAATAGAAATTCTACAGTAATTAAAACTGGGCTTATCCAGAAGTGGGAAATTATCATCTAGCTACTCTGTGTGTGGAGGCTAACAGATTCTTAACTTATTTTCCCTGGGTATTTTTGTTTCTGTCTCTTCCTGCCGAGAGGGTGCCTTTGACTAAGATGAATTTTCAAGACTTCATCTTACCATGACACTGATTCCTGCCCATTTTCCACAAGATCTGACTGGTGCAGCTTCTAATTGTTTATCTCTCTGTGTCCTAAATGCAAATTTCCTGGAGATGGAATCTAATCAATTCTCTTTAGACGATGATTATGTTCCTCTACTTTCACATCCAACTCTAACAAATTAGATAGTCATCAAGACAAGAATATGTGTTATAACTACAGCCATCTAAATCTATTACTTCTGCAGGCACTATGAGTTTGGAACAATTCCAAAGAAATAGGTATGATATTGGCAGGGACACATGGGTTGGAAATTTTCATTTGTCCTAGGAGGCTGACGATATCAACAGACTGTCTTGTTCTCTAGCTTCCCTTTGGGTTCATACAATAGATTGATCCAAGAAGTAACTGAGGAAAGAAGAGTGAAATTGTTGTTGTTTTTTTTTTTAATTCTATTCGATCATTCTTTGTGGAGTCAACTTGGGCTGAGGGTTGAGAAGCAGACATAGATTGCAAGGATTAAAGGATAAGGAAATAGAAACAATGATGTTTAAATCTTCTGAAGTTTGGCTAGTAAAGGAAGAATGGAGAGAGGTTGGTAGTTTGAATGTGCCTTCGAGTTGAAGCTGATTCTTTCCCTTCCTTGGTTAGAAAATGAACAGAATGGACATGTTTATATTTGGAAAGGAATGCTCTGTTGTTTATTTATAATCTACCTGTCAGAGAAGAGACAGGGCATAATTGATAAAGCAAAATAGTTGAGAAAGGAATTGGCAATGCATCTTGCATGCAGTTGAAGGGATTAAACTTGGGTAAGAAAAGAAATTCTTCTCTACCTGAATCAATAGACGGAGTCAAATTAGGATGAATTAATTTAACTTTAAATCAAATTTAAATGATTATTGAATTGAGTGAGGTTTTCAGTTTTTAGCTGAAGATACTTTTGGTGAATTTGAAAACATTTTTATGGATTCACAAACTCGATTTTTATGAGTGAGTCAGTTACTGCTACTCAAGTAGACCAGATAAGAATAGTTAACAGAAGTGTGAACTTGGCTAATTTGAACTATAATTCCAAATAGTACACTGTTAAGTTACAGGCAATTCTAAGTCTACATGAGGAACTGGAGAAACAGACCAAACAGAAGTTTATTTTGTTGAAATCTGAAGATTCACATGGGAGGTAACTCATTTTAAGAGAATGAGCTAAACAAAACGTGATCTAATACAAAAGTCTAGGGTTTTAGCTCTTAATAGAACATGACAACTTTCACTTGTCTTTGTCTACAGCCTCATAGGCCTCTACCTGCACCGTAGGAAGAAAAAGGACCAAAGGCACCATTTCAATGGGTTCTGTGACACCTTGACACCCAGGCAGCACAGTGGTGAGTTGCTCTGATGTCACGTACCCATAATCAGAGGATATGTTCATTCTGATTCCCTGCAAGTCAGTGCAAAATCTCACAGCTTCCAGTCATCAGGAGAGAATTTCTGAATTGGACCTGGCTTTGAAATGGGGAGACTACAAGGGAGGTGGAGTCTTGTGTAGTCTCTGCATTCCCTGGCAGAGAAGCAACAAGATACCAGTTGTGTGGGCAGAGCAGAGGATGCCCTCAGAGATGTCAGATACCCCATACAACAGAGGGAGAATCTATGGATCTGTGGTAACATTGAGTAATAGTACTACATGTCAGAATAGCATAAATCTAGAATGCACTGAGCACATATCACGAATGCCCTCAGAATTCTCAGAAATAATGTACCGAAAAATTTGTAGGGTGCTAAGGATCAGTAGGTAAAATTAATGAGCCAGGAAACAACATTGAAACATGAGATATTCTAGTAATGGTCTTTTCAGGTCCCCATAATATCATTTAGTCATATTAAAGTACTTCATGTTCAGAATATGATAATGTATTTCAATAAGCTGCTTACTTAATGCGTGGGAGTGAATCAAACACTGGGGAGATATTCTAATTGTGAACCACCAAAAACTCTCCAAGATATCAAACATAAGTAGATAAGCTTATGATTTTCTTTCTATACATTTGGTCATTGTCATTTACAATCACACCTCTTAGTATTAAAGTCGCCACCAGCAATGCTAAACTGTGCCTCTTTTTTGTCACTACTTGAAATATACATTTAATGTGCATACACGCAAGTGCATGTATATGTTGTTGCATTCCACATAGATTCCATCCGCTATCACAGATAACAAATAGTATTAAAAGATTTAAATCAATATTGACAAACCACAGTTTTGAAATGGATAATAAAAGCTGTATTAATTTTAAATTTCCTTCTGTAAGGTTTTGGGAAAGAATCCAGATTTTAATAATCAGTGTAGCTTATTAAAATCCTACTAAAAAAGAAAAAATGAAAAAAATAAATTACCTGCAAAAAAAAAATCCATCACTATCTCTACCTGTATGTTTCTTGCTGTTTAAAAATAATGATACTTCTTCCTTGCTCAGGGACTGAGACATTTTATCCTAATATAGTCCTACTCAGTGCAAACACAGAATGAGAGAAGGTAAAAGCTGATGCAGACCTCATGAGATTGCCTAAAGCTAATAATAATGGCTTTAATGAGCCTTTCGGGTGTTGCTTACACTGCAGTCACAGACTCTTTAGAGTGATGAAAGAAAACGCTGAGAATGTGAGCTCCCGGAGGAATAAACTAAGATTAGGTGATTAGTTGAGAGGGAAGAAAAAAATCTTTCCAGTGGAGTCCCAGATTATGTTGCTGAGATTGCTACTGCGTATTCTGTCCAAGTACATGCATGTGATGAGTGACTGTCACAAGGATGAAAGGTTCATGTGGGATAAGAACCCCAAAATATCCAACCTCTTCGACCTCCTCCATCTTCTTAAGGGCGGTGAAATTCTCAAGCCGAGACAGTCCCTAATTCTTCAATGAACACTGCAGTGCCCTATTCTTTAAGCAATAAGAGTTTTAAGATCCACAAGCAAATTCCAATCATTTCCACCCTCAGTTCACACGGGAAAAGCCTAGCTAAGAAAAAAGAGCTAAAAATGATAAAAAACGAGGGCAAGAAAAGACTATCTGGATTCAGATTTTTTAGAATTGGAATGAGATCAAATAGTTGTCATTAAGTCACATGCTTTGTGTTTGTCCCTGCACATACACGTTACGTGTTTGGTTTTTTTCTTAACTTCAATTGTTGAACTGAATAGTTCCTGGTCCATTTACTCATTTTCTTTTTTTCCTTTATCAATTAGAATACTTTTTTAAAAATAAGGAAAACATCCACCTTGCTTTAATAAAAGATATTTATTGGCCTAGGTAATTGAATCAATCCTGAAAGACTGTGAACTTCAGTATGATTTGATCAAATTGTTCTCACTGTCACTAAGATTCGGGATCTGTTTCTCTGAAATTTACTATGTATTGCTCAATGTATCAGCTTCATTCATAAGCTGGCTTCATCATGATATAAAAGATTGATTGCAGCATTTCACTTTCCAAATCAACACACTGGAGAGGAAGAGAGCCCGTCTGCCCAGGCAAACCAGGCTAAATTCTCTGGTACACTCTGTTTGGACCTTATTAGTCTCTTGCCCACCCCTTAATGTGACCCTGGGAATGGAACGAACTAGTTCTTTTAGTTTAGTTCACAACCCTCACTTTTGATCTTTGGGTGGACTTGGACTCCTTATCATGGCTTTGCAAGTAAAAATGGGAGCCATTCAAAGGTGGAAGATGGATGCTGAGGAGGAAACCAAAAATGCCCTATTCATTTTATTTGCTTTTATAAACTGTACATCATTCTTAAAAATTTTTCACCCTATGTATGGCTTTGCTTTCAGCATGAAACATCAAAATTAACTGGTCAAACCAAGGACCTGTCCCACTGCTCTGGTTTTCTTTTTCTCCATGCACTAAGCAATGAGCTAACCTACCTTCAATACATTTCATAAATCTTTCACTCTTGAAGAAAATTATTTAAAAAAGTTATCCTTTGCAAAGCAACTTGACTATCTGGCTGTCAAAATCTGAAATAATAATATGTTCCTATAAAAATCATTATCTTCCCTTATTTGAATGTCTTATTACCTTCTGATTTTCTTTCATCAATTTGTTATGGTGTAAGCAAATTTTAGGAACATTTTTAAGATGTTTTTAAAAGTGAAGGTTCATATAAGAATTTAAAAAAGAGAGCATCAACTAGGAGAGGCAGTACTTTCAATTTGGTAAACCTTTTATTTATTTATTTTTTCTGATTCTCTTTAGTCTTACAAGATATTTTCTTTCACCATCTGGAATTAAAGTTATTTTCCTATTTCTCCCCAATTTTTGTGTGTTTGAGAAAATATTATTTCAGGATTTTATTTTACTTATTCCAGCAAAATTGACCACTGCTGTGTCCCACACTTTCTACTAGAATTAATTTCTGCTGTTGTGGAAATAGTGACAAATTTTATCACTGACCCAAAACCTGGCAGGTTAAAATTTAAGTAGTGATGATGTGGTATTAATGGAGCTTGTGAATATTTATTATTGAAAGATGCAAGGTGGCCTGGCCACGTGGAACATATTGTTCCTGTGTTATTCTACAGCATATGGAGGGTTCACATTTGCATTTTAACCTAATCAAATATCAAGTATTAATACAATCAGAAGGGGTTTAAATATTTTGAGAGTACTTTTTAAATTATAAATATGAATAATGGACTTGGCTAAGTTACAAAACTTAAATATAATCAGAGCTTTGACTTTTTTGTTTGTTTGTTTGTTTCTATAAAAACTCTTCCTTTGTGCCTGTCCTGAATATAATTAATGTTTTTCTAATTAAAAATGTGCATTAAATAGAGAAGAAAATAGTACCAGGCTACTAGTTTTTATCCAAATCTTTGTCTCCTTATATTGAAAAATGATATAACTGACTTTAATTCAAAATTTTTTTCTTAATATTTTGCATTAAATATCTAGTAGTTTATAAACAATTAAGACCATGGCCAGCTCCCCTTGATTTGTATTGTATGTGTTAATGCAGTTTGAATAGATGTAATCTTACTGTTTGTTATTTAAAATATTGATATGAACTTATATGAGAGAACTGTCATATAGGAATATTTTCTTCTGATATTGGAAATGCTATAAATAGTATATGAAGTACCTTACATTCAATTATATCATTACATTTTTGACAGAATGTATATGAAAACAATTGATGAATAGTGTATTCTATTAAGGAGTCCTGAAGTTCTATTGTAGTGGGCTATTTCTTGAAGACTAATATTGATCACCACTTGACAGGATTTACAGTATTTTTTACTCACAGGGGAGACATCAAGGAAAAAGTGACATATAATACAGATATTAGGGACATGTTGCATATAGTAAAGTAATAAAGAAAAAAAGTCAGCATATTTTAGTGTTTGATATAGACAATATACTGGATTTTTCTTTCATTTCACAGTTTTGCTTTGAGGAATGAGAGTGAACAAATCAAAGAAAAATATCTTGGCACCTGTATCTGATATAGTTTTAATCAGATGTGATCTATATTAGATCTCAGAAAACATCTCCATTTTGTTTGACATAATAAAATAAACTTATGATCCAAAAGATCATTCTGAATATAATAGCTAAACCCTACTATCAGCACAGTTGTGTAACTATGAATTGGAAACTTTCTTCAATTTTGGTAACAGAGTTAAAATAATGTAATAATTATTTCTGCATGGTAAACAGGTTTAAAATAATGTAATCAAATATAAAGCATTTGATTTCCACATTGGCCAGTGCAGTAAGAAAGCTATTGGACTCTAGGATTAAAAAAAATAATAATCACATAATGCTAACAGAAAAAAAAATCAAAAAACTTTTAGAAGCAGTTCAACATAAGTTTAGTGAATATGAGCACAGGCTTTGGACTAGATGGTTAAGTTCACTGGCCAACTGAATGAACCTGGACATTTTATTTAACCTCATTGAACTTCAGTTTCCCCATCTATTCAATGGCCATTATGATAGCATGAACTTGATTCATAGAGATGTGCTTGATACACAGAAAATACTCAAAGCATTAGCTGGTATTTTTAGTCATGGGGGAAGGAAGGAAATTTCAGTTTTTGGTATTAGTCTTTGTTCTTGGCATAACACTTATACTAGAATTCAATTTTCTGTTTTCTCTTCTAAATAGTTAGAACTTGAGGAAAGCATAGCTTTATTTTATTATTTTGTCTGCCCAATCTCATTGATTTCAGTAGTAAAATGCTGCTCCAATCTAAAAATAGGTAGATAAACTTAAAATAATATAATTAAACAATAACCTAATTTTTTCTAAATGGGAGGAGGAAACAGACTGAAGTTGATATTTAACTCATGTCTTAAATATTATGAGAGATATATAAAGTACACTTGAAATCAAATTACAAAAGAATAATTATTTTTGTATAATCTTATTTCCCCCATAGGCTATGTTGAACTTCCCTGCTATTATGAAAATATTTCAATAATGACAGGCTAACTGCTTGATTGGTATATTGAATAATACTTTTAAAATGCCAAGTAATTACATTCTAAGATACATGGTTAGGTCCAAGAAATATGAGGACAGTAGCCATGCTATTATTTCAAGATTATCATAGATATGAAATGTGGCATTGTGTAGCAAACCTGTTGAGGATTTGGAATATAGCCTCAAAATAAATTTTATACTAAATGAATTTCAGTTTTGTTAAGAATCTTAACAACCATTCCAATTAATTCTTATTTTTCATAAGGATTTTTTACAACACCTTCCAAATTTAAAATTCACCAAAACAAAACTGGTTTCAGGACTTCTATCTCTTATCCTTCTGTACTAGTATTAAAGTCAGGCTCTATACGTTTCTTTTGAAAAAGTTTTCAGAATATTGAGAAATAATGTATAATTTTATACAAATTAATATTAATATCACTTTAATTCATAAATCTACTCTAAAAGCATGTACAATAAAATCCTATTTAATAAATACAAATGTCAAAAAAGGTGCAAAATCTTATTATTGAAAAACCCCATTGGAAATCAAGTAATAGTTTATTTTTAAAATCAGAAATTAGGTATATTCTATATTCAATCTGTCATGAGTAAGACAAGATTTTCTTTTGTACAATATGTCATGCTTTGTGTATTTTTCATTTATGCACTTGAAAAAGCATGCATTTTAAATAAGTAATCATTTATGAGTGCAATTCAATGGGGCTCACTAATCCATTCAAAATTGTAGGTATTTTTTAAAATAACTAATCATATTCAAATGTATTTTTATTATGGGATTACTTTTCTCCATCCAAATACAATGAATTTTCTCCATCCAAATTCATTTGATTTAGAAAATATTTTTAATGTATATGTGCTTAATACTATTAGAAATTAATTTTAGGAAAGGCATCAAAGAAATAATACTGCTTAGCTCTTTTAGCTTATTTATAGAATTTATAATGAACCTGAGTGACTATAGATGTTTCATTAGGGATTGGCAAAATATTATAATTGATAAAAATAGAAGAAGACTAGAACTCAAAGTGAATGGGCTCCTTATTTACTAATGAAAGTTAAGTATCGGAATTTAAAGGTCACTTTTCTTATCTGGAAAATATGGATAATCCTCCATTGACTATTTCACAGAGTTGTTATGAATATTAAGTAAACAAATATTTGTATAGTTGTTTGAAATCATGCACAGTGCTAGGTAAGTAAAGATATTAAAATGTAGTTGGCTAAGATCAGTCTTGATCAGTCTGCATAGTGGCACAACATACATACAAAACATTCAATTTTGTGTCAGTCTCTCAATTCTTGTGACTATCCTTACTGGTAGTGCGAATTTAACTTGCTGAGTTTAGGGTTGACCTAATATGGTTACCACTTTCAAAAATCTATTATTTGCCCTCTCTACCGCTTACGGAACATTCAGCCTGAATCTATTTCGGCTCATATTCAAGTTTGTCCTCAATTGCTTTCAGATGCAAGGCAGCAGAAACTTATCTAGAAGGAAACCTAAGGGGAGTTCAGTACTGCTGCATTCTTGGCAATTGCAGGCATATCTAATTTCAAATTTTAGGCATGTGTAAGAAAAAAGGGTGTCAGAGGGAGATTCACAGTACTGTACTCAATTTATCAAAGAGAGGAGACTATGATCACAGCATTTTGATACTTCATTTACTAAACAAGTTGTTTCTTATTGATATATTTGGGAAGTCACTTCAGCTCTGTTCTCTAAATGTAAATTTGGAATGTAAATTTGGAATGTGCAATATACTGTATGAAAAAGTCAGAATCACAATGGACTTAGCCCAGAACATCTGCTCTCCTTGCCAATATCCCTGCAGACATACCCTTCGGCCTTACTGTTTTTAGATGGCAACAAACCATGGATGATAATGATATTTCTAAAATATACAAAACCACTCTCTTTGGAAATTTGGGTCTACCCATTCTCTTTACATAATTCATTTAAACCAATTAAATTGAATGTATTTATCAAGGTTACGAGTTTGGGAATGTATTATTTGAACGTATTGAAGGTATTCTTTTAGCTGCTATGATTGCATTTCACCAATTGAGAAATCTGAAAGTTTAATAGAGGCTAACTTCAAACATCTGACAAAAAATAATATTTTTATATAAATTGCATGGTTGTGAAAAACATCTTAAAAAGCCCAAATTGAATAGGCTGTCTCATCTTTGGTCATGTTAATGAAATATTGCCTATGGTTATAACTTTAATATTTAAAAACATAGAGTATCCCAAGAATGGAAAAATAAGCACCGCATGTACTCACCAGAAAATTGGTATTAACTGATCAACACCTAAGTGGACATATAGGAATAACATTTATCAGGCGTCAGGCAGATGGGAGGTGGGAGGAGGAGATGGGTATATACATACATAATGAGCGTGATGCACACCATCTGGGGGATGGAACCACTGGAAGCTCTGACTTCAGGAAGGAAGGAGCAGAAAGGCAACACACATAACCTAAACATTTGTACCCCCATAATATGCTGAAATAAAAAAAAATATTAAAAAGAAAAGTTTACACTAACAAGATTCATTAATTGCCAAATAAATAATACTGCTATAGCATTCATTTAGGCAAAGCAAGCTGAGAGGTGAACCAATTTATACCTTTTCATATGGGTGTTTTGGCTATATGTAGGCATAGCCTGCATCTTTATTTTGATCAGGGTTTAATATACCTTTCCTATGAATAACAACAATAGATACTATATGTTGAATAACATTGAACCTAGTCTAACAGAGACAAAATTGTACCTTGAGGGGGGATAAAAATCTTTTCAAGCACCTTAGGCAAATTAGTTATCAGGTCTTCAGGATTAATTTATTCATTAAATTTACATGTGAAATATACTAGAAATGGATTCATTTACTTAGATAATTAGGGTCTCAAGCTCAAGTTTTTCATTAACTATTCAGATAATTTAGGCATTTTTTTTTCTTTTTACCCTTGAATTATCTGGATAACTGCTTCTTCACTTGATTTTATGTGGGGAAAAATAGACTAGAAAAATCCCTTATAGTCCGACAAGTATTTCTCCTATTGTAATTTTTGCTCAAAATATCTTTTCTATATCCTATCTGAAATTGAATGAATGATAATCAGTTACCTGTTTTCTTCCAAAGCATGCTTTGATAATTGATGTTGTAGGGAGATTATCTGTCATCTATTTATCTATCTCATTTGTGTGTGTATATATGTGTGTATATATGTACATATGTGTATATATATTGCATATACATACATATATATCATATTACATCTGTATGTATATTTAGACTCATATATACACATATATGTATAAATTCTTGCCAATTGGAAGAATTTAATCTCTATTGGATCTTACAATCCCACTGATGTCCCCATTTAGCATATTATTAGCTAGTCATATAATCATCACTAAATGTACTGCACTGTTCACTCTGAGCAATCATTCGGTTGTTGGAGGAGTGATAATGTAATGTATGCAAACAGTTTGGTGAGAAGCTGATGACAAGGCAATTTATATGCATGGCTCTTGTTTGAGGAAACTAAATATTATGATACTAGCAAGGTTCCTAACAAATCTCTTCAGGGACGCCATGGGTGGACCTGGCTGTGTGAAAGAACCTGAAATTATGTGTGTGTTTATTTGAGCACTCCATTCCTCATTGCCCCAGACATTTGAAACTACTTCCAGGTTTTCAGAAGGATCATGCTTTCTCTTAGGTCCCTGTGACCTTGCATCTGATGCCTTCTCTGCCTGGAATGTCTTTGCGTCCCTTCCTCTACTCCTTTGCATAGCTCCTACTTACCTTTCTCTTTACACCTTCAAGATCTTTTCAAGTTTTCACAATTATATGATATTTTTCCTTACAAATTCTAGTTGCTATCACTTACACAAAAATTTTCCCCTCAATATCATCTTCTCTCTCTCTCTCTCCTTCTGTTACCACTTTTAGAAGTTTTTACCCTCTTTTTAAAGACTAAATCAATATCATAGGTTCTTGGGATTTTGTTCTCCTCATTTACAACGATATTTCTTTTGCTCTGCCTGTACCATCCATCCCAACAAGGCAATGTGGGCCAGCACTGTCCATAGAACTTTCCGCATTGATGTAGTTACTCTATCTCTGTGCTGTCCAGGGAAACACCATTGACCACATGTGGTTATTGTGCACTTGAATTGTGGCTAGTGCAACTGAGGGACTACATTTGTAATTTTATTTAATTTTAATTAATCAGTATTTAAATTATAATAGCCACAGTGGCCAATAGCTATTGTGTTGGACAGTGTACTTTGGAACTCACCATTGCTATTAAGTGCACATGATGCAAGATCACAATGTAAACCATTCTACTCTTAGCCCATCATGTCAAGCTCCCATAATCTAATATTTTTAATTAAATATTTGTTAAGGCTCAACAAGTATTTTAGGCCTTTACCCTCATTTGCTTCATAGCCTTCCTTCTCTCCTTACCTAGTTTGCATTTCTTCATCTATTACTATAATCACTCTCTTGCCCCATTTTCCTTATGTTATACTTAACTGGCAAAACTACAACCCCTAAATTTATTGAAAATTTATTTATTGAAATTTATTGAAAATTTCATACAAGAAAAGCACTAATTAAATGGCCTGGAAAGAAAAACAAAGCAAAACATAGATTGAGGTATTCTATCTCTGCAGATGTTCTGACCTGTCTCTTTTTAAATCTAACATCATGTACTGCTCTACATTTTCAAAAAATATTGTTATATCTTCTGATTATTCATGCTCCTACTCTTCAAAATGACCAGTTCTTACCATATGTTTTCTCAAACATCAACATTCTCTTTTTTACCCTTAATGACACTTGATGATATTACCTAATATTTTCGCTTCAGGAAATCAGATAAGACTACCTCATGATATTACTGCAAAATTTATCTCCTACCTACATTTATTCCCACAGTCTTGTTGACTGTCCTCCTTTTTCCTCAAAAATTAGGTCCAAATTTAAATATTTTGTACTTATTGTTTTCTCACCCTCCTACAAATTGTCCCATGTTTGGATTCTTTCTGTCATTTAGGTTTATGTTCAAAGAGCATCTCCTTAGTGAGGCCTTCTTGAACTATATAACACATCCCCTCCCTCTGCTGAAGCCTCCAGTATCCATCCTAATCATCCTGTTTGGTTGTCCTTATAGTATGATGACTCTATGAAATTATCCTGTCTGTTGATTTACTTTTATAGTGTCTGTCTCCCCTCAGAAATAAATTAATCACCTTTTTAATGTGAGTATCATGTGTTTTAGTTACTTTTCCTCAGCAACTGGAATAGTGGCTGGAATATTATACAGCTCTAAAAATTTTTATCAAATAGACAAATAAATGAAGAAAAAATAATAATAAAATTGTCCTTTCCAACTCAGCAAAGCTATCATCTCTTCTTGAATTTTTCTCTTACTCATAGATCTAAAAAAAAAAAGAAAAAAAAGTGTCTATCCATTGTCTTCTAACAACCTATAGCACCTATTGCTGCTTAAATGTCTGTTTCCTTCACTCCCTCAGGGACTGTGAGCTGGTAGGGAAATATATGAATGGTTTTATTCTTCTCTGCCATATCTAACACAATAGTGACTCATAGTAACCATCTTATTGGCATATTTCTCATGAACCTTCTTGATTTTGTAGTTCCTCAAGGTGCCATCCTATTGTTTTTCTTTCTCTAATATCCTTTGCCTATTGATTTATCCATAATAATGACTTATTGTCATTATACAAAAAGGAATTTTAATTTTCTATCTGTAGCAAAAATGTCTCCTTTGACCTTTGTTTCTACTGCTTGCCTAACATCCCCGCACCAAACATAGTCCTCCTCCAGAATTCCCTATAGCACTAAATAAGACCATCAGACACTGAGCACTTCATCAATGAGATGTTATTATTGCCCTTCTCTCTTTCTTACCGTATTCAAGCTTTCACCATATCTTAACAATAATACCTCCAAATTTAATTGCAAAACCTTTCACTTCTCTCCATCTCCACTGCAGTGCCTCTTGTCTTATTATTTCTGGCCTGGAATTCTGAAATAACCAAATGACCCACACTTATGGTCTACAATTGTTCTCCTCAAGTCTATTTTCCAGATTACTGCTAGTCATCTTTTAAAAACTAACATCTGATTATATCCCTCTACTGCTTTAAATATCCCTTCAATGATTTCTTATTATTCCTTAGGTAAAAAACTGTGTTTAACAGACTAACATGAAATGAAACCTACCTGTCTCTCCAGAATTGTATCATATCAGTCTCCTATACCCTTTCCCTTCCTCACTTTCATTTTCCCTTCCTCAGCCCCAGTAGCTTCCCTGTATACCTCCATTCCTTGCACCTACTGGTGCAGCATCCACTTGGAGGCTATCTTTATTGCTGATCTATTTAATTGTTACATCTTATACACTTTCAAGTTTCAAGATCAAATGTTACTTTATGAAAAACAAAAAGTATACTCTTTATAAAGAACGTAAGTAATATCCCTGTATACTCTTATAGCTCCCTATATGTATGAATTTCTGAGTGAATCAGAATGATTATGGTAGACTGAAACTAAAAGACTAAAATGATAATTACCTGTGCACTGATTTTTGATTTATTTCCCTTGTATCCTTATAATTGTCCTTAAAATTCTATGAACATAAACTTTATTTTATGGTACCCTCAAAACTACTATGTGAGTTAGGCAGTCTAGACATCATCGTTCACCTACACAGGTGAAGAAACTGAGACTCAGGTTGTTAAATGCTTAAATGTTAAGTAACAGAAGTGTACTTGAAGCCAGGTGTTCTGACACCTAACCCCATGGTATTTCTTAAGTCAGGCAGCCACATTTGTTGGTGTAATAATAACTTATATCTATGCATACGTTTTTTGGTCAGTCCTGTTAACAACATACAAAAGTAACATGTTTTGGAATTTATAGTATTATGTTGTTTACAGAATTTTTTGTTGGAGTTTAATGGCCTGATTTTTATGTAACCTGACCCTACATTGTGTTCTTGATGATAGTTTGTACCTTTTATTAAAGAGAAGAAAAAAATACTTCTTTTTTAGGATTCTGGCTTCAAGCTGTTGCAAGAACAAATTATTCTATGCTTACAATTTATAGTATAATGATAAACATTTTTTAAAAGAAAAATACATCTTATATTCAACGAGGAGTATTGTTTTCTCAGAGAATTATAAGCAACAAGAATTTTAAAACAATTTTGCTGCATATGACTCATGAATAAATCCTCTCTTCATTGTAGAAAGCACCGTCTTTGCCCCATTATTAGATGAAATAAACCCAAGGACAAAGGAAATCAAGAGGTAATCCTTTTGGCAATCTTGTCATGCCGTTTCTGCAAAACATTCCCTGCAGTGCAGGATTGTTCAAAGCTACACATGCTGAGTCTTGCTTGCTGCGTGAAAAAACTAGCTGCCTCTTGCTGAGAAAGATTTTCTAAAAAAGAAAAGGAACTTAGTGACTTGCTATACTTGTATGGTCCAAGGTCTTCACAGACCACTAGTCCATGTGTCAGTGATTCGTTGTATTCATTTCACATCTTATGTCTTGATTGGTTGAAACTACTTAGCTTTAAGCAAGAAGCATCTCATTTCATGTTGCCCTCTTTTTTGTAAGGATGATCTCTTCCTACATGAACCCCTTGTTTTTTAACACTTTTGTTTTCTGTACTTATATCTGTTTCCTTAATTTCATTAGTTCTTGATGTCAAATTCACAGCATTATAAAACAACAAAAATTTATATCTCATGTCATATTTATAATACACAGATACTGAAGATTGTGCAAGAAAATTCTATCTTATCAAATTTCCAAACGCACTACCAGTGTTTCAGAATTTCACATTTAGGGGAGAAATACTTGAAGAGTGACTCTTTTCCACTGTCGCTCACTTTGACAACTTGAAGATGTAGATTAACATAGAAAGTGTTTTAGAAGAGGATGTTGCCAAAAAGAAGACAGAAATTTTGCTATGTAAGTGTGAAACTGAAATGTCTAGTATATATAGTAGACTGGTCATTTCTTAGTCAATTGCCATCTGTCCATACACTTCAAACAAACCTTTATCAGTTCGACATATTAATGTAAACAGTAAAAAGAAAATACACAATAGCAATTCACAGATGTTACACTTGTTTTAATATATGGCTGTGATTTTAGTGGTATGTTATCTGGCTAAAAACATTACATAAAAATAAGACATTGAAAAGAGTAAACATTATTGTTTCAGACTATTATTTGCAAAGAATTTCTCTCCACATCATATTACCAAAAATTTATAATTGTAGAAAGAAATTGTATAATTTTATAAATGTAGAATTCTAATGGTGCTCTTAAAGATTATGTTTCCTTGTTTTATAGACAACAAAACAAAACTCAGAGTGGTCAAAGTTTCCCAAATAGGAGATGTTGAATCATATCAGGTTAGTGCCTTCTATATTCTGTTCCATCAGAATGTTATATCGTATTTTATCATGAATGTTATATCATATTTGATTTCCATATTTCATATATGAAAATTCCAAAATATCATAGGTTCAAGTGGAAAGCATAAAAAATAAAACAATAAATAAAGTAAACATAATCTTCAAATTTAACTTTCAATAACACTATTTCAATTTCTGTGGTTGAAATTACTCATCACATAGATGGGTATTATGAAATATTTCTTGCAATATCCATGAAGCAAAGAGTTATTTGGCTAAGAAACAATTATCATCTGACCTTTTAATTTCTTCAAATTTAGGCTCAAAACATTAATGTAAATTGTAAATTAAAACAAATGTTGAGAATTATGTTAAGTATATGCTAGATATAGCTATATTTATGAACCTTTTAAGAATAACATGTGCTTTATAAATGTTTGTGGAACAAACAAATTTTGTGGATTCTCATATATTCTAGCATCTAGAAACTTTTGATGTCATTCAATATTTTGACTATATCTCCAACAAAATATAATATAGTGAAAAAATTAGACAAATATGAAAAATACCTGTTTCCACAAATATGTGGCTTCTTTGCTGTCTTTTCAGATAATTGCTTTTAATTCTGGTTTTATTTTTAAAATAAACTTTTATATTTTGAAATAATTTTAGATTTGTAGAATAGTTGCAAAGATAGTATAGATAGTTTCCAGGGTGCGGTGGGGAAATAAAAAAAAAGATTATTTCCATATACCCATCACCCAGTTTTCCCCTACAATTAACATCTCATATATCCATGGTACATTTGTCAAAGCAAAGAACTTAAGCTTAGTAGATTACTATTAACAGTGAATTTCACGAGTTTTTATAAGAATGTCATTTTTATGGTACAGGATCCCATTCAGGTTAGTGCATTGTATTTGGTTGTCATGGCTCCTTAGTCTCCTCTGGATCTGTGACAATTCCTCTGTGTTGCTTTTAAATAACTGTAACTACTTTGAAGGGAAGTAGTCAGTTGGGAGGTAGAGTACCCCTGAATTTTGATTTGTCTGATATTTTTCTTATGCTTAGATTGGAGTTATGGGTTTTGGAGAATACCATAGGGAGAAGTGGCCTTCTCATTGCATCATATCAGAGATTACACGATATAAACATCACATATCCCTGGTGATGTTAACCTTGATGAAATTAATGTCTGCCAAGTATCTCCACTGTAAAATAACTTTCTCTTTCCACACTTTATTCTTTGAAATTGAGTTATTCTTCTATCCCACACTCAAAGAGAAGAGAATCAAAATCCATCTTCTGGAGGGAGGAGTGTCTATGTAGATTATTTTGAATTCTTCTGTAAGGAAGATTTGTCCCCATTTTATTTTGTAAACTGAGATGCAACAATGATGCTATTGTATGTAATTTAAATTTCACTTCATGATTCTTATTTTTTAGTTTTAAACCTAACTGGGTCATCCACAACGCTTTCTTTGAGAACCCAGAGTGAATATTTGGGAATAAAGGAAATAGTTTATATTGTTTTTAATTTTTTTTTCATATGTGGTCTAATAGAATCAAATACCAGAACAACCCTTTTATTTCTTCAGTAGGAAATCATGGTAGGAAGAAGTTTCATGTCCCTTGGTGGACCTAGAAAATGATCCGTTTTAGTCTTAATAAGTTGAATAAAACATATCAGTATACTTTATTTAAGATACATATCTACTGACTAAGAAATAGAGATATGACATCTAAAAATAATATTTTTAGATGCAACCAAACACAACTGTTTCTTTTTGCATGCAGACAGATGGAATATAATGAATCAAAATTGCAACTATATTCCACAATCAGGGAACATATTTTCTAAAAGCCTCAGCATCAAGGGATTTGAATTTATGCTTTGGAAAGAACAAATAGCCTATTCATTGTGACCTCAATGGCCAACAAGGGATATCTAGTGACAATAGATCTGGCATGCATATTAGTCTATGGCCATTAAGTGCCTTATAAGTGAGTAACAAAACTTTAAAATCAATACAGAATTTTATGGGAAGTCAATGAAGAGATTTTCAAATAAAGGGTAATATGTTCAAACAGATGACTACCCATAAGGATATGGCTGGCTATGTTCATCAGAGAATGTGTCTTGGAAAGAGCATGGCTCAACTATCCCATAAGTAGAAAGTCTGCATGATCTCAACTTTATAAAATGTATTTCTAATATCACATAGAATATATCATATCATAAGAAAAGTTTCTCATGATAAGATAATGGATTAGGAAATATTCTGTAAATGGTAAAATTCTTACAAATGTTAGTAAAGATTATTAGAGTTATTACATAATAATTCTCAATTTACTGCATCAGTTTAATGACAATTTGGGCATAATAACCCTGACAGCACTGAACTATGATTTCATCTGTAAGTAAAATATTTGACTTTGAAATATTTCCCATTTTTCCTCCCTCTTTAATAAGTTCTGTTTAGATGACACTATCATTTTCCAACAATTAAATTATTCTTGGCTCCATGTACAGTTCAGCAGGGACATGCTAGTTCACCTGTGGCCTATATTGTGTTTTTGACTAGAAGTGACGCATTGATAGCAAAGCAGGAAGTCCTTACACTGAAAGTCCCTCCTAACCCACCAAAATGTGTATAACCTCAACTTTAAATAGAAAGGTGGAAGAGACCTAAAAGAGACATGAAGAGATTGACTTCAACTTTTAGAGTCTATCTATGAGTTTCTTATACCATTTGCTGTTCTCCATCGTCATGGCCACCCTGGTTCAGACATCATTGGCACTCCCTGCTTCCCTGTGCCTGCCTGCTCCCACTGGGTCCCTTTCTCTGCAGTGTGGCTGCTGCAAATCTGTTCCCTAAATCTCTGCCAGATTTGTCTTTCTGAAAAGTAATCTGATGGAACATTCTTATCCAGTCTTTTGTTAAGGTTTTCTTATATCCGAAAGCATTTTGAGTGCCTGGTAGGTGTCTCAGTAGTCACTCTGTGCAGATCCCATTATTGCATCTTTGTACTTTTTTCTATCTGTCCTCTCATCTATTTTTCTCCACCAGACTGAAAACTTCTTAATCACGGGCTACGCTGTTAATCATATTCCCAATATGTAGTACAGTGGCCAATGTACTGTAGATATTCATTGAATATTTGCTAACTACATGTTGAAGCTATGTATGCCAGTATGTTACCAGTCAAATCATGTACTTCTGTTAAATAGTTATGCATTTGAAAAAGAAAACATCTCCAACTATTCTCAGATTGTATATATTACTTCAATTTAATAAGCTATTCAGATTTATAAAATCAAAAACTATACTGTCTATATTTGGAAAAATGATAATTCAGATTCCATAAAAATTTCCATCAGCATTTCCTTTTCAATTTCTTTATGTTTCACAACCTTTTATTGAAATTGTCCTTTATGTCTGTAATTCTATCATCTGATCTTGAGAATATAATCAAATTTTTTTAGAATTTTCATCAGTATCTGTTGAGTGATGTTGCAAACATACGAAAATAACTACAATTAACTTTTTTATTAGAAAATATTTCAAGTTGGGATTTCTTGCATATATATAATTCAAAATGGATGAGACTAAAAGTAGCATGTTCACATAAATGAAATGTAATGGACATTCATTAAGGAGGCAAATTCAATAGTAGAGTTGCTTTATTTGAGATGGATTGAAGGTACAATTCAGAGCCAGTCTGAGCATTGCTCATAGGCAGTGAAGCATAAGGGACACCACAGAAGAAGGGGAATCAGTAATTGAATAATCACTGTGGTATTGTTGGGAAAACCTTATTTTATGTAAGCCAGGATGACAATAATTGAGGATACTTAGAATGCAAGGCTAAATTAGTAATTGACACTTTTTACTAAATCTACCTTTATTTTAGCTTTTCCAGGGTCGAGGAGGCTGTTCCCACCTGGGAATCACTGGAGTGGTTCACTTCCCAATGAGAAGACCTGCAGGGTAACTTAAAGAGAAAATTATCTCTTGTTGTCAATAGCACTACATTTGAATAACAATAGTTTAATAACTTCTAACATCAATTTAGTACCAATAATATGACAAGTACTTTACAAGTATTATATTACATAATTATTAGTACCTTCAAAGAGAAGTGATGTCACATTTTACACAAATATACAAACACAGAGGTATAATGGTATGTTCAAGGTAACACAGTTAAAAAATGGCAGGGCATGAATTTGAAATCATGTCCTTTTGGCTTCATAGCCCAACAGCTTAACCAAGAAAAATAATACATTTTATCATCAGAAAAAAAAAGTGTTGCAGGAGACCCTTATTTTGAAAGAAAAAAAATACTACTCTCCTCATTCATTTGACTTTGTAAACATATATTTCTTACATAATAAAGTAGGTTATTCTACTTCGAAAGGGGGGCTCGGGTTTGGGAAACTTCGTTTTCCAGTTAGGATATGTTTTGCTCTGATAAGGTCTCTGAAGGTGGTTTTGACATTTAAAAGTGATATCAAAATAAAGTAATTAGAGCTGCCAAATGATACTCTGACTGCAAGAATGTAGTAATGTTATCACTTTCTTTCACTTTTATATATGCTATTTAGACAAGCATTTTTTTCAGGGGTATATGTTTGTTTTTTAAGGCATCGTGATTGACAGAAATTAATGCAGGATCCCAAGTAAACCAAATTAGGACTTGTAACCCAAAGGAAACAGCATATACAGCTGAGAAAAAAAATCAAAAAACAAAAGAAACACAGTCTTGCAAATACTATCTGTTGAGTGAGAGCAGTATATTAATATTTCTTCTGTGGATTAATATTTCCTAATTGTATAATTTTTACTTTTCTGAAAATAATACTCTTCATATAGAGCTGTTGTTAGCTTTTGGTACAATATAAGCACATTTCTCTTGTTTTAGCAATTTTATTTCTCTGGAATGATGTAAGGTCTATTAACTTGAGAAGTTATGTTCACAGGCTATTCAAGGAAGTAGAAAGTTGCCATGGTATCTAAGTCAGATTTCTCTGGAGCACAAAGAATAAGTGTGAAAAAATATTTCTAGTCTTGTGAAAACCAAAGCAAATTATTGTAACACAACATTTCTGATCTTGTGAAAAACATTTTTGAAGTTGAATGAAATTGCTGTGTTTTAAGGGAGGCAGAGCTCTCAGTGTATAAAGATATATGTCATTGTGTTGCCTGGGGCCTCTGTTTTACATCATAGTTAAGTTTCATGGCAGAAACAACAGACTTTCTCAAATATTCTTACATAAATATCACATTTCTGTAAGTTAGTTGGTTTGAATGGTCTGAGTATGTAGAGTATAAAGTACCGCTTGTACTTGACTACTTTAAAGACCATGGTAATACTATAAAGTTCCAGGTCTAAATCTCAAAATATTCAGGTTTACTAGTATGTTAAGAACAGCAATAGGAAAGAAGTCTGAGTGAATACTAATAAAAAGGAAAAATCTGAATAAATATGAAAACTTCTTTTTTGTCTTGGTCTAAACTTGTTTTTCACGTAATTGAATTAATTTAATGATTTCCATTTATCATACAAATTTTGATTGTCTCGATAAGTCTCTTTAGCGAAATTCCCCAAATTAATGGACACTATAAAGGAGAGAAATACAGACAAGGGTATTTTTCTGCCTGGGACTGCCTTTAGATGAAAAGAAAAATATTTACCATGAGACTTCACAAATATAGCCCTTCCCTCCTGCTTCACATGGAATTGGGGTTTAACATTAGCATTAACAAAAACTGGTCTCCCAAAAGCTAAGTCTCTATAGAATTCCTATGGATACAGCTCTAGCAGTTAAATTTTTAAAATCCAAAGTTACAAAACATACAAGAAAACAAGTCTCTATAAAGAAGAATTAAGAAACAACAAAGAGATTTGGAACCCAAACCAATTCAGATATTAGAATTGCAAATAAAGATTGTATATTTGTAATATTAAAGGAAGAAAAATATGTAAGAAAATAAAGAACAAGTTATTATATTTTAGAATATCTATATTAGTAAAAGGGTACAAATAGGAAAATAAATGCTATCAATAATATTATTAGGAAAGGACTTGTATTAAGTGCTATTAATAATAAGTGATCTAAACAGAAAAATAATTATTATTACTATAACCCAAGTGATCAGGTAAACAATAAGCTAGATGCAGGTGAAAAAAGAGCAAATAAATTGAACATCTGAAAATTCTCTATAATGAAACCTGAGGCAAAGATAGACAAATATGAGCGCACTAGAGAGCTATGATAGAAAGAAAGTCTAGCATGTATATAAATGGAGTCCCAGAAGAAAAACATATAGCGTATAGAGAAAAACATGCTTTATAAATTTATACTGAGAATTTCCTAGATCTATTAAAATAATGATTTTATAGTCTCCATAAAAACAACAGACTTCAAACAACATAAATTGTAAGAAATCCCTGGGCACTATTGTGGTAATTCTGTAACATATCAAAAGAAAGAAAGAGAAAGATGAAAGATTACTTAAAATGAGATTATAATTAGATAAAAGCTAGATATCTCAATAGCAACAATAGAACCTAAATGATAAATAAATACGTGCCAAGTCTGAGAGAAAACAAGTTAAAATTAGAATTATATTCCTAGTGAAAGAAATTCAAGTCAGTAGGTGAAATGCATTTTAAAACAAACAAAAGTTGAGTTTACCTATGAAAGATTTTCGCTTATAATTCTACAGGGTGTAGTTTAGGAAGAATGAAATTGAACCTCAAGAAAGGACAAAGAAGTCTGTCAGGAATGATGTGAAAAAATTAAGTAGGCATAATATATACAATAATTGTCTCCATAAAAAAATGGAGAAAAAACATGTATCATTGTTAAAAGGTAAGAAAAAAAATATTAAGACATAAAGACCAAGGCATAGCATCACACTCTATATTAGTGATACATTAATTATTTAATTTATTAATGAGTCCAATTATAATAATTGAAGCTTTGCCAGTTATTAGGTATATTTTTCTCATGTGCCCAAAACAAATGCCAATTCATTTTTTCTTTGGCATATCTTTAACATCAACCTTCTCCTTTGCACTATCATTTATATGAGCTACAATTTTATCACCCCTTTACTAATATTAATAATAACATCTTTAGCTTCTGTGACTTTTCTTTCCTAATACAGAACCACACTATTTTAAGCATAATTCTGTGTGAAAATCTCTGAGAAGCAACATTTTTTGTTAGTTTTGATGCAAGTTTGGTCTTTCCATTATTTCAAAAATATGTAGTGTGCCTGCCTAATTAAGAAGGGAAAACTTACTAAAGAATTGAAGTCTTTCCGTGGTGAGCAGAAATGAAAATACATGGGCTATAGACTCAAATAAGCCCCAATTCAAATCCCTCTGAAACCCTGAATATTTTCTTTACCAGTTATATTTTATTGCACTAGCTGTCTTCTATCTTGTATTTGTTTTATTCCTTTTCATGAGTTCTAGTCTCTATCATTCATTCTTGTATCTTCTGTTGGCATTGACTTCAGACTTCTAAGTTTTTGCATTAATTATTTCAACTATTTTGTTGGTTGTTAAGCTATTATCTCTCAGCTACAAATTCACTTTTTTGTAAACATCTTGGTGATTTTGGTGTCAGGACGCTGAAAACTATATTGCCATCTGTCACCTGGCTTCTTGTTAGATTTTACCAAATGGGGCGCTAGGGAGGACTGAAAGGGAGGAAGCAGGAATACAAACTTTGCTCCTTTCTGTGTGTGTGCTGTTCTTTTCAGCATCACATCAGCAATGGCCCATACCACTGCACTAGCACTTGGTTCCACTTTCCTGCTTTGTTTAGCACTCTCATAACCAGCACTGTTAATAATAGCAAAAACTAGAAAGCATGCCAAATTATATATCAGTATAGGATAGGTAAATATTTCATGGTCAATCATAATGCAATAGTGAGAATAAGTGAATTAAAGTAACATGTATTAACTTGAATGAATCTCAAAAATATAATATTGAGGAGGCAAGACAACAGAATATGTACAGAATGATTCCATTTATATAATTTTCAAAACCATAGGACAAATGCATGGGTGTTAGAAACTATAAAAAAAGAAAGAAAATGATTACCTCAAAATGTAGCAGTTCTCTGCAGAGGAAGGAAGAAAATGTGATTGGGGAGAGATATCTTCTGGACAATTATATAAGTCGTAGTACCTGTTTTTGTGCATTATGTGGATTATGTGTCAGATAATATTTTGTGTGTGAGCTATTTTTATATTAAAATTAAATAAAAATAAAATATGTAAAACAAAATTTCAAAGCAGAATCAATAGGACCTTGGTAAGATAAATTGAGTGTTCATATAAATAGCAGAGTGTCACAGTTTTTTCCCAAAGCAAATATGGTAGAAAGAAAATAAACTTAAGTTTTAGAATTGTTAATGTACAAATTATATTTTCAAAAAAACAAAGAAGGAAAGAGTGTGGAAGGAAAGAAGGAAGGAAGGATGGAGCAAGCAAAGGAGGGAAGAAGGGAAAAGGAAGAAAGGAGAAAAAAGGAAAAATAGTCCTATCCTCTTCATAATTTCAAAGAAAAGAGAAAGTTCTCAACAACTAGAATTGTGTTTATGGAACTGTAAAATGAACTGTCAAATGCAAGTCAATTGTTTATGTTCTATGAAAGTACAAAAAGTATATTTTTTCTGACAATAAAAATAAAGATAAAAAATATGACTATTATTCAGCTGATTATAATATTTGGATAATGATCATGCTACTTAGCTCATATATGTAACCATTGTCACAAATTTTGTTCAGGTAGACAATTGCACAATTTCATGTAGTTTGGCAGATAATTCTTAATATTCTTTAATATTCTTATCTTTTAGTTATTGGATGTTGTTTCCTTAAGGTAAATTTAGTTATTTAACATTAATAAAATATTATTAAATTTATATATTAAATATTAAATTTATAATAAATTATTAAATGAATAAAATAATATCTCTTTAAACCTATGTAAACTCAATAACTTGTCTTCTCCAGCAGCCTCTATTTTTATTCCTTATCAGTTCCATCCCTTTTTTTCTTTACCAATTATCTGTTTCAGAATGCATAGAAGAGTTTGGACAATTTTCACATAAATCATAAGGCTGGGAAAATTAAACTTACATTAGTAGAAATGTTGGTCTAAGCCCACAGACAGTCATGTTGCCTATACTTAACACTTCTTCACCCCTCACTACATTTTTTTTAAAAAAACTGTGGAATCCTTTTGCTGGGAATTGTTCTTCTGCTGCTCTTAGTGGAGAGGAAGCTAAAAACCATTGATCCTCATTATTAGCGGATTCCATATTTGCAAATTTGTCTCCTACCTAAAGTTTATTTATAACCTCCAGGTCATTAATCAAAGCACTTCTGCAGTTATTTGTGTACATGCACAGAGCAGGGAAAAAGTTGAGTCATTCAATGTGCACATTCATAGCTGAGATCAAACAAGGAGTCACTCTGCTTAACCTTGTTTTACCTCTCTTACTGTAAATAAGTGTCCTTTTATTGGTCTATTCAGCACCACTTCTTTCTTTGTATGTGCTTTTTGTTGCTGATTTTACTGTTTAAAATGACCCTCAAGTGCAATGTTGAAATGCTATCTAGTGTTCCTAACTACAAGAAGGCTGTGATGTGACTTATAGAGAAAATGTGCATTAGATAAACTTTATTCAGACATCAGTTATAGTGCTGTTGACTATGAGTTTACTGTTAATGCATCAACTATATGTATTACATAAGTTGTCTTTAAACAAAAAACACATATAATCAAAGTTATGTATTGATTAGTTGATAAAAATATTGTGACCAGAGGCTCACAAGAATCTAACCTTGTATATAACCTAGAGACAATAGCTAAAAACATTAAATAGCTGGGAACATTAAATACTAATTTAGTGTTCACAGAGACTTTACAGAGTATAACTATAGTGAATAGTAAAAATTGATTTTATGCTAAAAAATAACTAAGGAAGCCCATGTACAACTGTGATACATAGGAAATGAGTGAAAGGATAAAAACATCATATTTATGCATGAGACTAAACTTCTTTTTTTAACACTATATATAAACTAAGCAAAACGAATTTATAGATTATCAGTTTAAAAATTAGAGTTTGGGAGTTAGCATGGAGTTATCAATGGACATTAATTTTTTGATACATACTTTTACTATTTTATGAAAAATAAATGCTATTGATAGTCTTCTTATATCACCTGTATTGAGTTATTTTAGCAAATACAATATCATATTTACGTGGGCTTTTACGACTTGTTTTAATTATATTCTGACAGTAATAAATGACTCAATTGTACATTCTAAAATGGGGATTTTCAAGAGCATAACCTGTATTACATATAGCTGTTAATTCACGCTTGAATTGCTCACATTTAATAATCTTTCCTTCTTAGATACAAAAATTAGAGGGTAGTTCAGCACTGAAATATACATTATTAAGAACTTTCACTTTATAGTAGTCCCCCTTATCCACAAGGGATACGTTACAAGACCCATAGTGAGTGCTTGAAACCATGGTAGGCACCAAACCCCATATATACTGTGTTTTTTCCTATACATACATACCTATGATCAAGTTTGATTTATAAATAAGGCACAGTAAGAGATTAATAACAATAACTAACAAAAAATAGAATAATTAAAAAATGAACCATAATGAAAATTATGGGAATCTGGTCTCTCTGTCTCACTCTCCCAAAATATCTTATTGTATCTTATTGTACTGTACTCACTTTTGTTCTTGTGATGATGTCAGATGGTAAAATGTTTGCATGATGAGATGAAGTGAAGTGAGTGGTGAACGACCTAGGCATTGTGATATAGCATTAGGCTACTATTGACCTTCTGATGAGACATCCAGGGGCTCATCTGCTTTGGGTGATCCTGGATCATAGAACCATGAGGATGTCTGAGTTTGGATGTCAGGAGCAGACAATGCCTTTGACTAAAGTGCAGGTACTGTATACAGTGTGGATACACTGGACCAAGGAGTGACTCATGTTTTGGGCAGGACGGAATGGAGTAGCACAAGATTTCATCACGCTACAAAAATGGCACAATTTGAAATTTAAAAATTGTTTATTTCTGAAATTTTTCCATTTAATATTTTCTGACCCCAGTTGACTGCAGGTAACTGAAACCCTGGAAAGCAAAACTTTGATTACGGGGGACTATTGTAGTAATTAAGTATGTTATTTACTTTAAAATATATTGCCATTGAAATATCTTTCAAAGGCGAACAATTTCTGAATATAGTTAGGATATTATTTGATTTACCAAAATCTGGTTTTCACCATGCCTTTTGTAGAAAAATGACCAGTTGTCCTGATTCAAGTCTGACTTCGTTCTTGTGGCACTTTAAATGTCTCTATAAAGAGTGACATTTGTTTAACCAAATCTCTAATTTGTTTAACCAAATCTAATTTGCTTAACTAGATCTCTGAACATTATTTAATAGACAATTTCAAATTATCCCACTGTCTTTGACCTGATAGTTTTAGCTAAAACAAAAATGAGTAAAAACAGTCAATTAATATTGTTCTGTTTTTTGTTTTAGTTTTGTTTTTGTCCGATCTTCTAGACTTACAAACTATTCCCTATCCGTTAAACAGTTTCTAATAGGAAGGATATAGATCAAGAACACTTACCTATTACATTGGTCTATTTTGAATATTCAGAATATAAATGGAACAATTTTCCTTAGTGTGAACTTGTGTCTTATGCTCAGTGGTATACTTCCTTGAGTTCTCTGTCTTAGATTTGATTTAATATAGGTTCATTGCATTTTTAAACTTTGTATAACTTTGATTGACTAATATTTACAAAATCCCTTTGTAAAAACTTATATCTCTTCAGCTTACTCCTAGTGATGGGAATAATACTTTGGTGTTGTCCCTATTTATCTTGGTAAAAATACATTTTGTCATCATAGTATTTAATCTTTTGACCTTGTCACAATCAAAATGCTGAATAACCATTACATTAGTCCCCTTACTCAGTTTTCTGGAACTAATCCATGAGCAATTATGAGATGCAACAATGTTAGATGAAGTTTATAAATTTTGAGTTTTTGAGCATCAAAGTCACTCTGGGATACATGCTCATTATGGAGGAAAAGTAAAAGAAGACCAAAGTCTGTAAGCTGTAGTATTTTTGTAATAGTTACGTCAATGTGATAGAAACAGAGTTGACTGTAGAGATTCTTATTAACAAGCCTAAGTGCCAGTGTTCTGAGTTTTATAACTTAAGTGATGTAATTGATGGTCTGCCTTCCAAATAAATGCTCAGAATTCCAGCAAACTAGGGCATTTTGCTGCAGTTATTTTTGTTTCTCAAATGTGTGAAGTTACATTCTAACTATTTTCAGATGCACATGCACCTTGAGCATAATGTGGCATTTTTCAGAACTATGAATTACCATCAGGTGTGAGCAGAAGGTACGGGGAAATCTCAGATCAAGCAAAAGAAAAGGAGAATCAGAGAAGGGGAACAGAAATCCAGAATAGTTTAGTAGAGCAAGGCTATCAAAAAAATGGAAATGGTCCATGCTTAATCTAAAGAGAATAAAAACAGTGAACTAAATAAAAATTTACTAAAAATAATTTTTGATGTAAATGTTCTTTTATGCTTTCCTCCATTCTCTTGGATTATTTATACTAACATCTGAATGCCTGAGTACCTAGGAGAAATCTAATTAAAAAAATAAATGTTCACCAGCTACATTTTCTGTCCAAGACACAACTGTTCTCTTGAAGTACACTCACCCCTAACTTGCTTCATCAGCTATGCCACAACTCATTAGTGCCTTTAAAACACTCCCACCCTACTGACTTCTTTCAATAGTTATTTGAGTAGATGCCCAGTAATGGGATTGAGCACCACATGTACTCACCAGCAAATTGGTATTAACGGATCAACACCTAAGTGGACATATAGGAATAACATTTGTCAGGTGTCGGGCAGGTGGGAACGGGGAGGAGGGGATGGGTATATACAAACATAATGTGCGAGATGTGCAACGTTTGGGGGAGGGTCATGCTTGAGGCTCTGCCTCAAGAGGGGACGGGGGGCATGGGCAATATACGTAACCGTGATATTTGTACCCCCATAATATGCTGAAATAAAAAAAATAGTTATTTGGCCACATCCATACCACTTCAACTATGCAAAACAATAATACTACCTACCTTCATCTGGACATCCCCCTCAATTATTCTTTCTGTGCTTTTCCTCACAGTCAATATTTGTGGAGATATTTTTGGCACATTAATTTGCTATTTTCAATCAAAATAGTTTTCTCATTTTCAGAAACTTGCAGTTTGCCCTGTGCCCCCATCAGCAGTGTTCCTGCTGTCACTCGGTTACCAGGGACTGTTGTGATGCTAACCCATAGGCTGCTTTCCAATATACAGCTGTCCTGACTTCTATTAATACACTCCCTCTTCTCTTGAAATTCTCCTCTTGGCTTCTGGAACAGTTTTCTCTAGTTTTTTGTTTGCTTCTTTGCTTGTTTTGTTTTCTTTTTTCCCTTATAAATTCAATCCATGCCAAACCACTTAGAGCTCTAAATGAATTAACAATCTCTCTAACCTTTAGGTAGGTTAAATGTTGCATGTCAATCCATACAGGTATTCTGTTGTCCTTTTTTCAATTGCAAAGATATTATAAATCCAACTACCCCAGCTACTTTTTTTTCCCTTCTTGAGAGCACAGGAAATATTTGGCTACACTCCAAGTAGCAGCGAGCATGGGGAAATTATGAAAGGCTGTCAAAGTCCTTACTGTCTAGTGTCCTAGTCATTTTTTACTGTTCCTGACACACCATGCAGAGAACATTACAAGGTTGGGTGAGGGGCAATTATGAGGTTTGGCATTATCTTAAAAAGAATTGCACAAGTTCCCTAGGATTTCAGATCCTTCCAAACCCATTTTTGTTATGCTGTCATTTTTACCTTGCCCCAAGACTCCACCTAGAGATAGGGGGCAGGCATGAGGGTCCTGCTGAGTGCCCTTTCATCTCGGGTTCTTTCTTACTGACTATAGTTTCCCTCTACTTCTCCAGTCCACAGACTCTTTATTTTCACTGACTCTTACATTGTCTTATATCATCTCAATATCGTTCACTGGTTCTGCTATAACAGCACTTCCTAGAGACATTAGATGCTTGGGAAATGAACTTGATTAGTTGAAGGAACACAAGGGGCCGGGAGCAGAAAAATTTCTACACTGACAAAACAGAAGTTAAAATACTACTTTGGAAAATGAGGTGGAGATATTATGTGTAGATTAATATTTCTGTATGTTAACTTCCAGGTTTTAAATATTATTACATTTTATATTTTAATATATCAAATACACAATAATAATTTGACCTTCTACAGCTCTTCATGCATTTCTTATTCTATGGATGGGGCTTTGTGGGTGGGGCCATAGCTAGATTCCTGATCATCTTTTTATCCTTGAAGGTACTCTGTGCTTAATTTCACAGGTCACATATTTTCATATTTTTTCTCCCTTTTGAAGCAAGCTGATAACATTGAGTTATTTGTAAGAAACATTGGAAAACACCTTGACTACATTTTTTTTTTTAATCTGGTGGTAGATATTTGGGCTCTGATTTTCAGAACTATGTTCCTTCTAATCTTAAAAAGAACATTTCAATGAAATGGTAAATATATATATATATGTATATAGACACTTTGCCAATTATCAAAAATAAATAAAATATTCTTAATATCTCATAAAAATTAAAACAAAAGTGTATTATAACGTGAAAAAGTAAAATTTGGTCAGATCTACTGGGGTAGATATTGTCAATACAGTTAGAAAATTATGAAACATGGTAGAGATAATAGAAGATATGACCATGTCTTTTAGGGCCTGTAGCCTTTACCTACAGATGAACTAATATGAGTCCCATGTATAGTACCATGAAATTCCAATGTTGGAGCCTCTCTAACCTAGTAACATTGATTGTTCAGACTGCCTGCATTATCACACTTCTGTAGGAAAACTCCATCTTCCTCCTGCCATTGGGTTCTGCATGCTGTTCCTCTCATCCAGTTCCTTTACCCAAGGTTATTAAGAATCCTTGCTTATAATAAAATATTTCAGTAGATTTTAAATGTTCAAATGTCATGTTGAATGTTTATTTTGTTTGTTTTTTCCTAAATGAAAATTTTCCGATGATGGGTCTGCAAGCTGGCTGCAATAAACTTTTCTGTTTTTCAGTTATAGGGTTGCTTAAGAAAACAGATGATCATTTTACATACTAGTAAAATCCTAACCTTTCAAATAAGGAAGATCTGGATGGAGAGGACATTTTAGGTAGGACTGTGGAGGGGCTGGTTTTCAATAACATTATACAATAAGAAACATTTTTCTCTTGATTTGTGTTCATCCTTCCTCTCACTGTCTCCTTTCCCTTCTCATGTTTCTGACACTAATGTAGTTCTAATTTAAGATGATGAATGGTCCACATTTTAGTTATCCACTAAAA
>VBSM01000529.1:59155511-59226458 GCA_008086735.1 Cheirogaleus medius
AAAAAAAAAAAAAAGATGATGAATGGTCCAAAAGATACAACAACATGAATCACTTGAGGAAAATTGAAGACAGACTCTGCTTAGTTCAAATTTATATAAAATTTATTTTATTGGTTTACCATTGTTAATTATGAATATTATTATAATATGTCTATAATCTTTCTCCAAGAAGGAAAAAATTACTTCCCATAGAAAAAAGAAATTGTTGCATACAATGCAATACATACAATGGAAATTAAAGGTGGCAAAGAAACAAATATATAAAATGAACTCTGCTCTGTTTAGGGGATGTGAAAGTCAGAATGTAAATTGATTCAAGAAAATAAGAATATTTTAGAATATTTCTGTGATTTTAAAAAATCACAGAACCTACTGTTCTATAATTTACATGATATAAAAGGGGCCAAACACCAGACAGCCTGTAGGTTGGCATGGACTTTGTGTACTTTCCCATGCTTGAGGGAAAGCAATCATCCCATCTTTCTGCCAAATCAGTCTTGGTATTACTATCAAGGAGAGTCCTCTCATGTTTGTGGAGATTGTTCAGGCCTGGCTCATCTGCTGAAAGAGATGGATTGGCACCTTCACAAATATGAAAGCCAAAAAGAAATCAGCAGAAAATGCCGAATGTTTGTATGATAATTTAGACTGCTTAGGGAAGGACTAGGAAATTATTCCAAGAAGGACATCAAAATATTGCAATATAGCAATGGAGTGATTTGCAGATTCTTTGGAACAATATCCTTTAGTACAATGTCTACCTGGCTGCGAGGGGGATGGAGACACCCATTTCTAACTATTTTACTGAATCAAATGCAAAGGCACATGGAGAGAAAATTATTCCTTCTATTTTTAATTTCAGTTATATGAAACCTAGTTAAAATTTGATTCAGCTACACAACATAATCCGTTTGGTTTGATATGTCACTCACTTGGAATTAGCTGCGTAATGTCTAGTTCACAAATATGTAGGTTAAAGTCACTTGACAAGGAATCCTCCCCAAAAAGTAGCTGTGCTAGAAAACCTATTTCTTTCATGTAGAGGGAAAGGAGGCACAGTGAAAAGAAATCCATACCCTGGAATTATTTTTTTGTTCATTCTATATTATTTCTATTTCTGAAACAGAATTTATAATAACAAAGTATAAAATTAAAATCCAGTACAGTGCAGTTTTTAAGAGTATGGGCTTTTGTATCAAATATAGCTAAGTACAAATTCTTTCTTTGCCATTTACCAACTGGATGAACTTGGGGAAGCTACAGAACTAATTAACCATCAAATTGTCATTAGTATACTAGGGATAATACAAACTTTATAGTTTTAAGAGGATAAAATTGTAGAATGTATGTTAAAAAATAACAAAGGAACTCACATTTAGTCAGATTCTGAAAGGTTATTATATCCACCTAAGTATTTAAAAATATTTATTGAACACTTATGATATGCTAGATGGTGGTTCTAGGGATATAGCAGTCTTTGCTTTGAGGAAGCCTGATGAAAGGAAACACAATAAACACATAAACAAATAAATATATGTCATATTAATGTGGTATGTGATGAAAAATATAAAATGCTAAATGGTAGCAATTGATGGGCTGAGGGCATAATTTTTATTTTTAAATTTTATTTATTTATTTACTTTTCAAAGTGTCCTTTTTATAATTAGCTAATTTCATTTAGTATAATGGTTTCAGGCTTCATTCATGTTGTCACAGTTGTATGAATTTTCTTCTTTTATTGTTTTTCAGCCTTACTGCAGTATAGTTGAAAACTAAAAATTGTATAAACAGGCATTCAAGGTATACAGCATGATATTTTGATATGCATATACATTGTAAAATGTTTACCACAAGCAAGCTAATTAACCTATCCGCCACTTCAAATAGTTGCCCTTTTATGGTAATAATACTTAAGATCTACTCTCTTGGCAAATTTCAAGTATACAACACGTTGCTATTAACCATAGTAACCATGATGTAGAGTAGGTCTCCAGAGCTTATTCATCTTATAACTTTAAATTTGTACTCTCTAACATCTCCCCATTTCGCCTACCCCCTAACCCCTGGTAACTACACTTCTCTCTGTTTCTATGAGTTCTGCTTTTTTAGATTCCACATATAAGTGAGATCATGCAGCACTTTTCTATGGCTGGCTTATGTCAGTCAGCATAACGTCCTCCAGGTTCAGACATGTTGTCGCAGTGGCATCATTTCCTTCTTTTTATTAAAAGGCTGAAACTTTCCTTTGTACACACATACACACATCAAAATTTCTTTACCCATTAGTCCATTGATTTGATAGACATTTAAGTTGTTTCCATGTCTTGGCTAGTGTAAATAATGCTAAAATAAATGCAGGAGGGCAGATTTATCTTCATAATAAGGATTTTATTTCTGTTAGATACATACCCAGAAATGGGATTGCTGAATCATATGGTAGTTCTATTTTTAATTCTTTTGAGGAAACTTCATAATGTTTTCCATACTGGCTATACCAATTTACATTTCCCCCAACAGCGTATTAGGGCTCTCTTTTCTCTACATCCTTACCAACATGTACTATCTTTTGATGTTTTTTAGAATAGCCATCCTACCAGGTGTGAGGTGATAACTCACTGGGTTTTGATTTGCATTTCCTTAATAATTAGTGATGTTGAGCACATTTTCATGTGTCTATTGATCATTATTTGTATTCTTTGGAAAAAAAGTCAATTTGGGTCCTTTGCCTCTTTTAAAATTGGGTTATTATTATTACTACTATTATTTGCTATTGAATTATCTGAGTTCATTATATGCTTTGGATATTAACCCCTTATCTTAGTCTGTTTTCTGTTGTTTATAACAGAATATCTGAAATGATAATTTATAAAGAAGAGTAGTGTATTTATTACAGTTATGGAGGCTGAAAGGTCCCAGGTTGAGGGGCCACATGTGGTGAGGGCCTTCTTACCGGTAAGGACTCTTCTGCGTGGAGTACCAAAGTGGCACAGGGTATCACATGGAGAGAGGGTTGAGCATGCTAGTTCACGTCTCTCTTCCTCTTCTAAAAAAGCCAGCAGTCACACTCCCATGAAAACCCATTAATCCATTAACTCATCAATCCGTTAATCCATGCATGGATCCCAATCACCTTCCAAAGCCCTCATCTCTCCATGCTGCCACTTGGGGATTAAATTTCAACATAAGTTTTAGAGGGGAAAAATATTCAAATCATGGCATCCCTTATTGGATATATGCTTAGAAAATATTTTCTCACATTCCATAGGTCACATTTACATTTTGTTGTTGCTTTTTGGTTGTGCAAAGACTTTTTAGTTTGATGTAGTCTCATACATTTTTGTTTGTTCCTATTTTTGGTCTATTTTTGCCTTGGAGTCATATGGAAAAATCATTACCAAGAACAAAACCCTTGTTAAGGAGCTTTTCCCCTTTGATTTATTCTAGGATTTTTATAATTTCAGGTCTTACATTTAAATCATTAATACACTTTAAGTTGATTTTTGTATATGGCACAAGATAACAATCCATTCTCATTTTATTACAGGTGGATATACAGTTTTGCCAGCATCATTTATTGAAGAGGCTATCTTTTCCCTATTGTGTATTCTTGGCACCTTTGTTGAAGATTAGTTAACCGTGTATGGATGTGTTTATTTCCGGGTTTTCCATTTTGTTTTACTGGGCTATGTGTCTCTTGTTATGCCAGTACCATATTAGTTTGATTTCTACGGCTTTGTAGTATAATTTGAAATCTGAAAATGTGATACTCCCAGTTTTTCTTTGTTTACTCCTGCTTACTTGAGCTATTCATAGTCTTTTGTGGTTCTATATGAACTTTCGGGTTTTATTTTCTATTTATATGAAAAATACTATTGGAATTTTGATAGGGATTGCATTGAATATGTATATCTCTTTGGGTAGTATGGACATTTTGATAATATTGATTCCTCTAATCTATAAATATGGTATATCTTTTCTTTTATATCTATCTTCTTCAATTGGTTTAATCAATGTTTTGTATTTTTCAGTGTGATCTTTCACCTTCTTGGTTAAATTTATTTTTATGTATTAGTCATTTTGATGCTAGTGTAAACAGGATTGTTCCCTTAATTTCTTTTTTTTTTTTCGATAGTTCCTTGTAAGTGTGTAGAAACACAACTGATTTTTGTATATCGATTTTGTATCCTACAACTTTACTGAAGTTGTTTCTCAGTTCTAATAGTGTTTGATGGAGTCTTTGGGATTTCCATATATAATATCATGTCATCTGCACACAAGGGTAATTTTACTTCTTCCTTTCTGATTTATTTTTTATTTATTTATTATTTCTTTTTCTTGTCTAATTTCTCTGGTAAGGACTTCAAATACTATGTTGAAAAGGAATGGGCATTCTTTTCTTGGTTTTGATCTTAGAGAAAAAGTTTTTTAACTTTTCACCATTGAGTATAATGTTATTAATAGTTGTAGGCTTGTGATATATGGCCTTTATTGTACTGAGGTACATTTCTTCTATATCTAATTTGATATGCATTTTTATCAGGAAGGGATTTTGAATTTTGTTAAATGTCTTTTCTACCTCTATTAAGATAATCATATGATTTTTATTTTTCAATCTGTCAATATGGTGTATCACATTTATTGATTTGCCTATGTGGACCCATCCTTGCATCCCAGGGATAAATCTGACTTGATTGTGGTGAATGATTTATTTAATGTGCTATCAAATTCAATTTGCTAGTACTTTGTTGAGAACTTTTACATCTATGTTCATAAGGGATGTTGGCCTGTAGTGTTCTTATCTGGCTTTGGTATGAGTATAATGCTGGTATTGTAAAATGAGTTTAGGGGTGTTACATTATTTTAAATTTTTTGTTAGAGTTTGAGAAGGATTGGTGGTATTTATTCTTTAAATCTTTGGTAGAATTCACCAGTGAAGATATCTGGTCCTGGGCTTCTTTTTGATGAGACATTTTTGATTACTGATTCAATTTCCTTATTTGTTATTGGTCTGGGGATCATGCTGATAACTACCAAAAGATCTCTCTGGGGAATCCACAGCTGCTGCAGGGGATGTTGAAGTTCTCAGTGGCAAAGTCTGGCATGTCCTCCACAGAAGAGGCTACTGGAGACCACAGTGACACCAGTTATTTGTCTGATACTGATAGTCCACATCCTTCTTTGTTCATATCTATCTCTAGATAAGTCAGGTATGCCAGTATCCCCAGAAATTCTTTCTGCTTGCTTATTCTGTTTTCTGCTCCAACGTGTTGCTGGGGGCTCTTACTTCGACTCTTGAGCCCTCCCCAGGCTATTTTATTTGCAAAGTGCTAAGTCATGTTTTTCTTTTTTCTTTTTCTTTTTTGGTAGGGAAATAAAGGCTGGTATATTCTACTCTGCCATCTTGCTAATATCACTCTCTGATTTTTATTTTTAGAAGAGGTAGTTAAGAAAAATTTTATGGAAATAAGATATGTGACCATATGCCTAATATATTTGAAGGAAAGAGAACTGTGTTGCAGAGAACAGTAAATATAATTTTCCTGAGATAGGAACATTGCATTTGTGTCATCCTTTTTACTAATACATTCTCTTTATTGATGGGAAAACAAAGCTGTATATATGAACCTCAACACAAGCTATTCCTTTTGCCTGGAACAGTCTTCCTGGCCACATTGCCATTTTCTCTAGTTAACTTCTTTTAATTCTTTAGATCTGGATCAAATCTTCCTTTATACATCCTTATCCCCATAGGGTAGGTTAGGTTCTCCTATATATATTTTCATATCACCATATACATTTCCTTTTCAGTACTGCTTGCCTTTGTCACACTTGTAATTTTACATTCATTTATAAATTTATTTGAATAAACTTGGCCTCTGGCAATACACTCTAAGTTTCAGAGAAAAGGATGCATGTCAATTTTTGACTGTCACTATATATAACTCAATGCCCAAAACATTGCATAGAACAGAGTAAATTTTCATTAAATGTTTATTGACTACGTGGATAACAAAGGAATGAGTACATAAATAGAAGCATTTAAATGCTGGGATGCAATTCTACATGGAATATGAAGTAATGACTTATTATGAAAAATAAAATAAAATGAAATGGGATATTTATTTCTTCTATAGGACAAAAAGCCTTCACTAATTTGTATACCTAACTTCAATTATCTATATGTATAGCATGATCTATAGTCTAAAACTAAACGAATAAGAACTAAAGGGCTCAGAAAAAATCTATCCCCAGAAAATAGTATAAAACAGATGCTCTTTGGATGATAGCTTAATGGGAAACCATGCTCAAATACTTAAAACCGCATATTCATTAGCCTATAATCATTTCTCTCTATGAAAGGAGTAATTAATGTTAAGAAGTTACAACATGTCAAGTTCTTCATTTTAACCACAGCTACCTCCATTGAACTACAGAGCAAACAAAGTAAATCTCCATAGTAAAACAAACAAACAACAACAAAAAAAATTTAGTAATTTGTTTCACAGTAGATGCATAAAACATTTATGTTCTGGAGAAATTTAAGTCACCTCCAGGTAGCTAAACAGAGGGGTGGGGGGAGAGTGAGTAAGAGAGAGAGAGAGAGAGATTTACTTATTTAGCCATTGGTAGATAAACCACACAGAATCGGTATCATTATGTCTCATTTCTTTGGCAAAACAAATTGTATTGATCCATAAGTAACTTCCTATTAAAAGTGTAGACATTTCATGGATCACTGGAAACTTTTTAAATGAACTAATTTAATTCTCTTACATGGTACTTCTCCAGTAGAGCTATTTAAATTGCATTTTCTGAACATTTAACGGATGTAGTCAAGGGATTCTATAGGTGGCATGCTATATGGGGGAAATAATCCATCACGGGGTTTAAAAATCTAAGTATTAAGTTTTGGTTGCTCATTTTCTACCAGAATGAGTTTGGCTAAATAAATCAATCCTTGTAAATCATAGTTTCCTCTATTTAAAATTGATATATTACCTTACATGCCTACCTAAATATAAGAGCCAAAATATAGATTTAAAAAAATGTGTGTATACAGATACATACATACACCACATCCATTTTGTATAAATGTCAGCTATTATTATGCCTGACAATAACAGTGTTTGTAATGTTGGATGTCTTCTTATATCTAGTCTTCAAGGAATAACATTCTTTTATATTACTAATTTTAAAAGGGGTTATAGTATTATTGTAATTATATTATTTTATGCTTCCTAGTTTTTTTAATGGAGAGCTAGTGACATCCATTTTTCTATCCATCAAGCTATTGACATTGTTATAAAAATAAAAAGTAAAAAAAACTTGGAATTTCCACTACTAGAAGCATGAATAAAACCCTAAAGAAAATATCAGAGTCACTCAGGGATATTTTGTGTATAACATTCCAATTCCCACTGTCACAGATAAGGTATACCTCAGCTTATCTGTCTTCCCTTATACTACATACTAATTTTGTAATAAAGTATTGTTTCAAACCAGTTTGCTACTAATTCTTTCCAGATTCCTTTCAGGATTTCACTTCAAGAGACATGACCTATTCCTGGGAATAGGTGAGATAGATCTTTTATTTTCCGGCTTCTATTGGTAGCATTAGGGGAAAAAATCATGTTGGAAAATAAATAAAAGTGGAATGCTCTGGTTCTGAATTTTTATACATTGGAAAGTAAGGGATATAGTAGACTGCTTCAGATAATTCAATGTATTTTTTTCCTCTTGCAAAACTAATTCATTATTCCTTCGGAGACAAGTTTTGTAAATAAATGTTCCACATAGAAATTTATCTGAAGTCTAGAGCCATTTGCCTAACTTCTAGGCTCTCAAGCTTGATATTTAAGACAGTGATAGATGAAATAGATAACATAATCATAATGATAATGGCAAAAACCACTCTTGAATATGTCTAATACCTTGGATGTGTCTATAAGCAATTCTGCAATATGAAAAATAATTTAACATTTAACATTCACAGTATAGAATAACTAATTAATGAACCTAATTTATATTGAAAATATGCTGAAAATTTACTAACAGATTGTTGACAGCTCAGTACAATTCATATGCACATGATCTTTAGAAATATGAGATAATAAGACATAGATTGAGACTTGTAAAAACATAGCTGGCTGAAAGTTAGATAACTAGACTTTATAGAGAATTTTAAGAAAAAGATGAGAAAAACTCAAAAAATAGATTAATAACAGAATTTTGAAAAGCATTAGATTTCAGAAAGAGCACCCCTGGCATTGCCACTCATGGAGTCAGTAATTCAAAAGACAAACTTGAGAATTTCTCCCCTAATATCAGCAGAAATGTGTGATAAATTGGTGAAGAGGGATGCAAAAGAAAGCATCCTTTAAGTCTAGTATGCTGTAATAAGTGGTTTCTGGAGGAATGTTGCCCAGTAATATATAAGGTTTGGGCTCCACAAGGTGCAAAGGCACCACTGCCTCACTGACTGCCCTTAAGTCTTGCACCAATCAGTAAGTACTGTCCTTTTCTCAGACAGGTAAAATAAGGGTGTTACAAGGAGTGCAAGTTGAGATAAGTAGACCCCAAACTAGGAATTTTCTTATAAAGAGTTCAAGATCTCCTGGGGCCTTGGGCCTCAAGGAATATTGTTTAACATGGAGAAATACCTGATGTGGTTTGAGATGGATCATAACTGGCTGGGCCTATCCAGAACAGCTGGGGGAACCAATGTCCCAAACTACCACAAGGATATTTGCCTCTCAATCCTGTTGATATTGGCCCAAGACCTCTACATCTGTTAAAAGGCCTATGAGGCTGGGTTCCTCCTGAGCATAGAAGGAAACCCATGCTTGCAGTTTAGAAAACCTGCATCCTAGCAGGTTGATGGGACAAGTAGCAATTACCAGAGATGAATGTTCAGTGATCACATCCTCTCATGAACAAAGCAAATGGAGAGTAAACAATTGTTTGATAGGGACCCCGGAGACTTTGGTGACCATGCAGGATTGAGTGTTCAGTTTTCCAGGGTAGGTGAGGAGGACAGAATAGGCAGCCCCAGTATCAAGAGGAAAGTTTATCAGCCAACCTGCCACCAAGAGAGTTGCCCTTGGCTCCAGTCCAGTCATCGTTATCTGCCAGAGGGCTGACAGAAGTGGGCTCCTTCATTTTTGTACCATGATAAAGTCTGGGGACTGACTCCCCTCCTGTATTGATCCCATAGGACAAAGTGCAATTCAGTGACCTGTTTGATGGCACTGATGACAAGGGTCCTTGGGCGGCCTGTCTTTATTGGAACAGCCCTTGGTCCAATGCCTTTCCCATCAGCACATATGGCACCAGAGTTCCTTTCCTTTGGTGGTGGCTTTGGCCATTGGTCCAAATGTGAGTGCCCCAATGCTGCCATTAACTGGGCACACCCAGCCTGCTTCCTCTGCTCTTTCTCCTGAGCCTGAGACTCGAGCTCAGAGGTTCTGTTACAGAAAACAGAATTAGCAGAGCCCACCATGTCATCCATGGAGGGGGTAGGGTCCTGGACAAGTTTTTAGAGCTTTTCCCTGATATCTGGTGCTGCTTGGGTCAAGAATTTGTCTTTTAGTATACTCATCCCTCGTAGGAGTTAAGATCGAGAGTGGTATGTCTCTCTGTTGCTTCCCAGAGCCAATCCAGGAAGGATGTGGGGTTTTCCTCAGGCCCCTGGGTCATGGTAGAGACCTTGGAAAAATTGAGGACCTTTTGCCTGGTGGCTTTGAGGCCAGCTTGGACACATAGTAGAAAATGTTCTTTCTCACACCTCTCTTCTGAAGAATCATTATTCCACCCTGGGTCAGTCATGAGCACTGCTGTTTCATCCACTGGAAATCTAGGATCTGAGTGGTGTAATCCAGTGGCAAACATTTATGCCTCCATTAACATTCCGCATTTCTCAAAATCATTTAAAGTCTGGCTTAGGATAACGTACATTTTCCAAGCCAAGTCATAGGCTAGACATAAATGATGGAATGTCTCCACATAGCTGTCAGGGTGATTAGTGTAGCTCCCCATATCCTGTTTTATTTGTTTTAATTCTACTAAACTAAAGGACTTATGGAGAAGGGTTGGTCCAAACTCTCCAGCTCTTCCAACAGGGGTAGGAGCTGAGCCACCTTTCTGCCTGGTGGAGGTAGAGACAGCATCACTTTCCCTTTGTGGGGCCCCTTTAGGCCTTACTGGGTATGGGAGCAGCTCAGAATAGGTGGGAACCTGAGGAGGATCTCTTAACACCATAGTTTTACTTGGCTCCAAACACCCCTTACACCACCAAGGATTTTTCCATAAATAAAAGAAAATCTGTACCTATAATATTTTGACCCATTTTCTTTCCCTTTTACAAAAGGAGTCCAATTATCAGATGTGGGGTGATTTAAAGTCCCATGTGGCAGCCACTGTTCTCCACTGTCCAGCTTGTACTGTGGCCAGACGGTTGTGCAAAAAAGATTAAACATTTCTTCTTCAGAGTGTCTGGCTGAAACTTGTCCCTGTTTAAGAGAATGCACCCCAAAAGTGTGTTAGAATGAATTTTTGATCCCTGTGCACCCATCTAAAAGTAAAAAGGCAAAAAAAAAAAAAAGGAGAGAAAAAGGCAGAGACTTTGACGCTGGAGTCTGTTAGGGCTGAGTGTCCCCAGGTAACAACCAGGGTCATCCATTCGAGGAAAGAAGGAGGGAAAAGAGAGAAGCTATACCTACCGGGGTCTGTTAGAGCTGGGCATTCTCCAATAACAACCCAGGCCATTTGGCCAAAGTACTACTCTGGATCTCTCCTTTCTGATTTGTAGGAAGAGGGGCTATTCACAACACCTCAAACCTAAGAGCCTCTTGTTTTTTAAAGCACCAGGACAATGATACCTGTTGGTATAAAGACCTGGTCATTTGTAAAAGTACTTGCACCAGTGATTGGATGGCCAGCCACAATAAGGAAGGCACTTCCTGATAATGCACATCCTGGATTGGAGTGAAAGAAGCAGCTTGATAGTGAAGGAGAAAGGCCCAATTAAACCAGTGGGAAGGAAACATTGTTTAGCCTTAACATGGGAAGGGGTCATAAGGACTTCATCAGATTGGAAAGAAAAGTACATTATCAAAACCAATGTAATGCCTGGAAGCACAAGAGTTACAGCCCAGAGCCCTCTTCCCTAAAGTGAAACAAAATAAAAAAAAATTGCCCCTACTGTAAGGCTGGTGGCAGGCCCCCCTCCCCTCCCTAGATCAAAAAGAAAAGGCTTACGAGACCAGACCTGCCAAGGACAACTGCCAGGCCCCTCTGAAAACAAACAACACTTGGTTGTCCACCCAGATAAGAAAGTTTTCAGTCCCTGGATTCCACAAATACCGCCAGCCCCTCCTATTTCTCGATCACCACCAAAGGTCACCCCAACTCTTCCCGCCAAAAGTCCACAGCTCGCCACAAACAGTATAAAGTCTCCCACCCCTTTCAAGTGGACGTGCCTTCTCAGGCCCACCTCTCTTGGGACCCACAAACCTCGTCCAGGAGCGCACAATAAAACCAAGTTGTTTGGCCACGCTCTCTCTCTCTCTCTCTCTCTCTCTGTCTGCTTCTTTCACCACAGAAAAATTTTACACCTACCATGAGGGATACATCCTCAAACTCCTTATCACTCACCTGGGTTTAGCTGAGAACTCCACTGTGCAGTCTGAGATATGGCTGGGGTGGAGAAGTGAAAGCAAGTACCAGCACCCCCTCAAGCGCTGGCTGCAAGGAGGGAAGATGTGAAGCAAGGGCATTTTCATGGGGTAAAAAAGTCAAGGTAGCTTACTTAGAGTGATATGAATCACAGCACCAAAATGCCAGGTGGTCGTCTGTTATCATTTCTTGTTGTGCTCTTGGCCAAAGAATGACCAGAATCACCAAAAGCAAGTCAAGTATGAAACTAAGTTTATTGAGGAAGGACAGGACAAGAGCAAGATATAGGTTCACAGAGCAAGAGCAAGATACATTCACCACAGGCAACAAACAGACCCCCGTTATAACAAAAAAAGCCTTGGTTATGGTCTAGGGTCTTGTTTTATCTTTTATAGTGTCTAGGTTGGGCCCTCCTCATGGTTCAAACGTCACCATCAAACAACTTTGATAAGCAGTTGGGAGTGATAGAATCTGAGTCTTACCACCCATGCAGATTTCCCATGAGCCTCTCTGAAAGCCCATTTGGGATGAATCAAAATGTAGATTTAAGCTAATGACATGATAATTAGCCTTAGGTTGTTCTAAGTTACCTTCTACACCCTATTGTACCTGTGCTTCTTGGCTTGCAGGCTAGGGAATCCTCTGCCTTTTGTTACAGTTGACATGGTGCTAAGTTCTGATTGACAGATTGGTAGGGCATTCCCTCCATCAGGTGTGGCAATTGCTCAAGGCACCCACCTTTGTCTCCAGGAGGGGCCAGAGATCCCTCACTGTCTACCTAACAGAAAGAATAGGACAACTGAATCCTGTAGGATATGAATACGGAGATCTATACAAGGAGAACAGGGACTGGAGAGCTAACATGCAGGGAGACTTTAGAACAAGTGAAAAACAAACAATACACAACACATAAAACAAGAAAATTCTCCCGAAATAAAGAATATGTTAAATTGCTGCTGGAAAGGATAACTTGACCAAAAAAACTCAGTTCATTCTTCAATAATGAGGACAAAGAGTAAACAGGAACATTAGACAAAAAAGAAGTTGTATCTACTCACATAGCCCTACCACAAGAAAGGAAGAGACAGAACAAGGAGGAAGGGTGTGGCTCTCTATTTTTATAGATGATGTTCTCCACTCTCCACACCTTGGCTATGTTCCCTCAGGCTCTCTTTATGAGGCAGGAACCATTGTTGTTTCCTGCAGGACTGTGTTATTTCCCCTGGTCAGTCCAAACATCATCTAAAAAGTATTTTAGGAGAAGAAAATTATTAATCTGCATCCAGATGAATATTTACTTTCCAATGAGACAATCTAGACATAGAGGTAGGAAATCTAAAAGGAGGTGTCTCTCATTCAGGCCACTTTTTACAGGTGGGGAGCTCATAATTTTCCTTTAATATTTACATTAAGAAAACAGAGAGAATAGATAAAACAATGACAGAACTTTACTTTCAATGTAAAGAGGGAGAAGACATTTAGGGAAAGCCAGATTTCTCTTTAGTGAGAAAGCAGAAAGGGAAAGTATAAAAATATCCACGCAGTAGTGATTTTGTCCTCTAGTAGTAAGACTGGTTAAGAAAGAACACAAATAGAATTCGGAAAATGCAACATGAGCAAATATACGAAAAAAATAATCCAAATGTTCCCAACTATTAAAAAATATTAAGAAACACAGATTATAGGAGTACATAGGAGTAGAGAATATGAATATTGAATATGAATATTAAAATGTGATGTTCAAACTAGTCATTAAATAATAGAAAATAAAGAAAACAATGGAGAATATTTTAGTAAATTTATTACTAATAATGCTCCTGGAGAGATAAAACAGCAATTTCTTTATTTTCCCTGCCTATTTCTCCTGAATTAATGCTTGAAAGGCTCAGTTACCATGAAAAAGAAATAGACAAAGAAAATAGAGGAATAAAACATTGAAAATGGGGGGCAAAGTAGGCTTAATAAAAATTAAAAGTTTTATTTGATATAAACATTTGGATGCAGGTGCACGTGTCTTTTATTATAAAATGTCCTTTTTTCCTTTGGGTAAACACCCAATGGTGGAGAATGCTGGATTAAATGGTAGGTCTACTTTCAGTTCTTTGAGGTATCTTCATATTACTTTCCATAGAGATTATACTAGTTTTCAGTTCCACCAATGGTATAAAAGTGTTCTTTTCTCTCCACATCCATGCCAGCATCTGTTGTTTTGGGACTTTTTGATAAAGGCTGTTCTCACTGGAGTTAGGTGATATCTCATTGTGGTTTTGATTTGCATTTCCCTGATGATTAGAGACGTTGAGCATTTTTAAAGTGTTTGTTATCCATTACTCGATCTTCTTTTGGAAAGTCTCTGTTCATGTCTTTTGCCCACTTTTTAAGGGGGTTGTCTGATTTTTTTTTTCTTGCTGATTTTGGTTGAATTCTTTATAGATTCTGGTGATCAGCCTTTATCAGATGTATAGCATGCAAATCTTTTCTCCCATTCTGTAGGTTGTCTACTCACTCATTGATTATTTCCTTGGTTATGCAGAAAATTTTTAATTTGATCAAATAACATTTATTTATTTTGTTGTTGCTACTCACTATTAAATTGTAACTAATTGAACAACACTTATGTGCACATATGAAAATAAAACTCATCAGAAATCAAGCAGGTGGTGGGGAGGAGGAGAGGATGAGTAAATTCACACCTAATGGGTAAAATGCACACTATCTGGGTGATGGGCACACTTATAAACTTGACTTAAACTGTACAAAAGCAATTTATGTAACCAAAATGTTTGTACCCTGTAATACTCTGAAATAAATGGAATCAAATAATCTGAACTAAATACATATAATGTTTTATTACATATTTTTTTCTGATGCAACTATAGCATCAGAAAGATATTACAAAGATTGATGTTACAAAGATATTATATTTTTGAACAAGAGAGTTACATGATCTTTTATCAGCCTTTTCAAAACTTCTTTTATCTCATTTTCTATTCCACACTTTGAGACAGTCTTATGGTTTAGTTGACATATTGATCATTCATAAAGTGACCTAATATTTGTTCTCACTTAGTAGCTGTTAATTATCTCTAAATTATTGACTTACCTATATAGTCCAAACTTTCAGCTGTATTTAAAAACTATAAAAAGCTAGGATTCTCAATTTGATAGCATACCTTACAAGCAAACTAGATTTGGGAAGTGCTAGTTAGCATATTTTATTACTCTGGAAAACCACTCAAGAACAATTTAAAAGTACTTCTGGGAAAGATGGTGACATGATCCGAAGCTGACTCCTCTCCACCTCCAGAATTCTTAATGAAAGTTTCAAGGGAATATGCAAAATGAAACAAAAAGAATAAGCTCTGAAATGTTTTGCAACTCTAGCCTTATTTTGTGAAAAAGTGGTACATTCACTCATGAGGAGATAGAATTTCTCGCAGATTCATTTACACAGGCAACTATAAGGGGTGGGGAGAGGAAGTGAGAGTGGTTGAGGATCTCTCGGGAGACATACCTTGTAGACACCTTGCTGCTGAAGTATCAAGATTCACCCAAAACCACCGTGGGGAGGCCAAAGACTGTGTGTGTGTGTAAGCTTGCACACATATGTATATACACATATGTAATGCAGAATTTAGTCAGGGACAGGATAGCTGCAAAACCAAGATCTGGACATGGGGTTGGAGATGTTTCTCATATCAGTAGGGCAGAGAACTGGACTGACTTTGGATCCAGGCCCTACCATGACCTTCCCGTGCCCCCACATAGCTAAGTTTCAGGTGAATAACATATCACAGGGTTTTGCAATTTGCCTTTTAAATGACAAAATATATATATTTTAAATTCATACTTATCCACTAATGTACAAACACACACAAATGTACACAGACACACACAAGAACAGAGAAAAATATGCCTAGAGTTAATGAATGCAAACAATTTGATATTTGCCTCAGATATTAATTATAAATTATAAACATTGTACAGATGTAGCAAAACACTCTGTGTGGTACCATTTCTTTCTCAATCTTGTCAGAGGCAACTAAATTACTAACATGAATTTGGCATGCATGTAATCTTCAGTGTTCTTGTTTTAAGAATTTTACTCAGATACTAGCATACTGAATGCATCATTTTTTAATTTTTTTGAAATTATTTTGTGATGTGAATATTTAACTATATATCTAGGTCAATATTTGATTACTGCTGAGATTATAGGCTATGAATATTCCATGTTTTATTTATCCATTTTGCTATAAATGGGTAGTTTGGGATTTCATTTGTTTGTTTTTTAATATATTAAAAGGCCCTACATGATCTGACCCACTGATAAACTTCTTTGATCACACTGGGTACAATTCTCCCACTTGCTCATTTTGCACCAGCCTCCTTGAAATTCCTTAAAAGAAAGAGGAGAGATTGTTGTTTTAAGACACTAAGTTTCCAGGTAGTTTGCTATTCAGGAATAAATAACCAAATACTATGCTCTTTCAAAATCTTTAGCTTCTTTGTTTACATAAGAATGTTAGACTTAGTAATCATGAATGGACTCTACAATTGGCTATTGCTGGTACCTCAAAATGCTACTGACTTTTATGTTAGTTCTTGTGTCATGTTATCTTGATAAATCATCTTTTTATTTCAAATAGATAGTGTTTGTTCCTGGATTTTCTATGTAAATAAGTAAATGCATGTCTGCAAATAATAGGATTTCTCCCCTTTCCATTCTTTATATCTCTTATTTATTTTTCTTTTCTTAGCACACTAATTTAAACTAAGTACAATGTTGAATTCTAGTAGTGGCAGCAAGCATTCTCATCTTTTTCTTGACTTTACTGGGAAACCTCTTAATTTTAGAATTAAGAACCTAGTAAGTTTTGGTAGATTTCCTTTCTCATGTTGTGGTGGACCATCCCCAGCTGCTCCACCAAAACCTCAAATTAGTGAGAATTAGTGAGAAATTAGTGACAGCTCTCAGCCACAGACTAAAAGAGTGTCAAAACCAAAAAGCCTATTTTCTGAGCCTCTTCAATAGGCCAGGCAATAGAGGCCACCTAACATAATGTGCCTACATGACAAATAAGGGGAGTGGGGACAGTGGGTTGCATCCACCTGTATTATGTATTTTTAAATTCATGTGTATTCTTTACATTACTTCTTGGTAAAAGTGAGAGTAAAATAAAATGAACGTTCCCATGGATAAGATCAAGTTCTCATTCTGTCTAGTACTATATCAGGATCAGCATTAGAATCTACCTAGCTCACAGGTTAAAGACGTCTTCTCTTTCTATTTTGCTAAACACTCGCCTTGAATTATTATTAACTTTTGTACAGAATTATATATGCATCCTTTGTGATATTATTATAATAAATAATATTATTTAAATAAATAAATGGGAATATATATGTATAAATATATAATTTGGGAAATTATATTAATAGATTTTTTCTAATATTGAATACTCTTTGCTTTACTGAGTTAGTCATTGTAAAATTGTAGTCAATAGAAGGAAATCTATGTATTTTCATACTTATTATACAATTTTTACAGCTAAAACAGGCTTAAGAGCCATATAAATTTTAGAAGAGAGTAAGAGAATACAGACACTTTCCTACTTAAAATAATATGATTTAAGATTTTTCAACTTTATGATGATGTGAAAGAAACACACATTGAGTAGAACATCAATAAATTATATGAAATATTCAACACTTTATTACAAAATAGGTTTTGTGTTAGATGATTTTGCCAAACTATAAGCCAATGTGAATATTCTGATTACATTTACCATAGTCTAAGCTAAACTATGATGTTCATTAGGTTAGATTTATTAAATGTATTTTGGATTTAAAATATTTTAATATGTGGGTTTATTGGGAAATCAACCATCATAAGTTGAGGAACATCTCTATGCATTTTGGAAGAAATTAAAAGCATTAATAATATAATTTACTTTTTTACTTGCCATATGATTCACTTTGTAATAACTCCAGTTTTCAATCATTTAGCCCCAGTTGGAAGTTCTCCATTCATATTAAGGTTGCTATCATTTAAATAAACACATTTGATTTATAGACATCTATAATAATTAAATTCTTTCTTATATTGGGATGAAGTATTTTTTTTCCTACATTCAATTTAACTTAGTCTTCCGAAGTTATTCAGGATAAGCCTAATCTCTCAACTAAATGCTAGTTTATCAGATATCAGAGACAGCTATCAAAGTCTCTTAAATTGCATCTTTTCCAATCTAAATACATAATTTTAACATATTTCACTATTTCCAGACATAACTATCATAGTTGTTCCCCTAGACCCTCTAAAATTTTGATGCCAGAATAAAATTCAGTGGTGTAGGTACACCTCGACCAGGAAAGAATAGCATATAATTATATCAGTATTTTCCTTACATAATAAAATCATAATGATGCATCTGCAAGTACATTAGATATCTTGGTAGTCATGTAACATTGTGGACTCTTGTATAGCATAGCATTTATAAATTGTTTTCGCCAAGATCACCAATAATTTTCATTTTACTAAAACCAATAGAACTAATTCAATGTTTTCTAGTTTGACTTCTGTTATGGGTTGAATTGTATCCCTCCTGCCCCAGATATGTTGAAATCCCAACATTGGTACCTGTGAATGTGATCTTATTTGGAAATAGGGTCTTTGAAGATGTAATCAAGTAAAATGAGGCCATACTGAATTAGGGTGGGCCCTAATCCAATACGTCTGGCATTCTTTTAAGAAGTGGAGAAAAGATTCACACAGACACACAGAGAAAGCACCCTTTAATGATGGAGCAGAGCTTGGGGTGATGCATCTATAAACTAAGAAACACCAAGGATTGAGGGTAATAGCAGAAGCTAAGAGAAAGGAAGGGAACAGATCTTCTAGAGCCATGCAGCCAGAGTATCCCTTTAATGCTCATTTAACAGTTCAATGCCAGTAATTCTGGTCACATGAATCTCCTGTATGGCTATCTTTAAAGTGGTGATTCAGAGACCCAGATTCCTGGCATCCTGTGACTCCACCATTCTGTACAACCACTTAGAGAAATGCACTGATAGGGACTGGATAAAGAGTGAGAATGAGAGATCATGTATTGGAGATTTTCATGGACCTGACCTAGAAGTCATGCACATATATCCCCTCCCATTCCTTTGACTGGAATCAATGAATGCAGTGACATCCCCAAACCTTGATACAAAAAAAAGCCTTGAAAACAAAATCTAATTTTGTAGGCTAGAGGAAGAATATAAAGATTCTGTGACACTTACAGGTGTCTCTACTACAGTCTACTTGACTCTTCATCAAATATGCATTTTACTCATTCTCACACCCTTAAAGCACTCGATGACTCCCAAGCAATACTACCAGTTACAATATTTAACTCAAAGTTCAGATGATCAGTCATCCAGATGATGAACAACCTCTCTATGAGATTCAGTAATGGCTCTTCCAGGTACAGGAACCTACGCACAAAAAAGAAAAGTTAGCCCCATCCCTAACACACATACTCTTTATTATATACTGAAGCTGGGACATGGAAACACCAGTAGTAACTTCCATATAAAATGGGAAGAATGGGAAACATCCTGAGGGTTAGACCTTGTTATGATCTTTTACCCTGAATATGGGAAAATAATTTAATTAGATAATGATCCTCATGTCTGGGAAGAAATATTTCTTTTGTCTTCTGGGTAGTAGATCTATTTTTTGGAAGGCTTTTTCTCGTCCATTATTCTTTATAGGTACATCACCACTGGGTGTTGGGAAAACATATTCATTGAGGCTAAAGAGACTTTGCACATTGCTTTCAAATGGTAAAAAAATTTAGAGTTTCTAGTGATAGTTTAAGACTTGAACAAAGTTTTTAAGAACAGACTCATAGTTTCATTGGCAATATATTTCTCTTAAAAACTTAGCTGAATGTGGAGAAAAAATAAATGCATGTAATCAACTGAGAGAAGCCAATCTGAAAGGGCTACATACTTTATGATTACAACTATATGACATTTTGGAAAAGGCAAAAGTGTAGAGAGAGTGAAAAAATCAATGGTCATCAGGGGTTGGGGGGAGGGAGGAATAGGTGAAGTACAGAGGATTTTTTAGGCAGTCAAAATATTCTTTATGATAGTACACAATGGTGGATACATATCATTATATATTTGCCCAAACCCATAGAATATAAAACACCAAGACTGAACCCTAATATAAAATATGAACTCTGGGTAATAAATGTACATTTGTCAATTGTAACAAATTTACTATTCTGGTGGGAGATGTTGATATTGGGAAACAATATGTATGTGTGTGAGTAGGGTGTATCTCTGTTATCTCCCTTTCAATTTGACCATAAACCTAAAACTTTCTCTAAACAAGATAACAAGGTAAAAAAAAAACAAACAAACAAACAAAAAAAACTTGGTTGGCATTAATCTATTTCTTTCACATACCAGTTACTTTGTCTAAGGACTTTGTATGCATAATTCTCAAGCCTGATTCACTTCTTTGCTTCCATTCTCACTTGATACCTTTTCTCAAATCAAATGCTGGCTATCTTGAGGATGCCTGAGACATTTCATTTTGTTGGGAAGGTAAAACCCTCACTATCATATTTGGTGTTAGGTTTGGCCATTTTGTGATCTTATTGGAAGTTTTATCACTGAAGACTTTTCTAGAATTTTCTTTACTACTGAGATTTTAAAATTAGCTTTTCTAATACTCTAAGGCATGCCATTTCTATACTTTCTCCATTATTTTTCATTTATGCCTGAAATCTTCCAGTTCTTGACTGATTATAGCACTTTTGTTAATGCAGCAAATGTCATTCTATACACATTATAATCTGGATTCCTTCTAACTACTTTCCATAGAGTTGCAGAATTAATAAGAATGTTATTCCATCATCAGTTATTGAAGTTGATTCTTTTACCAATTTTTTCATAGACTATCAGAATTCTCCATCGCTTTAGCTTCCTATATTTAATTTTTCATTGTCTTACCCCAAATGATAAGCCAATGTTACGTGCATTACATTTTGTTTTATTTTTATACCATGCACTCCACCACTCCCCCATACCATTTCTTGTACCAAATATTATATCAATCAAAATTTAGTTAGGAAAGCAGAATGTGATTGAATTCAGAAGATTATGTAATTAACCAACTATCTATGAAATTAAGGACAGGAATATTGTACATAAATCAAGAGTCCACTACATTTTAGGGAATCAGGAAGTTGCAGAAAGCACAGAAAACTGCCAGCAATGATCATAGTTACTCCAATATCAAAATGGGTGGGTAGAATGAAAGCCCAAAAGGCTACTGTGAAATCTCACCTCTGACAAAATCCACATGTCTGCTGGAAGGAAAAATAATAATGGCTTCTGTTTCACTTCCACCTTTCAAAGTTTACACAATTGTTACACAGTGATGGATATGATCCAGATCCTTGCTGCAGGGATTCTGGGAAATATAACACTCAGATATCCAACCCCTGAAATAGAATAGTAGGAGGTAAGAGTACAAAGTTGTGAAAAGTTTTTGTTTCAGCTACCAACACATTCTGAAATCTTAGACTTGTTTTCAGTGTCCTCATTCTGCCTCTCATTTGCTAAACCTCAGCCATTTTAGATTTTTTAACTGAAACATACAATGTTCTCCTTCAAATATAGATTTTTCATATATTGTTTTCTTCCTGGAATATTTTCTCTTATTCACTCTCCCATTTTCTGGCTAACTCATACTCAGTTCTTCAAATCTCACATCAAGCAGCACTTTCTAAGAGTCTTTTTTGAATTCCTAATATAGCTTAAAGCATACTGTTACATATTCCTACTGTACCATGATCTTTAAATTTCTTAGTTCTTAATGTGTAGCACACTTGGTAAATTATTGAGCATACATTTCCCTCACTATATTTTTATTGCCATAAAATTATGAAATATATTTATCTTATTTACTACTATTTCCCTATTAACATTCTCTAAAATGTTAACCTATTTCAAATTTATTTAACTACATATTACATAAGAATATTTTTTAAATAGTTTCAAATACTCTGCTTAAATTTATTATTACATTCCTTTCATCTCTCAAAAAGAAGATGTGAAGTTAGTCTAGCATGACTTTGGGATAATTATTCTTTTAAAAAATAAAATAGAATCAATTATATGACCACTACAGTAATTGCATACTGGTAAATGTTATCTAGCAATGGAATGGACAATTGAGCCAGATTAAATAGTATTTACTGAGTGCATAAAACATAATTATAAGGTGTGTCTACTCATTGCTGAAAAGGGAAAAGATGAGTCAAAAAATCTCCTTCTTTCAAGAATTTAGTTTAAGAATGCATGGAAGTAGGATACAAACAAGAAAATAACACAAACAACTAAAATATTAAAAAAAAAAACTCAAGTATTGTCATTTTACCCAGCTATCATTTGGAATTCATTTTGTAAGAGACATTTTGTCAAATGCATTATATTGGAATCTACATGTTTTATATGAACCTTTTGTGTGTGTGTGTATGAACGAGGTGGTATCTTTTTTTTTTTCTTTTTGCCCATAAATCAACTAACCAAAGAGGAGGAGCCCATCTTTAATTAACAAAACAAATATTAGAAACTCAGGACCTCTAAGTTGACAGCAATGCAGTTCTTGCCAAAGTCTCATAATTTGAGACATCCAATGTTTGAGAGAGGCTGTCATTTGGATAGGTTAATTATCTCTTCCTCCAGATTCTCTAAGTTCTACCTGCTTCAAGTTAGGTTTTTAGGAAGCAACATATTTGGATTTCATGATCTCAGCACCCTATAGAAAGGTCTTCATTGAATTATTTTCAATGTTAGAACTGCACCTTTTATAGCTGAACAATGTCCATGTTTTATAAGATTGTGTGAAGACCTTACCCATTATGTTCTTCAATGACCCTAACATAAGAAACCACATGTTAAAGCCTCCATTCAGTTTTGAGCCAAGAAAATGTGTATGCAGGCAATCTTGGAAGAAAAACATTTTTCCTTTTTGCCTTGGCTGACAAGATGAACAAACATAAATTCAGTGTTTATCTTCAGTGATTGACTCATCACAGGTGCCTGATAACAGCAATTCTTCTGTTCCCTTAAAGTGCTTTTTTTCTTGGCAGGCCCTGGAAGGAATGTTTAACAGAGTTGCTTTACACTGCATTGAAGCTGATTCAAATTCTTTAAAAAAATAACAAAACAAAACAATAAGGCTCTAAGTATAAATACTAAATAATCAAATAAACAGGATAATTACATAATCATGCTATCAATCGAATAATGCATGAAGTATCAGTAAAGACAAACCTTAATTTTTATAAAATGAAGACAGTTACTTCATTTTATATATTTTCTTCATTATGACAAGAAAAAACTTTCTATGTGAGTTAATGTCCTGGGGAGACTTCTATTGTTTTCTTTAAGAAAAATATTGATTGATTCATTCAAATTTCTTTACATTTTCATTTATCTATTTAAAAGTATATTTGAGTAGTTATCATGCATTAGTATACTAGATATTGTTTATAATATGAATAGTGGTAGCAAGTCTAGAGAAACAAAAGTATGAAAATATTAATTTGAGTGGGAATTATTATACTTACATTTATCTTCAAATAGATCAAAATTTCTCAGGAAAAAATGTGATTCAAATGGTAGTTGAACAATAATACTACTAGATATTACTACTAATAGAAAGTAAATATGTAAAATTTGGTTATCATGTAATAAGAATATCTTAATCGCTTGTTATGATTTTGAAAAACATGCTTTACTACAGAATATAAGGAGGCATTTTTAAAGTTTTTCATTTGGCTTTTTGTTTGTCTATGTGTTTTGAAATAACAGCATGGTGTGATAAGCCAAATTAATAAATCTTGTTTAGGTCTTTCTTAGAGTAGTGAAAGAATAAACAAGAAAAACATTTTCTTATTATATTCTCTTCATTTGAATGACTATGCAAGTTGAGTCCTTCTGCTAATTCAAATATCAATAAAGTCTGTATATGTCTTGCTTATTGAAATAAAATAAAAGATTAATGACTTATACCTCTGATCATTTTAAAAGTGAGAATTTTTAAAATTTTTTGTTAATTCCCAATAGCTAACATTCCTCTTACTCATGAGTTAGATCTGATTAATGTAAATCTATTCATATAGAATTTAACATTTGAAAGCCTAGGTATTACCAGAGGAAATGTAGAATGGCCAGTGAAACAGTTGTCATTCAACATTTTTATATAGCTTACTTTCCATTATGTTTACATGAAATAACTTTTTTGCAGTCAGGGAGGTATCACTGGAAAAAAGATATGTAATGCAAACAATAATTTGAAAATTTAAGAATTGATATAGTTATATTAGATAGAGTAAACTTCATAGCAAGGAAAATAAGCATAACAGAAGAATAGCATATAATGATAAAAGGGTCTATATACCAAGAATGCATAGCAATTCCTAAATGTTTATGGACCAAACAACAGAGCTACAAAATATGTGAAACCAAAACTGATAAAAGTAAAAGTAGGAATTGACAAATCCACAATTATATTTTGTGGTGCCAGTATACCTTTCTCAACAATTAATAAGCTTGTTGAACAAAAAAAATCAACGAAAATATAGAGAATCTCAACAATACCATAAACTATCAACAAAAATAGGATCTGGTTGACATTAATAGAACACTACATCCAACAACAGTGGAACACACATTCTTTCCATGTATCCACAAAATGTACACTATGATAACCATAAAAAAACTTCAATGGATTAATTAAAATCATACATATTGTTCTCTGATAAAATGAAATTAAACTGGAAATCAAAACTATAAAGATAACAAGAAAATACCCAAACACTTAAGAATAATGCAACATACTTATAAAATATACATTTTTCAAACAGAAGTTATCAAGAAAAATAAAAAAAAAACACAACTGAATGAAAATGAAAATAAAAACATATCAACATTTTTGGAACACATTAAAGCAAGAAAATGTATACTACTAGATTCACACAGTAGAAAGAGAAAATATTTAAAATCAATAATTTTGTCTCCTCCTTCAAGAACTTAGAAAAAGAAGAGCAAACAACCCCATCAAGCACAAGGAAAGAAATGAGAAAGACCAGACATCAATGAAACTGAAAATAGAAAACAATAGAGAAAAATCAATAAAACGTAGAGCCAGTCGCTTGAATAGATTAATAAAAGTAACAAGCTTCTATCAAAATTGACAATAAAAAAAGACACAAATTACCAATTTCAGAAAAGAACAAAGGATATTATTACAGATGTAAGTCCTATCTACTGGGGAGGCTGAGGTAGGAGGAGCTCTTGATTGTTTACAGCTGCAGTGAGCTGTAATTGCACCACTGTACTCGAACCTGGGTAACAGAGTCAGACCCTGTCTCAAAAAAAAAGAATTCATCAATTTATAAAAAGAATTACACCATGACTAAGTGCAATTTATTTCAGGGATATAAAGCTGGCTCAAAATTTCATTGGATCATCAATATACTCCTTCATATTAATAGGCTAAATAAGAAAAATCACATGCTTATATAGTCGATGCATAGAAAACATTTGATACAAATTTCTAGAAAAATAGGAATAGAGAGGAACTTCTTCAGTACAACATCTGCAAACACCCTAGAGCTACCATTATATTAAATTGTGAGAGACTGAGTTCTTTGTATGGTCAAAAACAAGGCAAGAATGTACTTTCTCACAATTGTCACTCGACAGAACAGGGTACTGGAAGTTCTAGCAAGTGCAATAATATAAGCACACAAATTGGAAAGGATGGAATGAAAATGTTCCTATTTGAAAAGGAAATGACTATCTCATAGCAAATCCCAATGAATCTATAAAAACCCTCTTAGTACTTATAAGTAAATTTACCAGGGTCACAGAAATGAATGTACAGAGACCAAAATTAACATTCAGTAATTTTTACAATCACTCAAAAAAAACAAAAAAAAACAAAAACTTAGGTGTAACTCTAACAAAACACGTACAGGACTTGTAAACTGGAAACTATAAAACTCTAATAAGAGAAATCAAAGATTTAAATAAATGGAAAGAGATTTTTTGTTCACAAATTGAAAAACCTCGACATATAAAAGATTACAAATTGTTCCAAAATTGATACACAGGTTTGATATAATTGCTATTAAATTTTCAGCCAAATGTTGTATATAATATGAGATATAAGAATTATAAATAAATATGTACATATAAGATTTATCTTTTATATATAAAATATACATATACACATATATAAGTATATATGTATATATAAAACTGTAAGTACATAGTTTACAATAAAAAACATACAAAGAAAGTACATTATAGTCAAATTGTTGAATAAAGAAAATCTAAAAAAAATATTCTTAAACAAAACAGTGAGACTTATGGATGACTGATCAACAGAAGCATGAAATCAAGAAGAAAATGGAAGGCCATATGCAGAGTGGTGAAAGCTTGACTTCTATGCATACTGAAAATATCCTATAAATACGAAAGCAAAGACATTTCATTTTGGACAAGGCAAATCTGAGATAATGTGCCATTAGTGAACCTGCAAAAATGAAATTTGAAAGGGACAAATGTATAAAGAATGGCATAAGATATTACACTGTGATTTATAGTCACTAAAAAATTTGAAAGTAGAAAAATATCTAACTCTGGAAATTGCAGCATCACCATTAATTGTTTTTGAATGTGGCTTTGAGTGCTTGTTTGTTTAGATGGAACAGTTAAGTAAAAACTATAAACTCCCTTTATTCATAATATGAACATAAAATGAAAACTACATACAAGCAAATAAATTATGCATGATGAGAAACAAGAAGTTTGTTTACTGAAAGCTGCTATTCCTATATCTCACATAACATTTGTTCTTTTATACACAAATTCTATTACTAAACTGTAAAAGGCTTGGAATTGTAAAACTATGCCTAGCATGTGAGTTAGCAGTAAATGTTTCCTGAACTTTTTTTTGAAATGTAAATATGATTTCATCAGTGCATTTCTAATTAATACCATATTATTAGTTCATCGAAGTGAAAATAGATGAAAATGCATAAATATCAAAAACTTACAGAGGTGTCAGAAAGTTTACCTTGGAAAGTGAATTGGAAACCAACCAGGGCGCAGTCCAGTGGCATTTAGCATTCCTATCTCCCATAAACGACTGCTTTATGTGACATAATTATTATCAGCATTTACCCTGGAAACAGTTAATCCATTATTTAATATGTATTTGGAATTGAGTCAAGGAAAATATCATATGGAAAGAAAGAAGTTCTGTGGTGATTTGCAGTCTTTGTGAGTAACTCATGCTTGTAAACCCAGCTGTATGATTGCCTCCATTTAATCCGTCTTTTTCATTTTTAAAAAGCCACCAGTTATCTTGAAAAATAAAATAAAATAAAATAAGCCTCTTTTTCAGAGATGGAAAATTGTATCTTAGTGTAATGGTAACATAATGCACTGATGCTGATAACAAAATGGAATAAAGAAAAATTAAAGACATTTACAGCCTGGCTCTTACAAGATGCATTCACGTTCCTTTAACTGAATTTATATAAATGAACACAAAAGAAATAATACATTCCACAAGTCAAGAAAAGATTATAGCAGGAGGGCTGAGATAGGAAGAAATGTGGAGGGAGGATGGGTGGTGCTGAACCAAAAACAGGAAAGTCATAAGCTGGCAAGAGAGAGCAGAACAAAGTGAGCATGGAAGGAACAGTGTGACTTTGGCACTAGTGGGCCATCTCGGATGCTGTATTTGGTGCTTAGGTTATGTTCAGTTAGCTGTTTGTGGGTTTGCAAAATGAAGAGAACATGCAAAGTTTCTACCAGGATGGATATGTGAGAGGTGAGAAACAGATTTTCAGGCTTCTATCCCACATTTGTCCTTAAAATTCAGCACATACAAATTATGAAAAAGGAAGAGTCTGAAATATACTGCAGGGCACAAAAGAACCATGTGTTGTGGTCGTGCTTGCCAAGACCTCAAAATTGAGTCCCTCTATAAATTCTTCCTTCAGTGACACAGAATAAGATAGAGGCATGCATCACTTTCCAAATTATATATTATGATGGAATCAAGTTCTGTTTCTCACATTATGATAATCTGAATTGAGAATCAGGGTCATATTTTTAGTTCTGTTAAATGTACATTTGGTCTCAAGAATCATTATACTTCATTACTTGATTTTATACAAATGCACACATACACATACACACTAAAAATCCCAAATACTAGAGCAGAAGATCCTATTTGAAGCTAGGCAAGAAGTAATGCATTACAAAGAGGGCCATGTTACTACTCTGCTGGAAAAAGAAAAAGAAAAACAAAACCAAAAAAAACCAAACTCCTTAATGATTCCCCATTAATAGTCTTATAGTAAATTCCAAATTCTGTAGCAAGGCACATAAATGATTCACAATCTGGATCTTGCTTAGGGACACCTCTCTCCTCTCACTCTAAGGTACATACATAATAATATAATAAAAAGAAGTAACACTTACTGAATACTGACTATAGATGCCAAGAACCCTTCTAAGTATTATACATTCTAACTCATTTAATTCTTAAGCCATATTTCAAGGTATGTATTCTTATTGTTCTTACTTTATAGGTGAATAAATTGACAGAGAGGTAAAATAATTTGTCCCAATTTACATTTATAATAAATGGCAGAGGGCAAGATTCAAACCCAGGTTCTTTAAATGTCTCCAAAAGTGATGCACTTTCTCTGACCTCTGAGGCTTGAACAAGAAACATCCCTCCTACATGCTCCTCTAGCACATTCTAGACTTTCTTTCATTATATAAGTTAATGGTAACAGTGATATTTTTGGCTTATTTGGCTGCTCACTGTAATGTAACTATTTATTGATTATAGCACTTCACTGTATCCTGTTCACCTCTTCATTCCCAGCATCTAACATAATGATTGGTCCATTCTTGAAGCTTAATAAATGTTTGTTAAATGACCGACAGATACTCATATTGATTATTTTCTCTGTTCCACACTTTCTGTTAGATTATTAATAGTTCTCCATGAGTGATGCTGATGAAATCCATAAATGAGTGAGTCAATTGAGTGGTCAGGTCACTTCCAACGTGATGTGACTACAGATGAACTAAAGCCGCAAATTATAATTTCTATTGCTTTTTGGAGAATCAAGAATTTCTATCTTTAGATTACTTTCTTTAAGTTAAAGAATGTTTCCAAAGATAGCCCCATTGGAGGTACTGATCAACCTTTTAACCTTTGAAATAATACTTCATTATTTCGTCATTTGGGTTCTTTCTTTCTCTCTATCTCTCTGCTTGAGCAGCCACCTTGCCTTTCCTGCCCAAATTGGAGATGTGTCAAGTAAAAATGCAAGTATTCCCTGAACAGGAAAAGTTACAGCCCTCTTTCCTGTTTTAGAAATTACCGAGTTATTTAAATATAAGTGTTGAATTAAATGCCTTCTCACCCTTCAGCAAGTAATGCATTCTTACAGAGGTGGGATGGTTCATGAAATGAAGGGCCTGGTCATGGAGCATTTTTAAGGCAGAGAGATCTAGGATGGCTCATGGAGGCACTGGGTTAATAGATGAAAAGATGATGCTGTGTATTACAGTGAAATGAAACAGAATGTCCTTTTAAAAGTGAGCCAAACACCCTTATTAGTTACAGAAAAGGCACAAATTAAAGCTCCTCACTTTAATCTATCACCTGTGATAGATGCAGATTTGGGAGAAATTTCTCAATAAGTTTGAGCTTCCATTGCTTTACACACATTGCTTTGTAATGGTTTGAACTATTGTTCATAAGGTCTGGGTGAACTCTATTTATAAAGCTAGATGGTTGTATATTAATGCAAGTCTAAAAGGATCCCAGAGAAGGAGAGGGAGAAAACAGTGTTAACATTTAGTGTTATCTAAAATTCAAGCACAATGTGGGGGCTGAGGCAGTGTAGGGGCAAAGAATGTGCAATACAGGACAAAGGGACAATGTCCTGAAAGGTGGGGCTTCTGAAGTGAAGAGAAGATGGGGAAGAAGCCTCCCCAGAAAGATGGGAAGAGCAATCCCACCGTGATGTTCACCAGATAGCTTTGTTCATCAGGCTCCTGACATAAGAATTTGATTTGCCAAACTGCATCAAATTGAGGATTTCAAAATATCAACTATGCTACTCAAAAAAAGAGCTTCACACCCACCCTCTGCCTTAGAATTTCCTACTATCTCCTTCTCTACTGGTGAACCCCTGAGAGCTGAGTTGTCTGGTCAAAACAGGCAAGAATCAGCAAACCAAGGGTCCTCTGCATTTTCTCTCCATCCTCATCTAGAAACTATTTACCACTTCAAATCCTCTAGTTGTATTCATGGACTGGCTATTTTTAAACATATTATGCTTTTTCATCTGTGTGTGTGCATATATGTAAATATATGTATATATATGTATATTTTAATTTCACCATCTCCCTAAAATGCCCTCTCTTTCCTGTTCCATTTGCTCAATACTTCTCCTTATCAAGTCTTAGTTTTAAAGTCATTTTCTCTTTGAAGTTCATTTTGATCACTTCCATGAGATAGAATTGTCCATGCCCCTTTTTATATCCCTTCAAAACTAAATATCGGAGGGAGGGGGAAGATGGTGGATGAGAAAAACCACCAGCCAGAGCGTCTCTGTAAGAAAGACAGATTTTAGAAGAAAGTGAAGAAAAAAAAATAAACAAGCAGACAAATATAGATCAGACGAGGGTCAGAAGGAAGGGTGCCTTAAAATACAGAAGATCCCAAGGGAAGAAGTTGCAGAGGAGAACTGGAAAGGCCCCTGAGAGACTTGGAGACCAGCAACAAAGGTAGGTGGAGCAGTTAAATTTCCCCTCCCTTACATAGGACTGCTGGTGGGGTCCCAGGCTGTTGGAGAGACCTGCCAACACCAGCCCAGAGACGACGGCCACCAGTAAGTGGTGTGCCCCTTGTGGACAAGGCACCAGGCTCCCAGATCCTTTGGGACACCTCCCAGCCCTCAGACCCAAGCTAATTGGCAGGCGCCATATTGCTTCATTCTCCCCTTCCCCTTCCCTACCTGCGGTTCTCCAGAGAGACAATTTAGCCACCACCCAGAGGCATTTGCAGGGAATGGGATCTTTCCTTTTGGGGCCCTACAGTAGACTGAGGGGTAATCAGACTGTGAGGTCTCTACCCTCCAGCCCTCCCAGGTGCTGCTTGCCTGGTGATTGCAGGAAAGTGGGGCAAATCCCAAGGTGGAAAGACATGGATCCAGCTTGGGCACGCTGTGTGTGACATGAGACCAGCACTCCTCTCCCTGACAGGGTCAGGATTGATCTCCAGGGCCCAGGGGACAGGCCTGAAGACCAGATCTCTCGTATACTCAGGTCTTGATCGCATTGCCCCCGGGGCACAGAAGGGATATTTGTGAATGAGCCTACTGAGGTATCTGTGCCCTCAGTGGCAGATCAGCATGCTTGAGGGGCAACCCTTCTCCCACGGGAACTCCATGATATATATATACCACATGTTATTAATCCACTCATGTATTGATGGCCACTTGGGTTGTTTCCACATCTTTTAATTGTGAACTGTGCTGCTATAAACGTTCAAGTGCAGATGTCATTTTATAGAATGTCTTTTGTTCTTTTGGGTAGATGTGCAGTAATGGGATTGCTGGATCAAATGGCTTGTATCTCTTTGAGGTATCTCCATATTACTTTCCACAGAGGTTGTACTAGTTTGCAGTCCCACCAACAGTGTATGAGTGTTCCTATCTCTCTGCAAACATACCAACATTTATTGTTTTGAGACTTTTTGATAAAGGCCATTCTCCTTGGAGATAAGTAATATCTCATTGTGGTTTTGCTTTGTGTTTCCCTGATGATTAGAAATGTTGAGCATTTTTTCATACATTTGTAAGCCATTAGTCTATCTTCTTTTGAAAAGTTACTTATATTATTTTTCAGGAACTTGGGGCCAGCTCGTTTCCAGTTCAAACCAGTTGAGGCGTAGGTAGAACAATCCCTGTGTTTCTGGCATGAAGCCCACTTGGTCATGATGGATTATTTTTCTTTATAAGCACCTGAATTCAGTTTTCTAGGATTTTGTTGAGAATTTTTGCATCCATATTCACAAGGGATATTGGTCTGTAGTTTTCTTTTTTTGTTGTGTCCTTTCCTGGTTTTGGTATCAGGGTTATGTTGGCTTCATAAAATGTGTTGGGGAGAATTCCTTCCTTCTCAATGTTGTGGAATAATTTCTGCAAGATAGGCACTGGTTCTTCTTTGTAGATCTGGTAAAATTTGGGTATGAAACCATCTGGTCCAGGACCTTTCTTTTTAGGAAGGTTTTTTATTGCTGTTTCAATTTCGGTACTTGATATTGGTCTGTTCAGGAATTCTATTTCTTCTTGATTGAGCCTAGGGAGGCTGTATGTTTCTGAGAATTTATCCATTTCCTCCACATTTTCCAGGTTATGTGCATAAAGATTTGTATAGTAGTCATAGATGATATTTTGTATTTCCATGGCATCAGTTGTAATTTCTTCTTTTTCATTCCTGATGGAGCTTATTAGAGTTTTTTCTTTTCTGCTTCTTGTTAATCTAGGTCAGCTTGCAATAAGAACATCTGGTATATACAAATGACTATTGATATTTCATAATGTATGGAAAGAACCTCTACTGAGAAATGCAGGGGAGTAGATTTGGGATGTGTTTCTTTTTACAACACTTAGTCCAAGACCAGTTAGTTACTTCTGGTATCTTGGAATTACTTAAGTTTTCAAAACATAAGAAAACCTCATCAATGAAATGAAGATAACTAAGAAAAGCTTATATCTTAATGGCAATTATGGGATTAAAGAATGTTACAGTCTATTATTTGCTCTGTTAATTTCTTTTTCCAAGATGACAAGTTTCCTTTGTGTGTTTTTCTGCATTAGTTGGGATTAGTCCTTGCTAACATTTGGAAGAATAAATAAACCCTACAGACTCAGAATATAAAAACATGACTGCTGTTTATAAGAAGTACGTTGCAAAGAGAAAAGAGGAGATGATCAGACCATAACTTCACACATCAAAATGTCAGGCCATTTTTATTCTTTTGTTAAACCAGGATCCCTCTGAGATCTTCTTTGATGTCAGAGGAGAAAGAGCTGTCTGGGAACATTGAGGCAGGGAAGGTTAGATCTGATGTTCACCAGAGAGAAGGAAAGAAAATCTTGTATTATTAAGTTAGTTCATTAGTACTGATAAGATGCATTTGAAAGAGAACATAATATATATATGTACAAATAATTAAGATTAATAAAAAATCATGGGATTTTTCCAGGATGATAAATCTTTAAGATTTACAAAGAGATCAGGGTTTGATATTAGTGAGAAGTTGGGTGGGGGATAGGGAGGTGAGTGAGTGTTTAAAACATTAACTCATCTTTGTGTTAGTTGAGATGTTTATCTTTTATAGCATTTGACATAAAGTTATATTGATTGTATAAAGACTAACTTCCTTGTCATTGAATGTAAGAGAAAAATATATATCTAACAGAGTCATAGTCATGAGAAAATATTTATTTCCCTGTTTTGTGTGAGAAATCTAGATTAAAGACTAAAAATCCACACAGAGAATAAAATTAGATTAAGACAAGGCCCTGTCATAGAAGATTTCATAATGTAACTCTTTAAGATAATTTATTATACTCAAAAATTATTTGCAGAAAATCATATTTGTTTTCTCTTGTGCATTTTCCACACATAGTAAATTTTCTTTTCTTTATGTCAGTTTTAGTGTTAATTTATTTTCATGAGCCTTAAAATAAAGCACATCGAAATTGGTAGGTAGTATTTGGGGAAAATATTTTCCCATTTTTGTTCTTATTATTTTATTTATTTACTTTTTAGGATATACAGAGCACTTTCATAATACAGAAAGCATATTGCCATTCCTTTGCAATTTTAATAATGTTTTAAATTTTGATTTTTCCTTCTTCCAATCCAAGGACCTGTGCTGGTGCTACTTTTTTCTTTTTTGTCCCTTATAGCTATTGGTTCCATCTGGAGTTTAGTTTTTCCTCACCAATTATTCTAATGCAATATTAAAATAATTATTTCTTTGCTTACTTTTTAAAAGCATTTGGATAAATATAAAGGAATAAATACATTATAATTTCCTTTCCATGTAATACATATGAGTAAAAAGTATATGTCTTATCTTGTTGTTGTATAATTATGAGGATTAACTTTATCCACAAGGCTTTCATAAGATGTACATGTGGGAGGAAACCACCCTTTATTCTCTCTGCATGGCGCTTTATCAGCTTTCATCAGACCACATAGACAATGAAACCAAATGAAATTTCAGTGCATTCTTTACTGAAAATAGATAATCATTTCATGGTGATAAATAGTGTGCATGACTCTGGTGGGGGTTGTGATACTGGTTTCAAGCCTAGTTAAATCATTGCCTGTCCAGACTTGAATAGTATCTCACACTCTAGAATTTTAGGGCTGGTCCATACAGCACTCCTCCCTGTGCTTTCAAGGAATCTCAGATATAATACACCAGGTCTCATCTAGAATGCTTTCATTGCTCCTCAATTCCCACAGCCCTGTGCCCTACTTTCTCTACTTTTTCTAGGATTTACCATTCTTCCCCATAAAAACAACCAACTCCCAGTATTTCCCTTGGTTGAAATAGCAAGTTTATTATTTTTATTTTACCTGGTAGCTCTGCAAAGGCAAGATGTGAGCCCTAGTTTAAAGCATGTGGATCTATTGGTGGTGAGGAAAGGAAGATCTTTTACCCATTGGGACTGGGCAGGAAAGACAATGGTGGGAGGGGGTGTAGTTTTCTTCCTGAACTAGTCTGGGAGGGCTACCATAATAAAACTGAGTTGCTTAAACAACAGAAATTTAATATATTTCTCATAATTCTAGAGGCTAGAAGTCCAAGATTAGGGTGTCTCTGAAGGTTTGTTTTTTTCCTAAGGCCTCTCTCGTTAACTTCCAGATCACTACCTTCTCACTGTGTCCTCACATGGCCTTTTCTTTGTGCACAGACACCCCTGGTTTCTCTTCTTCTTACAATCATACCAGTCCTATTGGATTAAGGCCCTGCCTTATGGCCTCATTTAACCCTAGTTATTTCTTTAAGGGTTTTATCTCCAAATATAGCCACATTGGAAGTTAGGACTTTAACATATGAACTAGGGGCCGGGGGCGGCACACAATGGCACAATTTAATCCATAACTCTTCCGTTTTGGCAGTTGGAATTTTTCTAAAATACGTATAATCTTGTATACTTTACACCTCTAGTATTAGAATTTCAGAGAGTTCTTGACTCTTATTATATGACTAATATATTCGTATTCCACCTACTAATATAACTTTTTCTTTTTAACTTCTGAATGTATATCTATAACTTTATTTGGCTTCATTTCAATTATTCAAAAATGATTTTTATTTTACTTCTTCAGTGTGGTGCAATATATATCCAGAGCATAATTAATTTTAAAGGAATACCAAAATGCCCAGAAGATTCATTGAGTTTTTCATATGACACCATTTCAATATTGAGGTAGTAACTTTTCTTCTTTCACTTAGTAAAGTACTCAGAAATCCTGTCAGTCTCTTAGAGATTGGTGTGAGTATTTACATACACAGACAACCTTACTTTTTGACAAAGTGTTGAAACTGTTGGATACTAAAATATATTCTGAAAGCTAGGAGCATTTCAAATAAATTTAAAAAAAGACATTATTACTTTTTTTTTTCCTTGAAAATATATGACAAATATCTCAAACGAGTGGTTCAGCAATCAAACTTCACAAACAAATTTGTTTTGTTTCTTGTTTTATCATTTTTGTTTTGTTTTGTGTTTGTTTCTAATAACATAGAATGCTTTGAGGCAAGGATAAACTTTTTAATTCACCATAGTAACCACTACTTTCTGCTGGCTCTATCAAATCATCTGATTAGCCTATAGTGACATGTGAGGCTTGCATTCTCTGATTTAAAGGACAAAAAGTATGTAGTATAGGAATATTTATAGAACAGCAATTTTTCCCTATTACTAGAGTCTCAAAAACATCAGGGTAGTTGATTGGGAAGTTTGAGGTGAAATCTAATTTTTAGATATGTCTTCCAGTTTTTCTAATGTGAATATATATAAATAATTATTTTTACATTTTAAGTAATTGTATACAAAATCATGGACTACTACAAGTTGGCCAAAACAGATGATGCATTTTATAAAATATCAAATAATATGCATTGTTAAGAATTCAAATTTAGAAGACTTCATATTAAAATTCATATCTTTCTCTAAAGATCAGAAAAATTAGTGAAATTGTCTGAATTCCCACAATCCGTATTTCAGAGCATCAGTGTCTACTGTAGTCAGTCACTCACATGCTTTGTTGTTCAAAACAGTCCCAACTAGTCCCTGTGGCTTTATACCCTGCTTAGTTGTTCACCCCTTTTATGCATGTGATGTTCCGAGTCCCCATAGCATTTGAGTATGTGACTACTATTTTACATTCCTACTTAACTTGATGAGAACTGAAAAGAATCAAATCAAACAAGTGTAAGCAAAACAAATGGAATTTATTGGATCACGTAACTAAAAAGTCCAGGGATGAAGTGTTCTTAAGGCACAAAAGAATGCAGGGACTCAAATAGTTTTGTTAGGGCTCTAATTTCCTCTCCCCTTCATTAGGCTTCCTTTCCTCTTTGACTTTATTCTCGATTTAAATAATATTTAACCTAAATTGTTTGTATACCTAGAAGTTTTAGAAGGAAGAAAGCATCTCTTGCTGATATCTTAAACAAATGTCAGGGGTAACTGTCATTGGCTTAGGTGAAGCCATAGTCTCCATTCTTAAGTAATACTGTGGCTAGTGTTTGAAGTTCTCCAATTAGGTTTTGGTCATGTGCCCAGCCTAGATTTCATTTATCACTGGAACAACATATACCGATTGGGGGCTGTGCATGTAGAGATTCAGGTCAGACAGAACAAACTGCAGATTTTCACCAATCTCTTACTGCCTAGAATTCACATATTTTACTCAATATAGACAATTTTAAAACAACTTTTCCTAACATGGTACAATTATACCATAAACCAACATAGAAACATTTCAATTTTTTCCTAATATGGGACCTAATGCCTCATGCAATTACTACAGAAAGCTCCTAGTCCAAGCCATCTGGTTCATAAGCCTTTCTTTCCTCAAGATCAGAAGTGACGTCTTGCAATCTGGAACCTACCCCCATCATACTCAGTGTACAGTGGCCAGTAAGTATTACTGACTCTTCAATAATAACTTCATTTGGACAGTGACGATGGGGAAAGAATATAGAGTATTCATCTGTCCACGCCAAGAACAATGTATTTTATGTAGATATAAAAAGGAACCCCTGCTCTGAAGTGAGGAGAGTCCCCTGGTCAGGCTATCTGGCTGTTACTAACTCTGCAATTTAGAAGCTTTCACTTTCATATTTTCCTATAACATCACATTTGAGAAGGAGATTTAGAAAAATATCTTTCTGGGCATTGCTGTGACTTGACATACCTTCCCGTCGATAGAAGTTTGGATCATGGTGCCTGGTGATTGCTTTAGTTGTTAAACAATCATACAATTTTGTTTCCCAAACTTGAGAGTTTATCAGGCAACAAAATTAATTCCATTTAAACTTCTGTTGGCTTCTCATCAATTTGTATTCACTCCACTCCTTGATATAATAACCAAAACTGATGATCTAAAGGCTTTTAATTTGTACCCCATCCTAGGTGTTTGTCTCTTGGCAATAAGCCCTTGAAAATGTTTTGCTCACATCTCTGATATTTAGAGTAATAGCTTTGGCCTGGGTCTTCACCTTTAAAACAAGAATGTACCCCTGCCTCAGAGTGACTCTTAGTAAACTGCTCTTTTAATTTTCATTTTGGTGTGGACTCAATTTTTATTATTTTTAGGCAGTTTGTATAAGTCCAAAGATACTTGGGAGGTATACATGGCTATGATTTAGTCCCTTTTGTAGCTTATCTTACTTTCTGTGTTGTGTAGGCTTGGAATGTGGATTTTTCAGCACTAAGATGTACATGACTATCTTATTACCAGGTATCCTGGATTGAAAAACACTGGGAAAAAAATATTCTCCAAGTCAAGCTGTTTTTTTTTTTCCTTCAATTTTCTCCTTAGATCAGAATCTCACTTATTTGTAAGAATTTAGTTAAGATCATAAGTAACAAACTTATTTAAATATTCTTTTGTTTTTATATCAATTCTCCTAAAGTTCAAGCCTACATAAACACATGGCCTGAGTCCCAGTGTCCAACGACTAAGAATTTACCATGTGGGAAAGGTTGACCCCTTTTAACCTGAGGCATATTATCCACCACCTCAGCCTCTATAATTCCACACTTGAAGATATGTCATTTGCAAAATCCCTTTTGTTCAATTTTTAAGTTACCATATGTCATTGTTTCTATTTGACCAATTTTTAAAATTTTAATAATTCTGACACAGATTAATTGTGCACTCAATGTTTAATTGACAACTTTTAATTTTTCTTTTGCTAGTTGGCAGATAAAATATTGCAATGTTATTCATTACAAATGATGGCATTAAAAATTCATAGCATTTTAGCTATCAAAACTGTCTTGCAATTGACAAAAACCACTTAAGTATTAGCTTGATAAGGGAATGTATTTGCCCACATACTAAAAAGCATATGGAAACCATTTGTTTCCAAAGATTCCAATTACATCATTGGGCATGTTTCACATTTTAATTCTCAGCTTTGGTTTCTTCTGCACTGGTCTCATTAACAACCAAGTTTTCTCATTTATGGTAAAGATAGCTGCCTTTGTTGTCCTTATACCCTAACTAATAAAAGCTGAATATCCTTTACCTGTCGTGGGTCATGGGCCCCTCCCTATATTCCTCCACACAGTATAGATGGAATATACTGCACGGCCAGGCCTGGATGTGGTGCCCATTTATGGTTCTGGGTGTTAGGACGAGTCTCATTCAAATCCTTGGACTAAAACCAGGAAGGGTCCCCAAAAAGTAAATAAGAAAGATAGGTAGCTGTCTACCATAGTCTACAATACATTTTTTCTCCCATATAAGAAGAAAATTACATTACAAATTGTCACAAAAAAATATAGGCAAGCTCTTATTAGTTTATGAAAGTAATTAGGTCAATGATAACATTGTCTTGTACTTACTGAAAAATGAAATGAAATTGCCTGATTCAACGGATATATTGTTGGCTAAGAAAAAATTAACATTTCTAATTTTCTTTCACAAAAGTAAACTTCTTTATGGATTAAACCCAGTTACAATTCTTAAATATAATCTTGCATTCCTTCTGCCGCCTCACTCACTCCAATCTGAGGACACCTTGTTACAAAGGCTTTTAATGTTGGTTTCAAGTGTAGGAAAGAAAAAATTTCTCCATTACACACTTAGAGTCTCCAGCTCGGCTAAGCATTACACTGACATAGGACAGAATAGTGGGATAAAAACATATGCATTTCATTAAATTCTACATGGACAAGGCAGTCCCCACAAGAGAATGAAGCTCCAAAAAGCAGAGTTGAGCTTTTATACTGAATTGGACAAAGAATAGTAAATTATAAAAATGTGACAAGACAAAGGGGCTTGGGATAGGGTAGTTCATAGTAGAAAGATAACAAGGAAGATAAAGGTCAGTTTACAAGGTTTGTTTGCACAGATTTCTCTCAGCCTGAACTCCCCATCTCTGGTTATAAGAATGTTACTTTCTTCCTGGTATAAGGAGGACATCTTCCATATAATAGCTTTATCTCCCTCCTTTAGGAAAAAAACAGGAAGTCAGAGCATCCTTTTTATACTTCCTGTTTTTTAATTATCTTTGGCTCAAAATAATCCTTATGCCAAAGTGGTATACATGGAGTGGCCTATTCTGCCCCTCTCCCCACAAGATGTTATCCAGGCTTTGCTGTTGTTGTTGACTACCTGCCTTAACCAACTGAGACTGATTTTATTAAAAATAGATTAGCATTCACTAATGTCAGGAAAAAGCTGAAAGTAAGATAAATATATTCTTAAGTATAAAACAAGAAACATGAGAAAATGACAAAGGAGCATACTTTTAAGCAGTTTCAACAGTGTAAAAATATAGTTAGGAAATTGTTTCTGAACTGTCTTATAATAGTCAAATTAGTTCAGGAAGTGCACTTTGCTGTTAGCTGCAGTGGTTTTTTAACTCAATAGGCTGTTCTTCTAATAAATGCCAATGTAGGTTAATGACAAAAATGAATTTAAGGCATAGGGTATCACAAATATATAACAAATGTCAGTAATTTTAAACCCTTGATGCACATTTGAATCTTCTGGGCCCAGGCCCAAATCAGTGAGATTTTTTTTCCCACTAAATCTGGCATATTTAAAGTTCGTCTAATAATTCTGAAACCCAGACAGGGTCAGATACATTGCTTTCGTTGACCATGCTAGGGCATCCACATTTGTTAGTGAGAATGATAACACTTTTAGAACTAGGGACAGTAGAATCTCTGAGTAAATAAACAATGTGCTTATTAGGTAAGTACAAAGCTATTTTACATTATATCCTTTAAAACACACAAGAAGTATTTTTCGTAGTACTGTACTATAAGGCATAATATAGTTATTTTACAGAATCAATTATTTTTTAGTTAGAAAAACTATTGGAAATATACTACTTTCTTTCCAAAGTACGTATGTTAATGGGGGAGGGGGAAGTTTTTGACTTTAAAAAGTAGATAGTCTTCAATACATCAATTTCTTCTTTAAAAAATATATATTTACTGAACACCAGGTAGGCATGAATATAGACACTAATCTAAAAATTAAGGATACATTGGTAAGATTAATAATCCTACTCTCATCAATCTTAAATCATAATTAATAGTATATATAACTTTATCCTCCAAAAAGTGAACAACCTTTTTTTGTACTTTTCTTACAGCATAAAACAAATGTCTGCTGTATTTGAATTTGAAATAAATTGCCTTCTTTTCTGTGACCATTGAGCATAAATTTTAAGTACTTCAAAACAACTAAATGAAAAGTAACATGTAGATTAGTGAAATAAGCAGAGAGAAGAACACAAAGATTATTTGTAATGACAAAGGGGACATAATTACACATTTGAAAAATATATTTTCTCAATAATAGGAGAAAACTGTAAGCAATATTTGCCAATGCATTTAAAATTGTAGATGAAATGGAAAAATTCTCAGTAAAGTACAAATTATCAAATTTATTAAAAATAAATTAAAAATTTGGTTCAAAACCATTGTAGGAATTAAATTGGTAATTATAAATATCCCCCCAAACAAATACAAAAATCCTAACAAACAAATCAAAAACCACCAGTCCTAGTTCATTTTAACAGCCAAACAAGACAAAATGTTCACAAGAATGGAAAATTCATAGGTTATTATAACTTATGAATATGGGTGCAAAAAATAAAAAAATATTATGACATGGAATCTGTCAACATATAAATGTTGCTATTTATAATAATGAAGGTAATGCTAAAATAATTTAAAGATAGACAATCTATATGGTTCATTTATTACATTCATATACTAAAAGTTAAAAATATTATTATAGTAGTAGATGCAACAAAAAGCATTCAATAAAATCAATTATCCATATATGTTTAAAAATAACTGTTAGGAAACTATAAAATATCAGACAATGCCAACTGTTAATCATGTAGTATTATGTGGTAAGCTTTAAGATTTATGAACTATGACCCAGTCATATAGTGTCTGTCCCCATGCAAATTCATGTTGATACCTGACACTCAATGTTGATGGTGAGGCCTAATGAGATATGTTTGGGTCATAGGGGCAGATCCCTCATGAATGGCTTGGTGATGTCCTCACAGTAATGAGGGAGTTCTAGCTCTGTAAGTCCTCACAATGACAGCTGGTTGTTAAAAAACAAACAAACAAAAAAAACATTCCCACCTGACCTTGCTTCCTCTCTTGCCATGTGATCACTTCACACTCCAGCTCCTTTTTGCTGTTTGCCATTAGTGGAAGCAGCCTGAGTCTCTCATATTGTCCAGTGTTAGAACTTTGCAGACATAAGAATTATGAGCCAAATAAAGCTGTTTTTTTTTCATAATTACCCAGTCTCAGGTATTCCTTTTTAGCAACACAGAATGGACAAAGACACCCAGCAATTCTTTTTCTAATATATACTCTATACCAGTGTTTTTCACATTTAAATGCCCATTTTATTCATCTGAAAAAATTACTAAATGCTATACCCTACTGCCCCCAGAGGATTTGATTCAGCAGTTCTGAAGTGGGGCTGAAGAATTTGCATGAATGTCAAGTTTCCAAGCAATGCCGCTGGTCAGGAAAACAGATTTTGAGAATCATTACTATGAAGATGCACTTGTATTTGTGTAACTAGAGACATACATAAAAAACAGGAAACAAAAAAACAAATTCCATGAGGAGGAGAATGTATAGGTAAAATACGGTGGAGTCTAGTACCAGTGACTATGAAAGAACTACAGCTAATGCAACAACTTGGATGAATTTCTGATTTAACAAAGCAAGGTGCAGAAGAATACATATAAAATATCAATTTGTATACATGTCAAAGCATGCAAAACACAAACATATAGAGATACATAAGTTTTTGGTAAAATTATACATAAAACCAAAAGGAAAGTACATACATAATTAAGAATAGTGCTCACCGCTATTGGCAAATGAAGGAAATAATTGGAGCAGAGAATATGGGGCTTTAAAGGTTTATGCCTTAAGATGAATAGTAGAAAACTGGATATTCCTTTTTTTAATTCTTTATAACTCACCCATATATTATAAACTGTCAAACATATTAAGTACTCTGTAATAAAGAAACAATCCCTAACCTGCTACTAACCTTAATTCAGGCTGCTAATTTCTACTTTCATTGTCCTTAATAGCTGATTTTATAAAACTGTCTACATAGTGGTAGACTCTTAAACAATTTCTGAAGACAGAAGTTTCTCCTTTATCTCATAAACCTCAGAAGATACTGAGCTTCTTAATCTTTAGGCCTATATTTCTTTGTGGAATTACCATGAGTTCTTTTTGCCATCTAGATTGGCTATTTCTCTGTGACCTTACTTAAAAAACTACCCCTTCACTCAGATGCTTCCAATATCCTGTTTTATTTTGTTATGAATAATTTTATAGCAACCCACAGCACTAATATTTTTAACTGGGATTCAAAGTTATTATATATAGTTTAACCGAATATTTGTTCCATGACTTTCCCTTGTAATGACAGGACACCAAAAAAATGGCTGCCTGATTTCAGATTAAAGTTTTATCATCATAGGAAACTGAGTAATTAATTAAAGCATTTTAAGGACATATAATTGGAAAATTAAAACAAAAAGTAAACCTTTAGAAAGAAAAATTTCCCAGACTCAAAATATAAGTTCTGAATATAAATTGTGAAAGTAAATGGAATAAGTCTCACTCAAAATTATGTGAGAGTCTTTTAAGTATTTGTAAATTTCCCCTAGATATTCTCCCATCTAATCTCAATGTGTTCAGATCTTTTTTCTGAACTTTTTTCCAAACAATCTTCTTTGGACACACTCAAATTTATCAGTGCTTCTCTCTGATTATGACAGTACCTACACAAAAATACCGCCTACCTTTATAAGAAAATAAAATTCTATTAATATTTGCTATTATAGTTTTAATTCATTTGGGGAGAAGTATGACATCATTAATGTGTGTTGGTTGAGGTTATGTCAGGCTAACAACCTTCAGTGTTTTGATAAAGCCTCCAGTTAATTCACATTTTTTATTTTTAGGCTTAATTCACAGTCTCTGTAAAAGTTGTGATTTTTTTTCCCTAAATATTTTTTTTTCTGGTGTTTAAGTTGTTATATTATTTTTAATTTTTTTTTATTTCAGCATATTATGGGGGTACAAATATTACGGTTACGTATATTGCCCATGCCTCCCACCCCCCTCGAGGCAGAGCCTCAAGCATGACCATTCCCCAAACATTGCACATCTCACTCATTTTTCCCTAAATATTAAGCTTTAAATTAACTTTTATATCATCAGTTTTACTTTATTAATCTACTATGCTGGGATTTATTTTGATCTCAGATATGGCATCCAATCTATCATCATTCCTACAAGTTTTCTATAACTGACACATATCACTAATCTATTGTCCTCATCCAAGACACTGAAAAAAAATAATAATTAAATTAGGATCTAGAACAAAACCCTAAATACTTCCCTTGAGGTTAGTATTGCTATGTTAATCAACATTTTCTGGAAGGGTGGTTTAAGTAATTACCATTAATAAAATGGTTACTTAGTCCAAATTTCATCATGTTATGCACTAACTTATTATGAAAGATTTCAAGTGCATTATATCTACAAACTCCTGTTGATTTACCAGTCTGGAAATCCTATCAAAAATGTAAATGAGGGTAATTTGATATGTCTCATTTGAATTTCAGTAAACATCCAATGGCTTCTCCTAATTATCTATGACATTTTTTAATGTCCACATAACATCTGTGAGCTAATCTGTATAGAAATCTTGCATAAGATCAGTAACAACTTCATGTGTGGTTGGTGTAAAAAATCTCTCCCATTCTCTGGGATGAATAGTTTATTTCTGTTTTCATTGCTTCAGTAGCCCTTTCATTATTTTTCTGGTAGCAGAATCTCATTTTTTTTTTTTTTTTTTTTTTTTTTGGTGATTGAATCCATATCATGTATTTTGGGCAGGATTATTCCATGAATAGTCTTGTGACTCTGGCCAGAGTGACAGGCTCAAGGATGGGTACCAACAACAAAGCTGGGTAAATCCTAAAACTGTTCTGATGAAACTTTTACCTCTTTCTTTTGAGGTTACTTAGGTGAGAACACATGCTTTCCTACTGGGTCACTGAGGTGAGAGTAATGATGGCATTTGTCTGTTTCAGGAGTAGGATATTGACTGTAACTAGAGGATATCTTTAAATAAGCAGAGCTGAGAGATAAATAGATCTCTGATGACATTGTTTGTGTCCCAGTTATCTCTTAAATCAGTTGCGTATTTAAGTTTCCCAGTGATGTGAAGCAACAGATTCTGAAGGTAAGAGTCTAATATTGTGTTCTTGAACTTATCCAAAAGTGTGCGGGTGCCATAGTAGCTGGAGTCCTTAGGAATAATAGATATCTGCTTCAAAAAATCAGAGCATTTGCCTACAGAACCTCAGTTTATAAGTAAGTCTTCTGATTTCTCACAGAGATCATGTTTTCTATGCTGGCAGAGAGGAAAGTCAAATGTTGAAGAAATTTGAATATGTTAGTGGACATTTATTTCATAATTCTTATTATGCTAAAATTCTTTGTCTCCTTTGTTACTCTGTTTCTTTCTTTCCTCTACACTCACAAAAATTTTAGGCCACATTTGCAGATAATTTACTTAGAATTTTTCGGTTTTTAAGGGAAATTAATTAAATAAATTTTTATAATATTATTTGCATTTAAAAAATAAACTACTATAATACAAGCAGTACTCCTCAAAAAAAAAAAAAGCAGTTGCAAACCATTATATTTTTCCTAGTACCATACAAAGGCATTTAAATAAAATTGGACATGTTAGTTGTTGTGTGATGTGTTATTTGAAAATGCATTTTTATGTCTTTTTATTATTATAAGGTTTTTTTCATAAAGCATGTCAAACCTTAGGATAAAATGTTTTGAATTGGGCAGAAATTATCTTATTATTCTTTCATGTTTTTTAACTTATATGCATGGAAAATTAACTTCAGAACTTTTACATTTTCTCTACTAAATGTTTAATGTTATCAATCACAAGAATTTGTTTTTATAGATGGTCATTTGATATGTCTTTCTCTTACAAATACTAAGAAAACACACCACAATTTAAAGGCATAAGATCTCCCTCTAGACTTTCATTGATTGAGGCTGCTTTCTGCAGTACCCAAGATCTTCATTTTTTAAAAATTGAGCTTCTAGGCATTCTAATGAGAACACCATTTGGAAAATGAACCAATGAACTACTGCAATTTAGAGGGTGCTATAAGTGTGTGACAATGGCACTAAGAGAGGTACAAAGTTCACAAATTAATCTCAATGGACTATTTATGGTCGCTTAAGTGTCAGTGTTGTTAACTTTTTCATTGCAATGAAAAGAGCTAACTACTATGCCTTTCTAGGCCAGCTGAACACCCACCATAGCAGGAGGTGGCATTCATTTGAAATAATGTGCTATAGGAAGAGCCTTTATGAACTAGATGTGCAGAAACTTGAATATTATTTTGATTAATTGGTTAATTGAAGTGCTTCTACTACTGTCCTTAAAATTAGAATGAAAGTAATGGTTATAGTATTGTCAGCTAAAATGTGCCTGGACTCCAACCGTGAGGTTTATAGAATTCTGTATTTTTTTCTATGAAATATCATCCACCTACAGAGAAGACAGTTTACCTTAATAAGGTAATAAATATTTTTGAAGAAATATCACTGTATCTTATAATACTACCTGATATTAAAACCCAAAAGAAGGCCCAAATAAAATGGTAAACAAATGATAAATCCTTACTCTCTTTCAAAGGATATTTCCAAGTTTCATGTTTTAAATAATGTTCATCACCACCTTCTGTTGGCTTAAGTTAAGCTGTGGAGTACACAAACTACAGTGACAAAAATGAAATGATAGCATAAAAATGATGACAAAATTAATATAGTGAAATATGATTATGTTTTAGATTTAAAAAGTAGAAAAAAACTGCATCTCATAAGACAAATTTTGATTTCAAGATTTCAAGTTAATATGTTCCACTTATAAAAACCCTTGAACTATATTACCATATAAATATAAATTATGTAAAATCATATAAATTATATTTGTAAATGTGAATCCTGTATGAAAACTTGTCCTTATAATTTTATATAAAATCACATAACTTTTTAAAAGAATATTCAATGAAGTGTTTATGCTTTAATATTCTGTTAAACAGAGCAGCTTATTCCCAAATATTATTTTTAAAAACTACTTTAAATAAACAAAGAAGGAGTCTGGGACCATAAAATAATCTTTGCTTTGTTACTTGAAATTACTATCTCAGAGTTCTCTAATTTAAAAATAGATTAGAAAAATCTGAATTCAATAGACTGTCTTTTGCATCATTCATCATTCATGAGTATAATGGAAAAAAATTATAATTTTTGTCTGTAATTATAATCAGGCCATTAAATCCTAAATTCTGATATCAAAAGAACAACCTATTAAAGAGTATCTTTAATTTATACAAAAAATAAGTATATTTTTGACTACTTATTCCAGGTATGATGAGGCTGATGAGTTAGCTTTCTCTCCAAATGTCGATACTGGGAATACCAAAGGAGAGATAGAAAGTTGATGGCCTTTAGAGCTTCGCTCAGCAACTAATACAACTACTGGCAAATCAATCAATCAAACATAATTGTGAATAAAATCTAAAATATGTGCTCAAAATAGTACAGTAAATATAAAAATTGTTTAGAGATATTTACCTGTATAATAAAATTCTAAAGTTAAGCAATAGAATGATAAATACAAAATCCAGGACAGGAGAAAAACAGGGTTATAAGGAAGAGAACAAAGGGATCTTCATAAGCTTTGGCAATGAACTTTGGCAGTACTGGAGAGGTGAGTCCAAGTCACTATCTTGTTATATTTTATAATTTAATTTTCTTCGCATGTATTATTTTGCATTAAAAAAATTATAAAATAACTGCATAGATGTGCCTCTATAGAAATAGCTTCTATTATTGTTGGGCATTCTATATTTTTAAAATCTCAAAATTTCAAAGACTAAAGAAAAACTAATATTTTATTTTTGTCATGTATGTGTCTGCTTATTCTAGACTGTTCTTTCAGTGGTTTGTGGACTAACAGGAGAAAAACTGAAAACAAGTAGGCAAATTTCAATCCTTTGTTTATTTCACATCCACTTATAGTGCTATGACTACAGAACATCTGTATGCTAAGCTGAAAGTCAATATGACTGTGATACATATTTTGCCTATTATAGGGGAAAGTAGCTGAAAGCCACATGACAAAGGACATAGATGCATATTATTCACTTAATAAAAGGAGGAAATGAAGAATTAGGAACAGCAAACCAATCTACCACATTACTAAAAAAATTAGTGAGCTGGAAGGTAAAGTCTAGCTAGAATCTTTTCTGGAAGTCTTCAGGAAAGCACAAAAGGTGGAAGTATTAAGAGAAGAGTTCTGAAACTAGATTTCAGACAATTCCAATATAATTTTGCATATAAACAGTGATATTTGCCAAATAATAAAACTAGAATCTATAATTTAAAAACTATAAATTTTATACCTGTATAACATAGGGGGAAATAGTATAAGAAAAACAGTATTATAAAAATAACAAATATAGCACATATATTTTATATATAATTTTGTATGTATTTATATTAAACATAATACATAGAATAAGAAAATTAAAAAAATAAATAAAGAAAAGAAAAGAAAAGAAAATTTAATCTAGAAAGTAAAGATAAAAATAGAAAAGGAAAACCAAAAGAGCTGTGGAAACATTTGATAATATAAAAAGTGTTAATATAACACCAATTATAATAAAAAAGGATTAAATTATAATTCGAAGCACAGAAATGTTATTTGTACAAATATAATATACGATACATTGTCTAACTTTAAAGTAAAATAATACAGAGTTTGAAAATACAGAAGTAAAAAATATTTGAGATAAATAATCAAGAAAATCATTATTATTGAAGTTAGACAAAATTAAAATGATAAAGCATGATAAAGGGTAAAGAGAAAGAGTGCATCTTTGAAAACAGAACAAGAGATTAATTAGATATAATTAACACAAATTTGCATATGCTTAATAATTTAGACTTAAGCTATATAAAACAATTCTCAGATATATGGAAAAAAATTAAAAATTCCCAAACCTGTAGTTTCTGCATTTAACAAATACATTTCAAAATATGCACTTTAAAATGTATTTATTTATTTGTTTTTATTGTGGCAAATAACACATAACATAAAATTTATCATCTTAACCATTTTTAAGTGTATGTCACAGTAGTTTTAACTATATAGGCATACCTCACAGATATTGCAGGTTTAGCTCCAGGCTGCCTTAATAAAGCGAATATGGCAATAAGGCAAGACACACAAAAGTTTGGTTCTCAGCGAAAATGAAAGTTATATTTATACTATACTGTTGTCTAATATATGTACACTAGCAGTATGTCTAAAAAATTAAAAATTATGTCTTATTTAAAATTACTTTATTGATAAAAATTACTGACAACCATCTGAGCCTTCAGCAAGTCATAATCTTTTTGCTGGTGGAGGGTCTTACTTTGATGTTGATGGTTACTTACTGATCAGGGTGGTAGCTGCTGAAGGCTGAAGTGGCTATGGTAATTTCTTAAAATAAGACAACAATGAAGCTTGGCACATTGGTTGACTAGTCCTTTTGCAAAAGGTTTCTCTGTAGCATAGAATGCTGCTTCATAGCATTTTATTCCTGGTATCTTCTTTCAAAATTGGAATCAATTCTCTCAAACTCTGTTGCTACTTTATCAACTAAGTTTAGGTAATATTCTAAATCCTTTGTTGTCATTTCAACAATGTTCACAGCATCTTCACCAGGAGCAGATTCCATCTCAAGAAAACATTTTCTTTGCTTATCCATAAGGAGCAAGTCCTAATTTGTTCAATTTTTCCAAGAGATTGGAGCAATTCAATCACTTTTTCAGGCTCCACTTATAATTCTAGTTCTTTTGTTATTTCTACCACATCTGCAGCTAATACCCCCACTAAAGTTTTGAAACCCTTGAAGTCATCCATGAGAGTTGGAATCAACTTTTTCCAAACTCCTGTTAATGTTGATATTTGGACAACCTCCCATTAATCAAAAATGTTCTGAAAGGCATCTAGAATGGCGAATCCTTTCCAGAAGATTTTCAACTTAGTTTGCTAAATTCCATCCAAGGAATCACTATCTATGGCAGCTATAGCCTTATGAAATGTATGCCTTAAATAAAGGTTTGAATGTCATAATTACTCCTTGATCCATGGAATGCAGAATGGATGCTGTTTTAGCAGGCAAAATTAATCTTCTTGTACCTCTCCATCAGAGCTCTTGGGTGACTAGGTGCATGTCTATGAGCAGCAAGTTTTTGAAGGGAATATTTTTTGCTGAGCAGTGGGCTTTTTCGCAACCATGGGCTTACAATATTCAGTAAACCATAATATAAAAATGATATACTGTCATCCAGGCTTTGTCATTCCATTTCTGGAGCACAGGAAGAGTAGATTTAACAAAATTCTTAAAGAACCTAGGTGGGAATGGTAAGTAAGCATTGGCTTCAACTTAAAATTACCAACATCATTAGTCCCTAACAAGAAAGTCACCCTGTCCTTTGAAGCTTTAAAGCCAGGCATTAACTTCTCTCTAGCTAGGCAAGCCCTAGTTGGCATCTTCTGATAGAAGATTGTTTGTCTACATTGAAAATCTGTTGTTTAGTATAGCTACCTTCTTCAATTATCTTAGCTAGATCTGGATAACTTGCTACAGCTTCTACATTAGCACTTAGTGCTTCAACTTGTACTTTTATGTTATGGAGACAGAGTCTTTTATTAAATCTCATGAACTCAAATCTCAAATCTCTGCTAGCTTTGAACTTTTCTTCTGCAGCTTCCTCACTTCTCTTAGCCTTCATAGAATTGAAGAGTTAGGACCTTGTTCTGGATTAGGCTTTGGCTTAAGGGAATGTTGTGGCTGATTTGATCATATATCCAGACCACTAAAACTTTCTCTATATCTGTAATATGGCTGTTTTGCTTTTTTATCATTCATGTGTTCACTGGATTAACATTTTTAATTTCCTTCAAGAATTTTTCCTACACATTTACAATTTCACTACTGTTTGGTGCATGAGGCCTAGCTTTTGCCCTCTCTTAGCTTTGGACATCCCTTCAACACTAAACTTAATTATTTCTAGCTTTTGATTTAAAGTGAGAGACATGTAACTCTTCATTTCACTTAAACACTTAGAGACCATTTTAGGGTTATTAATCAGCCTATTTTCAATATTGTTATATCTCAGGGAACAGGGATGGACAAGGAGAGGGAGAGAGATGGGCAATGACTGGGCAGTGGAGCAGTCAGAGCACACACAATGTTTATCATTTAAATTTGCTGTTTTATACGGGCACAGTTTCTGGCACCCCAAAACAATTTACAGTAGTAGTAGCAAAGATCACTGACCACGACAACCATAACAGATAAAATGATAAAAAAAGTTTAAAATATTGTGAGAGTTACCAAAATTAACACAAAGACACAAAATGAGCATATATGTTGGAGAAAATGGTACTAATAGAGTTGCTTGATGCAGGTTTGCCACAAACCTTCAACTTGTAAAAAAAAAAAAAAACAGAAATAAAAGCAATATTGTGAAGCACAATAAAGCAAAATGCAATAAAACAAAGTATACCTGTATAAATATTATTGTAAAACAGATCTCTAGAACTTTTTCATCTTGCAAAACTGAACCTCTGTACCCATTAAATAACAATTTTCTTTTTCCCATTTCCCCGGCACCTCATGATCATTTCTGTTTCTATTAGTTTAACTACTTTAGATATCTTAACATTAGGAAATCATAAAGCATTTTTATTTTTGTGACTGGCTTATTTCATTTAGCAAAATGTCTTCAAGTTTTATCCATATTGCAACATATGGATGAATACCTTCTTTTTAAATACTGTACAATATTTCATTGTTTGCAAACATCATATTTTCTTTATCTGCTCCTCTACAGATGGACATTTGGGCTGCTTCTACCTCTTGTCTACTATGAGTAATGCTGCAGTTGACATGTATATGCAAATATCTATTCAAGATCCTGTTTTCAATTCTTTTGGATATATATCAAAAGTTTTCTGGATTATACAGTAATTCTGTTTTTAATATTTTGAGAAATCTCCGTACTGTTTTCCATGGTGTCCACACCATTTTGCATTCCAACCTATAGTGCAAAAGGGTTCCAATTTCTTCACATCCTCATCAACACTTATGAATTTCTATTTATTTATTTAATAGTGGCCCACCTAATGTATGTAAGGTGATATCTCATTATGTTTTTATTTGCATTTCCCTGATAATTAATGGCATTGAGCATCTTTTCATATACTTATCGATCATGTTACATATTCTTTGGATAAATGTTTATTCATGTCCTTTGCTCATTTTCTAATTGGATTGCTTGTTTTTCTGATGTTGAGTTCTTTAGGAGTTCTTCATATATTCTGGGTATTTATTCTGGATATTTATTCTGTATATATATATAATATATATCCCATTTCAAATATATTAATAAATATCTTCTCCCATTGCACAGGTTGCCTTTTTACTCTTTGCTGTACAGAATTTTTTAAGTTTGAGATCATCCCATTTATCTATTTTCACTCATGTTACCTGTGATTATGTTACTTGTGTTGCCTGTGTTATATCCAAGTAATCACTGCCATATCAGACATCGTGAAGCTTTTCTCCAATGTTTTCTTCTAGGAGTTTTATAGTCTCAGGTCTTCTGTTTAGGTCTTTAAATACACTTCGATTTAAGGTAGACAAGGGCCCAACTTCATTCATTTGTATGTCGATATCAAGTTTCCCCAAAACTATTTATTGAAGAGACAATTATTTCCCTCTGGTATAGATTTGGCACCAATGTCAAAGGTTATATAACCATATGTGTGAGGGTTTATTTCTGGGCTCTCTGTTCCTTTCCATTGGTCTATATGTCTGTCTTTATGCCAGTACCATGCTCTTTTGATTACTGTAGCTTTGAAATGCACCTTAAAATCAGTAAGTTAATGCCTCCAGGTTTATGTACTTTCTCAATATCAGTGGATATTTGGGATCCTTGGAGATTCCATACAAATTATAAGATTTTTTCATTTTTGCAAAAAAAATTCCATTGATAGGTATTACTTTGAATTTTTAGATTGCTTTGCATTGTATGAATATTTGAATAATATTAAGTCTTCCAGTTCATGATCACAGGATGGAAATGCCTTTCCATTGGTCTCTCCTTTAATTTCTTCAGTAATCTTTTGTAGTTTTCTCTGTACATGCTTTTCATATCCTTGGTTATGTTTATTCCTAATTATTTTTTCTTTTTGATGCTATTATAAATTGAATTGTTTTCTTAATTCCCTTTTTAAAATGTTTTTAGTTAATGTATAAAAATGCAATTTATTTTTTTGTGCCGCTTTGTATCTTAAAACTTTGCTGAATTTGTTTATTAGTTCTAACAGTATTTTTGTAGAATCTGTAGGGTTATCTATATCAAGTCATCTGCAACAGATACAATTTTATTGTTTCTTCACAATAAGGATGACATTTATTTATTTTTGTTGCCTAATTTCCCAGGCTAGCATGTCCAGTACTATGTTGAATAGAAATGTGAGCAGGCAGACTTGCCTGGTTTCTGATTTTAAGGAAAAAGCTTTTAGTTTTCACAAATGAGTTTTAGGTTAGCTGTGGGCTTTTCATATATGAATTTTATTATGTTGAAATGGTTTTATTTCTTTCCTAATTTGTTGAGTGTTTTTATAATGGAAGTGTATTGAATTTCATTAAATTTTTTTCTGCATTAATTGAGATTATGTGGTTTTTGTTTTTCATTCTGTTAATATGATGTATCACGTTTGTTAATTCTTTGTATTTTGAACTCTCCTTGGAGTCTAGGATTAAATCCCACTTGGTCATAGTGTATAATTATTTTATTGTCCTGTTAAATTGGGTTTGCTAGTATTTTGCTATGGATTTTTGCATCAATATTCATCAGGGATATTGGTGTATAGTTTTCTTGTAGTATCTTTGTCCTATTTTGGTATCAAGGTAATGCTGGGCTCATAAAATGAGTAGGAAATGTTTTCTCCTCTTAAGTTTTTTGGAAGAGCTTGAGAAGAACTGTTGCTAATTCTTTAAATGTTCAATAAGATTCTCCAGTGAAGCAATCTAGTCTTTCTTTGTTGGGAGCTTTTGATTACTGATTCAATCTCTTACTACTGTTCAGATTTTTTATTTCCTTGTGATTCAGTCTTGATAGGTTATATGTATCTAAAAAAATATCCATTTCTTCTCTGTTATCCAATTTGTTGATTTATAAATGCTTATAGTCTCCTATGATTCTTTTAATTCTGTGGCAAAAGTTGTAATATTTCCTTTTTCACTTTTCAAGTTTTTTGTTCCTCTGACTCACAATTTTAAATTACCTATCTTGAAGTTTGCAGACTCTTCTACTTAATTAAATTTGCTTTGGAACCCTTCTCATGAATTTTTTAATTCAATTATTATATTGTTTTTAGCTTTAGAACTTCTATTTGGCTCTTATGTTTTGGTTGCTATCTGTTGATATTCTCATTGTGTCCATGCATCCATTTTCTTATTCATTTAGTTGTTTGTGTTCTCTTATGGCTCATTAAGACTTTTTAAGACTGATATTTTTGAATCATTTATCAGGTATTTTATGGATCTCCATTTCCCTAGGATTGGTTACAAGAGATTTATTTTGTTCTTTTGATTGAGACACTTTCCTTTTTTTTTTTTTTTTTTGGTATGCCTTGCCATGAATGTATATAGGAGGAAGGGAGATTTTGGCATTTAGGGGGAAACAAAAGCTACTTCTCTCAATCTTTTCAAACCACCTTCACATTGGGGAGATCTTCACTCATCAGTGTAGCTAAGGATTCTGAGGGCTTCTTAAACTATTTCTGCATATACATCTTCTCTAGTCTTGGGCAAATAATTTCCCAGTTAGAAAGGTTTACTATTTTCTTTCTCAGGAGCTGGTAATCTCTCATTTTCTTTGGTATCCATGATACTGTATATTCCCTTTTGCTGCAACAAGTTATTCAGCTCTCCTTTGTTTTCTGTGGTCCCCAACATTTAAAAAGTACAGTTCCCTGTCAGCATTCCAAATCAGATGTGATAGAAACTAATGCCTCTGGTAGGGACACCCCCCCTACAACCAAAGTCAAAACCATGAATATGTATTCCATTCTTCTCTCTTCTTCCTGAGGGAGAAGCTGCAAATTCAATGTTTTTTTGTCAATCACATCAAGCTATGCTGGCTTGGAGGAAGGGCTATCATGGATGAAATATAATCAGGTTTTTTTACCCATTTCGATGCAGCTGTTTTTGGATTTGAATTTGCCTAGAGTGCTGCAACCTCTTACTTGGTTCTAGAGTTCTCATAAAGTATTTTTGGACTTTACACTCTTGGCAAGTCAGTGTCTTTGTGGAGGAAAATGGTCTGGGTCATTTTATTTAGCCACTTGTTGATGTCACTCCAGAATACATATTACTTTTAAAAACATATGAAATACTAATAGAAATTTATTATGTATTAGCCACAAAATAAATCTTCAGAAAATTTTAAAGAGTTCACAAATTGACTGAGTTCTCAAACACACACACAAACACACACACACACACACACATAGTATACACATAATTAAATGGTAGCTTTAAAAATCTCTTATTTCAAGAAACTAAAGAAAAAAGCACACTACCAAATAACTCTTGGTTTACACAGGAAAGTCTTAAGGAAATGTTAAAATATTCAGAGTTGAAAGAAAATGAAAGCACTTGTCAAAATTTGTGAGGTCCATTTAAGATAGTCATTAAGAAAAAAACTTTTAATGTAAAGAAACATAAGAAAGCCTAAATATGAGTCTGCTACCTGTCAATTTAAGTACTTAGAAAATAATCACTTGATTAAAACCAAAGATAATCATAGCAAACTAGTAAAGAACTAGTGAAAAGAAATCAGAACTTAATGAAATTAAAAATTTAAAACTATAAGAGAGAACCAATATAATAAATGATTGTCAATATAATAAAAAGGAAGAACATATAATAACAAATATAGAGACAATTGACTAAACCTCAAGACAAGCAATTCTGGAATACTTGCCATTATTCCTAGAATCCTGGTTAGGAATATTGTGGTAAAGCTGGGATAGCATCCAGGCATTTTTCCTACACAGCCTTCATTTTAAATATAATGCACCTAAAAGCAGTTTCTGTAGTGATTAAAAGGGGGAAAAACAAAGACATGCAGTGCTCCATACTTTGATTTTAGTTTCAGAACTTACCTGCAGCAAGTTACTTAATCTCTCTATGGCTCCATTTTTCCATCTGTAAAATGCTGTGAGTGGGGTGGGGGAGAGAGAATGGGATTTGATTGAATACCTCTATGCATTTATGACTCATTATCAAACACAGGTGCCCAGTAAATATTAGATCTTAATTGATTTATCTGGTGAAAGAAATGTTCCTCTAGTCAGATGGATATGTTTGAGCCTTAGATCAACTACTTGTAAAGTGTTTGACTTTGGCAAGTCTGGCAAGTCCATGAGACTTTCTTTCATAATCCATTAAGGGGCAACATTAATTTCTACATCATAGGGATTGTTTTAAGAAGGTAATATATGAGGAAATGCTTAATAAGATATCTCAATTTTATAATTAGGTTTTGTGACTGATTCTTCTTACTCTTTTAAGGATCATTTCTGGGACTCAGTGTATGAAAATAAAATAAAACAGTAATTTCAAAAAATGTTTTGGAAGGTGATATGAACGCTAGCATTATAAAAGCTAATATTCAACAAGAAAAATAACTTAGCCAAGTAGATAAAATTTTAGCATGATTTGTTCAATTATAATTTATCATGCCATCTTATTCTACTTTGAAAAATTATTCTAAAATAAAAACAAAATATTGATACTAAAACTGGGCTATTAAAAAGAATAAAACAAGACTAATGTATAGTGCTATTTGTCACACAATTTTCTGAAACATTAAGTATAATAATATCAGATGTATTGATATGTAGTTCATAATCCAGTTATATAGGTAACAATCCATATCTTTGAAAATTGAGTTTTGCTTGCAAATAAAATCAAGGTCAGGGAATAAAAATTTGATGATGTTGGACAGATTAGATTGAACTTTTCATATACTTTAAAAAATACAAAAGGATTAGAAGAACAATTTGTTTATATGGCACGACTTCAGAACACAAGACATATAATGCTCTGGAGACTAAGGATTTGATTTTCTCAATATTAAAAATGTCACTAAAGAAATCCTAGCCAAGAGATTTCAGTTTTTTTAAATTGTAACAATAAAAATAAAAGTGCTTGAGCTTGTTGCACAGGAATATATTTTAGTTTTACATGAGAACTGACTAAGTTTAGAAGTTGTGGATTTTTTAAGAAGGTAGAAATTTGCACCAAAGTTACAAGTCTCTGCTTGTTTCTGGGGAACTCCACTTACCTGAATCAAACTGTCTCAATATATTCAACTGTGTGTGTCTTCAAATTATCTGAAATGCTATGGATGTATTAAGTGGAAATCAGAGTAAACGTCGTGTTTTCTTTTATTGCACTGTGCTTTAATGATTTGAATGTGTGATTGTAGTTTCTGCTTTATTACTGAATAAGGAAGAGTCAGTGAAATAATTTACCTTAAGACAGTCAAGTACTTTATATTCCAAGTTCTCTACATTTACTAAATTAGTGGCTAGCCATATTGACTCAGTTTGCATAATCAAATATGTGGTAGAATGCAGGCTACTCATTTATATCTAGGCTAAAGTTTAGCACCTCCTGCCCTGAAATTTATTTCAACACAGTAACAGCCAAAATTTCTTTATCAATTTATATTATTCCAAAGGAATGATGGATATGTTGCTCTTAAAGCATATAAGCAAGTCAGCTGATTGTTCAAAAGTACAAAAACCAATTTTTATGAATGCTTCAGTGCATAGTACTATCAGAAATCCATTTTAAGATCATGGTAATTCTTCATAATTTCTTAAATGTTATTCCAAAAACCTTTAAAAATAATATATCCATATTTCTTAAAAGGAATTAAGGCACAAATTTACCAAAGACACATATGCCAATATACAACCAGAGCTTTGATTTCAAGGTCAGTGATTGTCTTATCTTATTATAATTTTGTTTGGGTCACATAATTTAGGTTTCCTTTAAAAGTAATCCTTTTCATTCTTTACAGAGATTTTAAAAAAGTAAAAAAAAAAAAAGTCAATGACAAACCAAACAAAAACTCCTGCGAATTCTCATTTATTGTATTTGGCTCTCATGTACACACTTTCTGGTGGTTGCTGCACTTATGAAAATAGAATATGCCCTATTTTTTTAACACATTGACTGCCATGTGAGTTGTACTTAACTCAGGCTAGTTTTAAGCCCAGGGCATGTGAAGCAAAATCTTGCAGTTGGTTCATGAAAATATTACTTGTTAATGTTCTTATTGTTACAATTTATATTGACAATTTAATTCTAACAAAGTGGATTGTGTTGCAGAAAACAATAAAACATTGAAAAAAATAACACATTAGAAAGGATTGTTTTGTTTTAATAAAACACCGTGGCCCCAGGGAAATTGTTTTTCCAGTGTGGAAGTCAATGTGTTAAATCCTACTCATAAATGAGTGGCAGATTTTCAGTTCACACAATTTAAGCACTCTTCTCTATTCTGCATTATACTATAAGCTTTGGTCATGCTCTGTGCTTAAGATAATTGGTTTCTCTTCAGAAAAGTAAAAATATGATCTAGAAGAGTCATTCTGTAAAGTCATTATTGGTTATTAATTCTTTCTGGAGGAATTAACTTCTCAAGTTACCCATCAAGGCAGCTTTGAGTCTTGGATAGTTTTCAAAGCCTAGTAGAATTCGATTCATAGCCCACGTGTGGCAAATACCAGCTCTGTGGCTTTGGATGGACACTTAACCAAGGTGTCTTAATCTGAACATCTATAACAAGGGAGAAACTTGTACCTACCCTCCAGGATTATTTTTAGGATTTGAGATAAATACATATAAACTAATATGCTCTATGCTCATAAAATGGCACTCTAATTAAATATTCACTTATAATTTTGCCTGTGTGCTAGAACTCCAGATAGGCCTAAACATATAAAGATTTGGGCAAAAGTAATACAATGGACCTGGGTGGAAGAAAGTGGGTGACTTATAAAAGTCCTCCTTCTAAGGAGGAGGAGACTGACTGAGTCAGGACACAGAAAACAAATATGCAGATTTTAGTTTTAGCACAGTCAGACCCAGCACAAAGATACCCAAGTCAATCTTGATACTCAAGTCCCACTGCAATGGCCCATCTGGGTACCTGCTGGAATTCACACAATGAAAGGTGTGGCTAACACCAACTGTAGATCCCTATGTCTGCTTGACCACAAAGCCAAAAACAAACAAATATGCGAACAACAACCAGAAGCAATATCAAGGTCATGGAAATGAGTGAAACTGCTTATTGTATATGATTTTGTTGCTGCATGAGTTGTAATGCAGAACATTGAGTTTCAAGATGATTTACACAAATAGTGTCTCTCTTTCAGAATGTTTATTCTAGTAGGCACATGTTTTCATATTACAGAACATTAACATTCAATTTCATTAGTATATTACAAACCTGCTTGTATAAATTTATCAAATAAAACTGCACAGTTTAGCAAAGTAATACAGTGTGACTGCTCAAATTCAAATAAGATCACTTCATAGGCAGACTATTTAAGACCTTTAATTATTTGGGAATCTATAACCAAACTTTTTTTCCACTAAGTAGAGTCATTAAAGGAAAATTATATGCCTCATCTCACACTAAAAATGCAGAAAATAGATTACTACACTGATCATAATACATCTCAATAATTCTGTTTAAAATATGTCATTTTACTATAATTTAATGTAGCTAATTTAGTGATAATATTTAGAAGTAACATGGTTAGTGTTCACATAGCTACAATGAAATTCTTACTTTTATTCAGAACTATAAAGATTAAAACTCTCTCCATATACACACACACCACACGTGTATATATATATGCCTGTGTGTTCAACGTATACTTGAAATTAATAACCTAATAATTTTTGGTCATATAGACATATTTGAAACAAAGTTATATGCCCCAGATGACCATATTATCTCCCCATTTGTTTTGTCATAATTAGCTATATACCAAACGGTACATTAAATATGTATGTTACTATATCATTTAACTCTAAAGATCCTATGATATAGATGCTATTATAATTTTCACTTTAAAGGCATGCATGTGTAACTGATAGAAGTCAACTGATTAACCTACAGTCATACAGCTAGTTATCATTGGTTCCCCTGAAGGTCATTCTAGAACCCATATTCCTAAACATTATCCTATATCCCCTCTCTGCTGCTAGTTCTGCAACATCCACCATGCATACCTAGTGAGAAGGGAGATTTTATGTGGTTCACCCAATATCCACAATTAAGAATATACTTTCCCATGGAATCAATACCATTATAGATGATGAAGCCCCTAGATGAACCATATAACATGAACAAGTATGTATCTTGATGAACAGAAGGATTCTAAGCAACCATAAGTCAGTAATAGGAAAATTTCTTGAATTTATTTTGTACAGAACACTTAATGATGTATGCTGATAGTATATCAATATGCACTCATAAAATGCCTATTGTGTAGATATATATGTAGGACAGTAAAAATAGATACAGATTAATTGCTGCCAAGAAATAGTCAAAATATGATTTTTATCTTTTACACTTTTATAATGATGAAAAATAAAATTTTAAATAAATTAAATAATGGTTATTTTATTAATAATATAATGGAATATCAAAATATAACCAAACAAAATCAGGTGATCATCAAATATCAATGTGCTTTAAAATGGTGGTTATTAAAGATGAATATGAATTTATACAAAACTTTTGAATTGTTTTATATTCATGAATTAAGAATTACACATTATGCCATACTGGTCTTCACAATTACTATTCTTTTCACAATCAACTCTATTTTTCTCATATATGTATATATTTAAACTATGGGCTAATTTTTTATTAGAACCTATTACATTTTTCAGAAATACTTCACTATTCTGCAGTAAAGATTGGAAAAATAACTGCATTAGATAGATCAACATAAAGGAGACTTAATTATTTAAATCAAGGCTACATAGACTTTTGAGCTATTTATGAGCTAGCCACCACTTGTATACCATAAGACTATATACCACTTATACACATTCATTTCAAGCTCATTATCTGCAAAATTTTATTATTTTATAAGTATTATTTTATAATACTTATTTTGCAGGTTTACAATGTTATAGTAGGTCATATATATCTTTCATCACAGTGTCAAGTACATAATAAAGTACATAATAAGTACATAATAAGTTCTCTAGAAGCAGTTTTTTAAATTATTTTTATTGTTTATTTATGTAACCCCGTTTGTAAGATGGGAATGCCTTATTACTTGTGCATTGGGAATAATAATATATATAGATTTCTAGTTAAAATAAATGCATGGTTTATAAAAGCAGCATACAAATTAAAGATAATTCTTACCTCAGTAAAAAATAAATAGAAGCATTCTCTTTTGGTGTCCCCTTATATTTTAAAGTATACATTTATAACTACTATATAAGATCCTGAACGGGTGTAGAAGTGAAGAGTTGTGTTGAGGAAGTATTGTGGGTAAAAGTTTATAAGTCAATGATTGATGTTTCTTGAATATAAGAGAATATAGTTTCCATTGAGCTGGAATCTTTATTTTCCTAATATACAGATGAATTTTAGAACAACTTCTATCTTACAAACACAAAAGAAAGATCTTAAGTGATTTCCGCAAAACACCATCAGCAATGTGAACACTATTGGAAACAATATTCTCAGTTCAGAAATGTAGAAGAGACACATTTTAAGTATATTGTGCGGTGTCAGTTTTACTTTTATGAGATTATTCTCATTAGCACGTAAGCATATCCTAATTTTTCACATCTTATAAACAAAATTCCACAGGCAAACCCCTTCTTGACCTCTGAATCCCCTCCAGTTATCACTTCATTTCTGTTGTGCCCTTATAGCTAAACTTTATGACGATCATATTTATTGTGTTTTAGTTACATTGATTATAACATGCAGTTAATGTATGTACTACTAAGACAGGATAAATGCCAATTAAACTATGACCCAAGCTTTCGTATCACATAGAATTTTATTTTATATATATTTAAAGAGCTTTGTAGTTTTATTTTTATGTAGCAGTGATGAAAATTTAAACAACTATAACGAAGTTCATGAAAAAGCAGGCAGTGACAGCTGCATTGGAATAGCTGCCTAGGTAGTAATAAGCATAAATGCAGTAATTTTAATATACATCCCAATTTCAGAGATTTAAAATATGAAATAGTGCATGTGTTAGAACTGATGACATATAGTGTCTGTACTCACTGTTATCTAAGAGATGTTCTTCTACTTCCTCTTGAATCTTCTTTAGACTTTCATCTATGCAACTCCAAATGAAAATGCTTTTGTCAACTTCATCAGTGATCATATGTTGAAAAATCAAGTTGGCAATTCTCAGTTCTTATTTTTCTTAATCTATCAGCAGTATTTGACACGTGAGATTACTCCCTCATTAAAATACTTTCTTCTCCTTGCTTCTAGTGTGTGGATTCCTTATATTTCCCCACTTTTCTTAATGCCCTTAGTGTTTTATTTTGTTTTGTTTGCTGGTTCCTTTATCTTTAAATGTTAAAGCATCTAGGGTTCAGTTTCTGGATCTTTTCTCATCTGCATTCACTCTCTTATGATCTAACAGTATAGAGGTTTTAAAAAACTAACTCTAACTGGAAATTTTACATGTATCAATTTTTTTTACTCAAACTTCTTCCTCAGATTTCAAGATATCCAGTCATATGCTTGAGACATCCATTTGCATGTCTCAATGACATTTCAAGGTTAAAATATCGATCATTAATCTAATACTCAGCTCCTCCATCTATAGTCCCATCTCAGGAAAAATCAATTTTATCTTTCCAGTAGAAGAGGCCAACAAAGCCTCCATTTCACACTTGACTTCTGTCTTCCACACTCTTCATCTAAGTTATGAGAAATTCTTATGGCATCTAACTTTAAAAATACATTCAAAATCCGATCACTTCTCATTCCCCTACCACTGCCACAACCCTAGCTCAAGCTGTGATCTTCTCTTACCTGCTTTGTTGTATCAAACAATAGCTGGTGTCCTTGTTGAGACTGTTGTTCCTTTACAGCCTTCTATTAATGCAGAAATGAGAGTGACCTTTTGGAAATGAAGTCATACCATTCTGTTTCTCTTCTTAAAGCCCTCTGATGACCTTCTGTCCCACTCAGAATATAATACTGTAGTGGGTGCTAAGGTCCCTAGAATTTGCAGCATCACCATCATCACCACCACCTCCACCATCACAACCACCACCACCCTGTTTTCTCTGCTCTTTTGTCTCTCACTCCTTATGTGTTGCCTTTGCCTTTAGATGCACGTGGTGATCTTCTTGATGTTCCATTAACATCTCAGGTAAGCTCTAGCTTCGGGGCCACTGCACTTGGAATTTTTTCTGTATGTACACTATATGTAACACATAGCTATCCTTGCTCACCTTCTTTAAGTCTTTGTCCAAAGCTCACTTTCTCAATTAAAAGCTCTGTGACCACTCTCTTTAAAAATGCAAACTTCTACCAACATGGACTTTCCTGTCTCCTTACCTTGAAATAGATTTCTCCATTGAATTTATCACTGTCTCATGAACAAAGTATACTATTTTAAGTGTTTCTTTTCCCATTAGATTGTAAATTCCACAAGGGAAGTTTCTTTTGTTGTTTCTTTAAATTTATTTCTGAGGTGTTGCTAGTACTAAGAATAATACTTATATGATATAAGCTCAATAAATATTTGTTAAATAAATAAATGAAATATTTTAGCTTAAGTTTAGAAACCTTAGAAAATTAGGTCTAATATTTGTAAAAAAGAGAACAATTTTCTTAGTCTGTTTGGGTTGCTTTAACTAACCACCATAAAGCGGTTAAAGCTTATAAACAAAAGAAATTTATTTCTCACAGTTCTGGAGGCTGGAAAGGTCAAGATCAAGGTGCCATCAGATTCACTGTTTGGTGGGGACCCACTTTCTGGTTCATCGATGGCAGCTTTTCCCTGTGTCCTCACATGGTGAAAGGGATGAACAAGCTGCCTTGGGCCTATTCTATAAGGGCACTAATACCGTGTATGCTTGATTTTGTTTGTACCAATAGACATATTGGAGTTGAAATGTGTACTGATCCATATTCCTGAGGCTGGAACACTGTCTTAGTCAATTTTCTGCTGGTATAACAGAATATCACAGATTTAGTAATTTATAAAGAATAGAAGTTTAGTTGGTTTATGGTTCTGGAGGCTACGAAGTCCAAGAGCACAGCACCAGCATCTGGCATGGTTCATCCTATGGTGGAAGGCAGAAGGCAGAAATGAACACATGAGAAAGAGGAAATTGGGCAAAATTCACTCTTTTATCAGGACCCCACTGCTGTGATAACTGCTCACTCTTATGTTAATGGAATTAATTCATTTATGAAGGCAGAGCCCACATGACCTTATATTATCTGTGTTTTTTTTTAATTTAATAGAGTTTAATTGAGCAAAGAATGATTTGCATTTACAAAACCAGCATCCCTCAGAACCACAAGAAGTTCAGAGAGCTCCACTCTGAAAGGTATGTAGGCAGCCTTTATGGACAGAACAGGGAAGTAAGTTACAGAAACAGCTTGATTGGTTACAATGCATTGTTTGTCTTATTTGGATAGGGTTTGATCACATGGCAGCCTGTGATTGGCTGAAGCTAAGGAGCTGTGATTGGCTGAGACTTGGCTAACTGTTACAAAAAGTACATGTGCTCCTAAATTGAATTTTCAGTTTGTTTATGCACTATGTAAGATTGCAGGTCAATACATAGGGACTTAAGATACATAGACAGCCTCAGGAAAAATTTAGTTTAATTTAACACTACTATTTACTGACCAATCTTTTTGTTTTAAATTTCAGAATATTATAGGAGTACAAACATTGTGGTTATGTAAATTACTTTTGAACGATTTGAGTTCAAGTTATAAGTGTGCCCATCCTCCAGATAGTGTGCATTGTACATGTTATGCATGAAATTACTCATCCCCACAACCTGCTTGATTTCTGATGAATATAATTTCCATATGTGCACATAAGTGTTGATCAATTTGTTCCAATTTAAGGATGAGTACATGTGGTGTTTGTTTTTCCAATCTTGTGGTACTTCACTTAGAAGAATGGTCTCCAGCTCCATTCTGGGTAATATAAGAAGTATTAGTTCACAATTTATTTTATATAGCTAAGCGTACTCCATGGTATACATATACCACATTTTATTAGTCCACTCATGTATTGATGGGCACCTGGATTGTTTCAACATCTTTACAATTGTGAATTATGCTGTTATATACATTTGAGTGCAGATGTCTTTTTTATTGAACATTTTTGTTCCTTTAGGTACAAACCCAGTAGCGGGATTGCTGGATCAAATGATAGTTCTACTTTCAGTTCTATGAGGTATCTTCATATTACTTTCCACAAAGGTTGTACTAATTTGCAGTCCTACCATCAGCATATGAGTGTTCCTATCTCTCTGCATCCATGCCAACATTTGTTGTTTTGGGACTTTTTGATAAAAGCCACTCTCACCGGAGTTAAGTGATATCCCATTGTGGTTTTTATTTGCATTTCCCTGATGATTAGAGATGTTGAGCATTTTTTCATGTTTCTTGGCCATTGGTCTGTCTTTTTTGAAATATTTCTGTTCATGTCTTTTGCCCACTTTTTGATGGGGTTGTTTGATTTTTTTTTTTGGTGATTTGCTGGAGTTCTTTATAGATTCTAGTTATCATCCATTTATCAGATATATAGTATGCAAATATTTTCTCCCAATCTGTAGATTGTCTACTTGCTCTAATCATTATTTCCTTTGCTGTGCAGAAGCTTATTAATTTGATCAGGTCCCATTTATTTACTTTTGTTGTTGCTGTGATTGCTTTTGACATCTTCTTCATAAATTTTTTGCCGACACTGATGTCTATAAGAATTTTTCCAACATTTTCTTCTAGAATCCTTATGGTTTCATGCTGTAGGTTTAAATCTGTCATCCACTGTGAGTTGAGTTTTGTGAGTGGTGAAAGATGTGGATCCTGTTTCAGTCTTCTACATGTGGCTATCCAATTTTCCCAGCAAAATTTATTGAATAAGGGTTATTTTCCCCCATGCATGTTTTTGTCTGCTTTGTCAAAGATCAGATGGCTGTATCAGGATGGATTTATATCTAATATTATTTTATTTTTTCTAATATATTTTATATCTAATATTACCTCTTAAAGGTCCTTCCTCTCAGCATTGAACATTGTTACAATGGCAATTAAATGTCAACATAAGTTTTGAAGTGACCATTTAAACTATAACAGAGACCTATGAGAATATATAAAAATATTTTAACTTTGTGGCAAAAATTTTAATGTCAAGATTAAATGATTCTTCTAGAAAAATTATTTAACACAAATGGCAGACAGAGTGTTAATATTTTTAATACAGGACATTTTCTTACATATTACCCAGTAAGAAAAAATATATACAATGAAAATGTTTATTCAGTGAATTTAAGATAACTCCTGAAAAGCAAACCCAAAGGAGCATAAAACTTAAATAAGATGCTTAAATTTAACAGTATTGAAGGAAATTTAAAAAATAAAGCACAGTTATTCCTCTGTCCCTCAGTATCTATAGTGGTTCCAGGATCTCCCATTGAAAACAAATTCCATGGCTGTTCAAGTCTTTGATATAAAATTTCATAGTATTTGCATTTAGCCTATGCGTATCCTCCCATATACTTCATATCTCTAGATTATTTCTAATAACTTAATACAATGTAAATGCTATGTAAAAAGTTGTTAAACTGTATTATTTGGAGCATAATCATGAGAATAAAATCTGTACATATTCAGTACACATGCAACCATCAATTTTTTTCCAAGTATTTTCAATCAGCAGTTAGTTGAATTTATGAATGCAGAATCCATAGATATAAAGAGCCAACAGCAAATGATGCATTACTTTATGCTTATCAGAATGATTTAAGAAATAAAAACTCAACTGCTGATACAATGTGAACCCTGCAAGTTTGGGGTAGTATGTAAACAACAATTAACATTAAAATAAAAATTATTTTTATATCATAATCACATTCCACAGATTGAAAGATATCTGATCTCTAGATATAGAAGTATGAGTACAAATGATTAAAAGTACACATAAAGTGTTTTTTTTTAATTTAAGCATTGTTTGAGAGGATAAAACATTCAAAATAAATAGTATGCTTATTATCAGAGAAATGTTGAATAAATTTTAGTACAACTTCATGGAATATTCTAATTTCACTAAAGCTATGGTAGTTTCATGATATGTGTCTTAGGAAGAAAAACAAGCTCCAGAAACATGTATATAAATTTTTGTCAAACTTATATGTAAGTGTCATTCTCTGCTCAATTCCCTCCATTAGGCTTCCCAGGTGAATAAGTGCAACAGCCTAACTCCTGGCATTGGCTTAGAATTTGGTATTCTATTATCTCTTTTCACTCTCTCTGTCTACTCCCTCTAGTTCAGTTGAGGTACACTCTTCCTTTCTTCCTTTTTATTTATTTATTTATTTTTAAGTATTCTCATGGCCAATTTCCTCGGATCCTTGAGGTCTTTTCTCAAATTTTCCATCCAGAGTGAGGCTTCTACCATTGACTTACCTGCTTAAAATTAAACCCCTGCATCTCCTCTCTAGCTCCCTTCTCTGCTTTATTTTCTCCTTAGCATTTTTATTACCATCAATATAACTTGTGTGTTTTTTTTTTAGTTTTCTGTATTGTACGTCTTCCACAATAGAATATGAGTTTAACGAGAGCGGGTATTTTTGGTATGTTTTGTCTTCTACAGTTAAACTGTACTTGACAAATAGTTGGTACTTGATAAGTATTTGTGTAATGAATAAATGAATCAGTAATATCTCATTTATGCATTTTCATAAAAATATATGTATCAATGTATAAGCATGTGTGTAAAGAAATGTTAAAAATAAAACAAAAATGAATGTCTACATAAAATCTTGTACGAATTGAATATACTAAAAATAAAATCTGTTGATCTAAGATATATTGTAATAGTTTAGCAATTTTTAGGAATATGAGAAGAAATTAATTTGGAAACTTTTAAGAGATTTTGAACCATATGAAGAATTTGTTATCTGAAGTTTTAAAAGGGCTATGAAGTTTTAAAGTTTTACAATGACAATGCACAAAATAACTTTAAAATATTTTATCTATTTTAAGGTTTGCTTTAAAATATCTAGGAGTATATTCCTTATGTTCTTCAAATGTGGTAGAGGTAACTAAAGTTGTTTTCCCCTCTCTTAAAGCTTGAATTATCATGAGTCTACCTAATAAATGAAACTCCATTTTATAGATATTTAAAAAATCATATAAAGTATCTCCCAAAACACACAATTTTCTTATTATGTATTGAAAGCATTTCTATGCAAAATATAAATTTTTTGTTTTATTTTCAAATAGAGAGCACTAAAATTTTTAATTTAAAATGATCAATAAGTAATAGGAACATTACATCAGGCTTTCACTTCTTAAACTGACACTCAGAATTCTTTATGATTTGTAATAAATGTGAGAACAAAAAAGAGGATTAAACATTGATTCCCAATAAATTGAAAGGATTAGTGTTTTCTTTGGCATAGAAACTTGCTGAGAAACTCAAGATAGAGTGGTACATTTTATAATGGTAATTGATGTCTTAAAAACACACAATGTTGTAGGTTTAAAAATGAAGGCTTGTAGATGAAAAAAATAAATTGACAAAATAGCTCCTCTCTAATACCATCTTTCAAATAGCTGAATAAGTAATGCACATTTTTTAAATGAGAATTGCTGATGTAGTGACAATATAGTTTCTACTAAAATGAACTATTTACTTACTCTATTCAAGAAAGAACATGATTTATCGTAAAGCATTTTGAGGCTTCTTCAGAATGAAAGACTGTGGCAGCTGTTGGAATTTTCTCCACATAAAAATGCATAATTTAGGAGGAAATCATCCACCTGTATAAGGGCTTTACTTTCATTTTTGGTATTAAGCTATAATAAATATGGGCTTGACTTAGAATTATTTGGACTATCAAATCAGATTCTTATAATGAAGCCTGCTTAATAGATGGGTAGTATGACATGGCTTTATTTAGTTCTCCTGGGTTTACTGGAGATGAGAAACTATTGTAGAGTTTCCAGTTATAAAGGGTGGGAATTTTGGAGAAGAATTATGACTTGATAGGTTTGCAGAAGACTAAGAAGTTCCATATACTTTACAGAAGATGAAGGCCTTAGGACCTTGTCATTCCACATGTGCCTGATGTTGGATAAATTGTTTGTCATGTCTGAACTTCAGTTTTCTCATTTAAATACATAGGATAACAAGGCTTAATTCAAAGGGTCCTTAGATAATGCATGCAACAACTCTACATAAAAAGCAAAGTGTTTATTCTCATATAAATTACCATAATAAGAGAGGTGATTAGAAATATGTAAGATAATTGAGTAAATTATTCATGAAGTAAAGAAATAAGGAGTTCAGAGCAATGGTTCATGTGTCATTGGTTACATGGCAATAGCTATCATTGAGAATTTAAAAGATATTTTTAGAGACTAAGAAAGGTACAATTGGTTTTTTGAACTTAGATGCCTGGGGCTATGTCTAAACTATGTCAAGCACTCAGATGTAATTTGAAAAAGAGATAGTTTTGGTTTTTTTTGTTTTTCTTTTGCATCCTAGTTTGGGGCATTTTAAGGATTCCACAAATTTCAGTTGCCTCTCTAACTGGTACCAGTCAACCATTTGAAGTGAATTTTTCATTCAGACTGGTTGATTTTCTGGCCCATTAAGACAGCTGATTCAATTCAAGTGAGTTTAGAGAGCTTAATCCCCCATGCATGTTGATTTTCCTACCACGTGGCAGCAGACCACAGCTATAGGTAATTTTTCATGTAACTCTCATCTTCATTTGATATTTCTTTGTCTTTTAATGTGGGGATAAGGGCTTAGACCTTAAGTACTTGGAATTGCATCATTTATTCAAATGCTGAAAAGGATAGTTATGAAGCCAACAAACTTAATGCTTTTTGCGTTTCATGAAGGCACATCTCTGTTAGTGGAGAACTGGCTCAGGTTTCTCTGCTAGGCTCTATCTCAAGGAAATGAAGGTATAGGGCTCTAAAGCATACCTTAAAGCACTTTGGCTTTTGAAAAGTTACCTTTTTTAACTTTATTGAATTGAAGAAGACAATAGAGGCCATAGGATTGATAGATAAACATATTTAGTGATTTGTTTATTCCAACAAGTATGTCCAGAAAAATCTGATTAAATGATTTACACTACCTCTTATCTTTGCTGTGGTTTTGTAGGTCTTAATACAGAGTTTGGATTTTATGCTAAGTGCAAAAAGAAATCATAAACAGGAGACCAATATGGTCTTAATTACATTTTTAGAAGATTACTCTGGCTATTGTGTGGCAGATGGGCTGTAAAGAGATTGGGTCTTTGGCTTTGGTCAATGGAAAACACTGACGAAGACCGAACAGAAAAAGAGAAGGTATTTTAGGAAATCCCTGACTCATCACCCTCTTTCTTGGGCTGTGTTCAGCAGTCGCTCTATCTGCTCCATAGCTTTGGCTCTGACCATATCCCCAACTAGGGCCCTGGAATCTGCTAACAATGTCGTAAACCTATGTGATGTCAGCTTAAAGGCAGTAACACCTACTTTTTTCTTTGGGTTCTTAGATTTTTTCATTGACTGTGTAACAAATTCATTGAATTAAATTCCTTCTGTTTGAAGTATTTAGAATGGTTTCTTTTTCTCTGCTTACCCAGACTAGTAAAGAGAATATATTGTATTATAAATTGCAGAATTCTGATTTTCTGTTGGTATGAGATGAAAGCAAAGGGTGACTAGAGCAGACAGCAGCTTCCTCTAGACTTATAAAAGATAATACTGTTAATGTACAGCTATTTTTTTTTAAATTTTTTTTATTCCATCTTGTAATGGGGGTACAAATGTTGTTTGG
>VBSM01000529.1:59226558-59246297 GCA_008086735.1 Cheirogaleus medius
CTTCTAGAAGCTTTCTTTTCTGCAGAGACGCTCTATCTGGCGGTGTTTCTCGTCAGCCATCTTGCTCCGCCCCCCCAATGTACAGCTATTTTAAGGAGCAAATGTTCAGAAGAACAGTTTTGCTACAATTTCTGCATTACTATGGATTATCAAATATACAGAAATCAGAACTTGCAAACATTTTTATTTTCTCACTGATTTTTAAGACTTCTTTCTTTTATAGCTGCAATTTTCATGTTATCCATTATTATTATGCTTTAGTGGTAATAGCTTTCACAAAAGTTCAGCATTATTGTTCTATACTTATTTGATATTTCTTCTAGCATTTTTAATAAAATTCTGTTACCCTTTGCTGAGTTCCCATCCTTAAGGAAACTTCTATGTTTCCCTTCTCATCTAAGTTAGAGCTTATTTTTTGTTCTCCTCATTGTTACCTCTCTCTGAACATATAAAACTTAACTACCTTGATAATCTTCCTTTCCCAATGACTTTTCCTTTAATCTGGACCACATTTGTCTCAGCATTATAGCAACTAACCTTTATTCCATATTTATAGATAACTCAACCTTGCCCTTCTGTTCCACTTAATAGTGAAATGATGAAAAATATTCCCTAATTTCTATACCCCAGGCATTTGCTCCTAGCTTGAGCAGCTTTGCTGAGAGAACTTTGGAACAGAGATATATTCTTCTATTGTTTGCGAACTTTAAGAAATTTTTAGTTTTTAACTGTGGTTCTTGACCAAACATTGTAGTGTTTATTGAATACAAATGGGACAGGGAATAATCTCTTTCAGAATAGAACTAGAACCTATTATTAGAAAGTACAGGAAAATAAACTTCAGCTTAATATAACAACTAAGCTGCCCAAAGACAGTCAGCTCCCTGTCTTGACCTGACTCAAGACAGTGAGTTTTGTAGCCCTGCAGTATGGGTAAACATCAGTAGGATGACTACTTGGCATTGTAGAGGAGAATTGCCTGTCAGGAGAAGGGCAGTGGAACATTATGATTAAATCCATAGGTGAGGGAGTTAGAAAGAGAAAGAGTGAGAGAGAGCAACACTATATTTAAGTCCAAGTTAAGACACTTAGTGGTCATGTGATCTTTAACTAAATATTTGACATCTCTAAGCCTCAACTGTAAAACTAGAATAATGACCTTGGGGATGTTATGAGGATTAAATGAAATTCAGTAAGAGACTGTATGTTAAATAATTATAGTGACTTCCACATAGTTAGCTCTGAAAAATCAGTAGATGTTTTTGTTTCTTTATCATTATTAGTTGGTCTAATTGTTTGATTTTATAAACTCTCCTAATTATGAAGGTCTGTGGTTACATAATTCCATTAGAACAGCAACTTCCTCAAAACTCAAAATTGTATTTTAAGACATGACCAAAGTAAATTCAGAGGTGTTTAACCATTAAAAATAAAGTTATGAGGAATGTTCTCACCCTTTGTGATGTGTTTCAAGATGCAATGCTCTTATCTATATGCATATCTGGATTTAGGTGTACTTATGTGGATCCTAAATACCCCTTACAGTTTTACAAATTAATATGTAAAACCAAGGAGGAGGAAAAAAGTCTCTTTTCATGATTTTATCCCTTAGAGTTTATCAAATAAGCATTAGAAATTTGGAAGTATAGATTAAATTCACTTTTCTATAGAATAATATCAAAAGGCAGATAAGAAAAATTAATAAAGTTAACATTATTTAATTTGCATATCTTAAAGATAAAGTAATACACTAAGAATTTTATAAACACTATATGATTTATCCTGATAACCACATTATGAAATATCATATCATCCTCACTCACAGATGAGAAACCTGATGTTTAGGAAGCTTAAGCATGTTGCCCGACGTAAAAAATCTTAATAAATGAATGGAGTCAAATGAATTCAGTTCTTACCAATTAAAGCCTAGGCTTACATTTATTACCTTCACACTTCTGTCCAAAGAGTTGTTCTAAATTTGTAGTATGCATTTTACAAATAAAAGGCTAATTCAAGGAGCTGAAAGTCACTATCTTTTACTGTTGTTTCACAATTGAGAAGTTGATAATGTTTCTGACTTTTAGATTGCATCTTCTAACTAACTTTAAAAACATTTGAAGTAAACAAAAGGTGAAAATGGTGATTAGCACTGATTTCTGGCAAAAGGCTTTTCCTTGACAACATTGGTCCCTATCCTCCCTCTCCACACACCCCATCCCCCTCCGCAGCCCTGTCTACTTTTTCTTGCTCTGCCTTGGCTATAGGATGAAGATGCATGAAAGGCACAGGGATTTTACCCAATATAGACATTCCTGAAAATAGTTTTGTGAATATTTTAAAATAAACCTTTTTTATTTTAGCATAGTTTTACAGTTACAGGAAAGTTGCAAAGATAGTAGAGTTCCCATGTGTCCCACACTCAGTTTTTTCTATTATTATCTTTCTTTAATATGATGCAGTTGTCATACCTAACAAGTCAATAATGATACATTATTAACTAAAGTCTGCACTTTATTCAGATTTCTTCAGTTTTTGTCACATGTCCTTTTCTCTGTTCCAGAATCCCATCCAGGGGACCACATTACATTTAGTTTTATAGTTTATGAGCCTGTCTACTGATGTCACATTGCTCTAGACTCCTCTAGAAGGCTTAGACTTTCCTTATTTCTGATGACCTGGAAAGTTTTGAGGAATACGGCCAAGTGTTTTATAGAATATTCCTCAGCTGGGGTTTGCTTGATGCTTTTTGCATTCCTAGACTAAGTTATGGGAAGGAAGACCACAAAAGTAAAATGCCATTTTTGTCACATTACACCTAGGGATCATGCTATCAATGACTTATCATTGTTGATATTAAACATGATCACCTGGATGAAGTAGTGTTTACAAAGTTTATCCACTATAAAATTACTGTTTTTTTCCCTTTCCCTTAGTATACCCTTTAGAAGGAAGTCACTATGTGTAGCCCACACTTAAGGGATTCTTCTGCATGGAAGACTTATTTATTCTCTCTCATTCATTACCCAATCATTTAATACCTGAACTTCATAAAAGATACATATTTTTCAAGATAGATTTTTTTTGTCCATGAATAAATGGAGAAATTGACATCCCCAAACTGTTACAACATTTTAAAGAAAAAGATGTGCCGAAACTCTCAAATTACATTACAAATGCAATGGGCAAAATGTTATATCACTAGGACATGCTCTGAAAATTGCTGTGTCTCCATAATGTCATACTCACTGTGAGCTAGTATCTGTCAGTGTGCACTTTTCTGGAACACATTTCCATAGTGTCTTTAATGTTTAGATTTTTATTTTTCCTGGTTTTGTATAAAGAGTTTTAAGTATTTGGAAAACTATTGGAGAAAATAGTGGAGAATGAAGCAAAATGCACAAGGAGAGCCATTATAATGGAAGAGAAGGTATCAGCATAAAAATTGATATTGTTAACGATGATATCATTTGGTTGTCAGTAAGTGGTTGCTTTAAGTATTTTACTTGCTAATATGATTTTATTTACATTTGTAAGTATTTAATGGCCTATTACTTTTGTATTTTAGAACCTTGTTGGTGAATTGTGATCAACATAAATATTACAGTAATAGGAAATGTCAAAAAGAAAAAGAGAAAGTAGCTTCCTGTTAGCATATTTTCAGAGATCATCAAATTTTCAGGAAAGGAGTGCCAAAGGAAGTGGCACATGTATTCAGTATAATGTCACCTTCTACTGGGTTTCTAGAAGAGACTATATAGCCATGCAAACACTGCACCCTGGTAAGTATCAAAGGAATGCGTTCCAGAGTTATCAGATAGGGGAAACTTGTGACTGCTATAATAAATATTGATCTTCCACCCTGGAGATGCTGATTCATGAATCTATCTTGGGGACAGGGTTCTCTAAATGAATATTATTTTTAGAAAGTTTGGGAAACCTCAGTGATTATCTCCAAAATGCTTCCCGGGCCAATACCAGATTAAGATCCTAAAAAAATAAATACACTCAACCAACTCTTTTCAGCGAAAGGTTATTCATACAGACATTTTTTGGGGAGAAGAATAAAAAGACGAACTTCCAAAATATAGATGCTAACATTGTTTTCATTAATATGTTTGATTTTTTAATTAAACATTAATTAATATGTTTGATTCATGGTTTCACATGCATCTAATCTTTCCAAATTAAGTTTTATAAGAAAATAACCATAATATTGAAGTTTTGCAGTACATGAGCCAGTCTTCTGATGTATGTAGTTCTTGAACATCTGCCACACCTAATTTCTGGGTTTTTATCCTCTGACTGATCTCTCTGATCTGAATACCTTTTCTGGTTCTGAGCAAAAAAACTCTCTTATTTTTCAGCTCTGATTTCAAGCATTATTTATTCTCTAAAGTCTTCTAATGACCCCTTACAAAGTAGGTTTGACTAGTCTGTTCACTATACTCTGACTTTGTAAATATTTTTATCACTGTACCTATAACATAAGTATACACCTATTTTATATGTCTCACTTATATTTTACTTTATGACATGACTGATTATAAAAGCAAGGACTGGGAACTTATGTTGTGGCCTTAGTGCCCTGTAAACTCTCTAGAACAAAGTAAATGCTCAATATTCATTTATTGAATGAATAAAATGTTGCAATAATGCTATTATAACTTTAACATTTATTTTTATTTAATTATTTTATAATTAAAAATTTCACCAACATCCCTATGACTAGTTAGGCAGTACCTGCTTTAGCAATTTTATTCCTTATAAGATATATAACTATATAGAGTAATTTTTAAAAAATACAGATTCACAAACAACACTTAATTTTCTTTAAAATAAATAAAGACCAAGTTGTTATATTCTATTTCTAGTTATTTATGAATTACATTATCCAACTAGGAAAAACAAATTTGCCCTGGGCTTCCTAGATGCTTTCTCTAAACTGTGGATCAAGGTTTAATATATAGTATGACACCTGAATCTGGTACAGCTAGTATAGCTGCAAATGTTATTCATAATCATATAAGTATCTAATCCCTGCAAATCTTGCTGGGCTATTTGTCTCACTGATTTACTCCACTAGTGAATTACAGATTGATTTTGAGTCATATTAAAGATATTTCTATTAAAATGTAGATTTTAGTTCCCCCAATGTCATCTTATCCTCATATTTTACTACTTATTGAAAAGAAATAGCCAAAGAAAATTTTTGCCGAACCACCTATTAATTTGTGTACCTATTAATTCTGTGTCTTACTGCTATTGTATTCCTAAACAAATGTACAATCTATTTGCTTACTTTTAATTTAACAATTGAACACATCACCAATTATTCCTTAGTGATTTCCGATAAAGTGCCTAAAATAAATATAACCCAGTATGAGAATACCATTGATTTATGTAATTTCATGTTAATAGTTTTCATATTATTCCACATGCTCAACTTAATACCTACAAGTGTTCTATTGGCTACTTTAAATGCTCTTGCACATTGAGCAGCTTTCTCATTGAACTAGCCATAATGGCTTCTAACTGCTTTCCCTACGAGGTTCAAGCTAAATCAAGACCCATCAGTGTGCATGGAAAGTTTAAATTATGTTTTCCAATATGCATTTATCTGCACTAAATTTAATCTGTCTTCACATTGCCCAATCATCCAGTTTAATTAGATCTTTCTGGATTTCCTCATAATCCTGCATATTTTTAACTAACCTAAACAATTTTTGGTGATCAGTAGAAACTTAACACCTCACTATATACTGCATCCTCCAGATCACCAGTGTAGTTTAACAGCCCTTAGCCTGTTAGCATCTTGAGCACCCCTCTATGAAGTTGCTTCCTCTGGATAAATATGCACTCTTCATTTCAAATAGCATAATCCATATTTATCCTTATGAAAGCACACCCTTCTAATTCTACCAGTTTTAAATGAATTGTCAGTACATTTTTAGGGAATTTCAGATTTATTTCAACAAATGTATTTTAAAAGTTTAACCATTTGAGAATATTGTATGAGTGCTGTGTTGGGAGAAGTTGCAGAATTAAAAGAAGAATGAATGAATTCTAAAATTTCTTATCAAGGTAAGAGTAGTATGTACTTACAGTACTGAGAGAGAGAAGAGGAAATGAAGACTTATTGAATATTTTGCAGTAGTTGCTGCCATATATGCCTAGCATTGTCCTGCATATTTTATGTATACATACTCAAGTGCTGAGAACAACTTTATTTTTTTTTTTTTTTTTTTTTTTTTTTTTAGAGACGGGGTCTCGCTCTTGGTCAGGCTGGTTTCGAACTCCTGACCTTGAGCTATCCACCCGCCTCGGCCTCCCAGAGTGCTAGGATTACAGGCGTGAGCCACCGCGCCCGGCCTGAGAACAACTTTATTATCACATGAATACAAATAGGGAAACTGAAGTTCAGAGAAGTAGATTCAAGTGCAGCCAAGATAAATTTGAAACCCCTCAGACAAGCTCCAAAGTCGATTATAATGGTCATTAAATGTATCCCATGCCTTCTCTTATTTTCAACTCTTTTGGATAAATTTTATATGTTACTTATACATACACAAAATTAGTGTGCTCAATCATTTTATGATTTACCATGTGGCATTATACTAGATTTTTCTGAATATTTATTTCTAAAAAGTGTTTGTTGATGGATTTATATTTGCTATGTCCCATAAATTATTTCTTTAAATTATTCACTGTGTTAATAGATATCATATATTTGAGATGAGTGTACTTATAAACTTATGTGGAATCAAAACAATATATTTAATAATAATTACTGTATCATATATAGTATTATATACTATTAAATTATCAGGTAGAACTCTTCTGGTTGTAAGTGAAGGAAAAATAAAATCAAACTGGTTAAAATTAAAAACACTGTAGTTGGTTTACTCAAATAACAAGGAAGGTTTAATGCAGAGGCTCAAATGATGTCACTAGACTCCATTTCCCTCCATCTTTTGGTTTGGCTCTCCACCATGTTGGTTTGATATCCAGGTGCCACATGATAGCAAAGTGTCTGTGAGCAGGGTTAAGACTGTGCTTCCAGGTTTAAGACCCATGGTAGAAAGCTGAATGTCTCTTCCCTGAGCCTGAACTAAAGAGTCATTGTAATCTATTTTTTCTGGTGGTCATGTGTCCAATTCTCAACATTTTCTATGACTAAAGGATAAGTAATCTAAGTCATGCCTCAATTACAACTCTGCACCTAGTGCTAGTTAGTGCAGTTAGAATGAACTTTACCAGAAGAACACAAACCAAGAGTGAAGAAACAGGGTATTAGTTTGCTTTAAACAAATATATACCATATCTGGTGAGAGGTCTCCTTCTATCATCAGTGGACACTGCATGCTCTTGTCCAGTAAAATGCACAGAAAATAGTATTACTTAGTATTCGTTGAATAAATTAAGAATTCCACGTGCATATAATCTATATATGCAGACACAATTCATGCATAAAAACATAAAACCAAGTTAATATTGTAATTTAGCAGCTTCATTCTTAGTTTCTGTTTAGCTTTTCACAGTCATTCTTATTGTTTTTTTTCCAAAGGTGGCTTAAACAAGTTATCAGTAGGTATATGCAATGGTGTTAACAAGACATGTTCTGAGCAAATTTGCCAGTCATATAGAAGCAAGGTGAATTTTTAGGTGATTTAAATACCCTAAAGTTCTAGTTAATTAGGTGAGAATTTCAAAAGATAAACCTTTTTAATCTTTACATTCTTTTTGCTTCTTACATATTTATTTAAGGAAATAGTTTGTAATTTTGATAAAGAATATGACAATCGAATGAATAAACAGAGAAAAATTAGTATGATGAAGCATCTAGTTATCAAAGCAAAGCTAAAATAGTTAAAAAGTTTAGGAAAATTCAGTGTGATAAAAAATGACTTGAAGAAAATTAATAAAAAGTTCATTTTTATTTTTCTCAATTGTGCAAAATATGCTACTTAAAAGATTTTTTTTCATTTGTGAAAAATGTATTTCCATATGTTATAAACCAGAAATGTATTTATAAGATTTATTTATTAAAAATAATAAAATTGGTCGCACCAATAAAATTGGTGGCTCATGCCTATAATCTGCATTCTGGGAAGCTGAGGCGAGAGGATCCCTTGAGCTCAGGAGTTCAAGGCTAGCCTGAATAAGAGCGAGACCCCGTTTTCTCTACTAAAAATAGAAAAATTAGGCGGGCATCATGGTGCATGCCTGTAGTCCCAGCTACTCGGGAGGCTGAGGCAGGAGGATCACTTGAGCCCAAGAGTTTGAGGTTGCTGTGAGCTAGGCTAACGTCACAGCGCTCTACACAGGGCAACAGAGTGAGACTCTGTCTCAAAAAGTAAATAAATAAATAAAATAATAATAATAATAAAATAAATCAAAACATACCCAGCAGCTAAGAACTAGAATGTAACCAATACTTTAAAGATCTCTCAGTGGCCCAAACTAATCACAACAATTCTATGGGTAACCATTATTATCAATATTGTATTAACAATTCACTTGATTATTTTTCTATTACATGCTAAAATCTCATTGTTTAGTGGTATAGATTTTGAAATTTAAATAAGTAGAATCATACTATATTTATTTTTCATGACTTGGTTCTTTTACCTTTTTGTTTAAGATTCATCCATGTGATTGTATTTGCAATTCCCACATATACTTTGCTTTAAAGCAATTTGTTTATTAATTTATATAATTTTGTTTATTCATTCTTTTATTTCTGTTTTTTTGTTTGTTTCATTTTTTGGCTATATTTTTATGTGACTATGTACAAGCTTCGGAGTTGTCATGGCACAGCTTGAGGTGTGGCACTCACAAAAGCTGTGTGAATAATACTTTCTGGAGATACACATCCCCGTGGTTATATCAGCCAAGTTCTATGAGGAGTTAGTACGCTCAGCTAGAATTTAGAATGGCTCCTTAGTGAAGGTACAATTATAGAGGTGTGAGCAGAGTTAAGGGAACAAATAAGAGGTATTGAGACACTAAGGAATTAGAACTATGGACAAGCCATTAGCAGCCATTGGCCTGAAGATTACTGGGAAATAAGGTTATCAGAGTTGGCTGAGAGCTGGAGCTCTGAGAAATGGGCAGGTGAGAGAAGCCATTGCTCTAGAAGGAAGCTCGAGCTTCATTGACCAGAACAGCTAAAACAGGGTGAGAGTGGGAGGGTAACTACCTAAACTTTTCCTTCTTTTCTTCTTTCCTTCCATCCCCCCTAAACTGATTGAGGTTTGTTTCCTATTTCCTTTTATTCTCCCCCATTAGCTTTGATATTATACAATTGAATTTTCTTTTTTTCTTATTCCTTTGTTCCTTTACTCTTGCCCCTCCCTCCCTTCTTTCTTCTCTTCTCCTTCCTTCCTTCCTTTGGTCCTTTTCTTCCTGAATGTAGTTTAGAAATTTAACATGTATACAGTAGTTGATTTCTTCCCCTTTCATAGAAGAGAGCTTAGAATTCTATTTAGCTTTAAAATTATAACTTAGCTAAAAATTTCTTTTTGTATTCATGGTATTTTTCTAATGCCCTCAATGCAGCCAGTAGAAATACTGATGACTGCTTTTGAATTTTTTTCTTATTTTTCTTGAAAGCTAATAAATAGGCCTCCTTTACTTAACATTTTGGTGTTTACTGTTTCTCTTTCTTGTACACACACAAACCTTAAACTTTCTATCCTTAAGAAAATAATCCAGACTTTATATAGGGATATGTAGTTGGAGCTTTGCAACCAGGAGGGCTCCAGTTGATGTTCTGTGCTGTCAAGCATACAGAGAAAGCCTTTCTTTATTGGTCAACAACACAAACTCGATCTCACAAAGATGTCTGTGTTGGGTATGACTCTAGGGCAGCTACTAGTATCACTTCACTCTTAGCTGTCCGTGGCAACAAAATGCTATGGGAGTGAAGAAATCTAGGAAAACTCCTTGAAGCCCTATATTTGTTCCCAGGTGGATTATCTTACTCCTTCACCATCACTCTCCACTTCTGTCTTACCTACCAAGATTTATCTGCTACTGACACATTTATCTGATAACACCAGTCCTATAATGCATCTCCTTGATAAGTCTAGGAATATTGTAACAAAATGACATCTTTATGCCTTTTCATGTTTTTCCAATATTACTTGCAGAACTTTGTATCTCCAACCTAGAGTTTTCTCTCTGGGTTCTGAATCTTTATCATCATTGTCACTAGCTAACACATTTACATTACACCATGGTTAAAATAAACTTACATAGATAAAAGTTTGATGTTTACAAACACCCAGATGCACAAAATATTTGAGGTTAGTTCTATTGCCATTATTCAGGTAGAAAACTGAGTCACATAGTTCATAAATACCTAGATTTAGTGTTACAGGTTTATACATCTTGGAGCCTGGACTAGAATATAGTTCTTGAAACAAATAAAATATTATTTAAATATAAAATATAACAAAATATAGTCCTTTTCACTATGACATTCTGCCTTATCCTGTCTATATCTATCCAAGGTTTATATTCTACCATTTAGAACAGACACCGATCTAGCTTTTTGCTTGCTAATTACCATGTCTGTCATTGACTACCTTAAATCAATTCATGTAATTGTTCCTATCTCCATCATATGTCTACCATAATATTTAACCACTCCTTTATTATTGAATATAAGGTAATGCCCCTTTTTTTCCCACAAATAACATAGTCATGAAGGTCTTTGTACACAAATCTTTGCTCACATCACCTTAGGAAAAATTATGTTAGAGGGAATTGCTGAGTTAAAAAGTATGAACATTTTAAAGGTTTTTGAAACATAATGTCAAATTGCTTCCCAGAAAGGTTGTACCAATTTATTTTCCTGCCAGCAGGGAATGAGCATTGCTGTTTTAATTTGCTCTGGGGTGGAGTTGGGACTGGGAACTAATAGTATCATATTTTTACAACACTTTGGGGGAAATTTTGCTCCCTCATCTCTGTGTTGCTCTCATGACTGCAGGCTTTGGGTTTTTGTTGTTGTTGTTTGTTTGTTTGTTCCGTGCGTGTGGTGGTGGTGTTGTTGTTTATGATAGGGGAGTATTGAATCCAATGCTTCTAATACAAAACAATGAAGAGCTTTTCTGAGTATCCTATAGATTGAATAAGGAGAAAGAAGGAAATAAAAAGCAGATTAGATACATAGGTGTACTTAAGAATGGGACTGTTATTTTGCTGAATGTTATTTCAAACTTCTCTCCCATTTTGCCCATGAGCCTTTCTTTTTTGCTAAACAATATGTGTTTGAGAAATTCCATCAAATTGCTTAGACTAGGGCTGGGCCTGTCATATCTACTACCCTTGAGTTGGCTTTCTGCATCAGTGCAGGAAATGGACAACATGCCAGAAAAGCAATTTTGGCTAAAAATATGCACCCTGTCCTGGTAGTACTGTGAATGACATGGTAGTTTACCTTGAAAGGCTCTTACTAGAATCCTCTTTATGTTTATTTTAATACAGCTAGCATGACCCTCCCAATAAGCTCATGTTTCTGAAATTGTTGTCTCAGGACAACCAGCATTCTAATCAATTAGGATGATTGCTTGGTTGCAAATTCCTGGACAGTACTAGGGATTGATTGAATTAGAATCTCTGGGCAAACAGCTCAAGAATTAAATTTTAACAAGCTCTATTTCTCTGTCTTCAATGTACATACAAATCTCCCGGATATCTTGTTAAAGGTAGACTATGACTCAATATATCTGGAGTGGAGGCAGAGATTCCTCATTTCTAATAGGCTCCCTGATGAGGCTGATGTTCTTGGGCAGTAGCTATACTTTAAATAGCAAAGCACAAGAGTTTGAGAACCATAGCTTTAAGCCATTATCTATCTTCAACTTGAATTTATTTATATATTATTAGCCAACCAGGAGGAATTGAAATGAAAATAGGTGATCCTGCGAGTAAAACTTGAGAAGGGATGCCTCCAGCATGAGACCAATAGGTCATGGAACTGGCTAGGAAGGCACCCAAATGTGGGGCAAAATTTTTACAAACTAGGGAAGAAAAGTGCTAAAATATCTGACCTGTTTTATAGTCAAGGTCAGGCCTGGAATTCATAAAATTTACTCAAGGTCATTTTCCTACCCATTCTTCACCCTCACATCCAATGCTACCTTATATGTTGGTCTCACTGCCTCCCTAATTTTCTTCTTCTCCTTGATTTGGGCATTTTGCCATGCATGTTTCTCTTTGCTCTGGTTGATGGAGTAAAATTTAAATTATATCAAGAGACAAACTCTAGTCCTGGTTATAGATGCTCCCTTGGTTGTCCTTTTACCAAAGTTGAGAGAGCTTTCTAGGCCCCTCTTTTTTCCACAAGAGAATAGTAATCCTACCTAAGATTTTACTGATGAATAAAGTACATCATTTTATGTTTAAACAGCAGATGGGCTATGTTACTTAAATGAAGTGTGATTTTAAATTCACTGCAATTCAATTTTTAAACATTGGCTGAGAGAAATAAGATCTCTGAAGGATTCTATGAAGGATAAGGTATCATCCATTCCTTTAGGTAAGAATGTCCTAAATGTATTCTAAGGAACTCTGTTCTCTGATATACTCTGAAAAAAAAGGCTTTTGAACAGATATTACATGTAGGAAATCTGTGCGTATATACCACAGCTTTCCTGGAATATCTGTAAGTACATTAGCACACTAAAGGTGCTGAGAATTTAGCAACCAACAAAATTAAGAAATTATTTTTTAGATAATATAAATATTATTCCAAGCATTTAAAAATATGCTTCGGTAGTAAGGCAGATCATCAGAAATCTGGGTGCTTATTCTAAGTCGAACACTATTAACCAGACCCTACTCTAACCACTTTATTGTGTTATCTCATTTGCTTTTTATTTACTTTTCCCAGTAAAACTAAAAAGAAGGTATGATTCTTTTCCCAGTTTTATAGATAAGGAAACCAAGGTATGCAGATGTTAATCAGTTTTCCCAGAGATAAACAGGTGGGAAGCCAGGTTGTCAGAATTCAAAGCTTGTGAAATCAAATGAAATACTTAGATTTATTTTACTTGCTTGTTGTTTAGTTGAATGCTATCAGACTGTTCTGTGTTATATTTTTTAAATGATCTAGGAATGCTAACAGAAATGTTCATTAAATTACCCCTTGTCTCTTTATTCACCTCCCAAGAGGAGACATTGAATAAAATTAACTCCTATTTCAATATCAGTAAGAACTATGCTTTCCTGAATAACCATTTTTATTTTTATTTTATGGAAACTATGAAGCAGGACATTGATTGTGTTTTCATTTTCCATGTTGGCTCTGGAAGTATTAGAGCTAATAAGCAAATAGTACTGCATGTGCTGTTCTAAGAATACTCCTGGAATGCCCAGCCATTTTGCATTGTGAATAGAAAGAAATGGACTATTTCGGCTTGGATAAAACTGTAGTCACCAAACTGCAGCTAAAGGAATACAAGCTGACTGAAAGGCTGTTAGATTCATAGATTTTAGAGTTGTTGGAGTTGTAGAAATTTTTAGCCTGAATACTTTATTTCATAACAGAAAAACATGAAAATTTTATTTTAGAAAAATAAAGGACAGCAACATCACAGCAAAAGCAAGTCTGTCTAAATATCCTTTTGCTAAACGAGTATTGTTTGCTCAGTCAGGCAATGTGCTATGTTCTGTCAATACTCAAATATGACTGGGTCTTGCTCTCAAGGACTTTACAGTTTATTGGGGGATATAAATAACTATATCTATGCATAGTAAGAAACAAGGTGAAAAATGCAGTATCTTAACAGCTGGCAACACAATTCATTTCAACTCTGCTTTTGTTCAGAAAAACACCTAAGTAAGCACCTTAGGGGTAAAGATGAGAAACACACACAGCAAAAGAATAATAAATCATCTACATTAGAAATAAATAGTAATTTAAAAAGTAGGAAGAAGAGCGAGAACAGAAATGACAGATAGGTCTAGACCTTATTAAGTATGGAAATGACTAACAGAATGTTGATGAAATGAGCCTGGAACAATGAATTTAACTTATTTCTCTTGCCCAACTATAAACTTCTTTTTGTCAGTTAAGATCTTGCAGGAATATGCCCAAGGTAATTTTTGAAAAGAAAAGGAATTTATTGGCTCACATAAATGACAAGTCCATGGATAGATTTCAAACATGATCTGACCCCAGGAGTATAAACAATATCACCATCATTTTCTTCTTTCTTAGTCTGTGGGTCTCCTTCCTTTCATGTGTGTTTGTGCCTGTCCTCTGGTAGTGGCAAACCAGGTGTGGTAGCTCTAGCTACAGCGTCTTAGATTCAAAGCTAGTGGAAAAGAAAAACCCGTATCTTTCAGCTCTCATGTAAATTCTAGGATTCACTCTGATTGTCTATCTCTAAAGCCATCACTCTGAGAAATTTTAATGCTCTGATTTACCAAGGAAACCAAATGTAAAAAGGTGCTGTATTTTTTAAATGGAGAATGTTGCTTGAAAATAAATAAGGAATACAACTTGAGGACTTCTGGCTTGACTTTAGTGCTCAAATATTTGCAGTGGTAATTCAGACACATTATTATAGTGAACTTTATGGGAGGAAAACTACATAAAATAGTATTTATATAGAATTTTATTTAAATAACCTTTTTATTTTAGGCTGGTCCTAAATACACAGAAAAATTGTGCAGCTAGTACAGAGAGATTCCATACTTCCCAACACCAGATTCCCAGATTCCACTATTATTAACATGTTACATTAGTATGATACATTTGTTACAATAGATAAAACAATATCAATTCATTATTATTAACCGAAGTCCACACTTGAGTTTTTAGCTAATGTCCTTTTTTCTGTTCCAGGATCCCATCTGAATACATTACATTTAGGCATCATGTTTCCTTAGGCTCCTCTTGGCTGTGGCACTTTGTTTTTGATGACAGTTTTGAGGAGTACTAGTCAGTATTTTTTTTAGAATGTTCCTCAATTGAGATTAACCCTCCTTGCCTAAGCCAATCAACTTTTTTACCTTGGTCACAGAAAGGGATGCCCCAATTATTGGTAAATTTATGAGTTTTGTTCCATTGTTACTGGAAGAAACAGATTCCATCACTCTCTGCCTAGGAGGAAACATGAAGCCTTTCTGTGGTCTCAAGAAAAAACACTGAAAAGATAGTACCAAAACATACAGAGAGACAGAACTGAAAGAACACTGGAAAACAGAAGCCTGGGCTATGATGCTATATGTCTGAAGTTTGATCCTTCTGTGGACTCTGTAATTATACCACCTGACAAATCCCCTTCACTTTGTAAATCAGGTTGAATTGGATTCTCTCTTACTTGCAGCAGAAACATTTTAGAATGACTCAATTACTATCTGGTCCAGCTGGGATTCTGCCAGAAACTAAAGGCCTCTACAAAAACCACATAATAATATTCCTAAAGCATAAGAAAATAAAAGGAGATCTAAAATCATAAAACATAAATAAGATGACAAATCAGTTATAACTATATTTTATGACTCTATAATTGATATATTTATTTGTGTATTTGTAATATATATTTTTGTGTATAATCTGTGACTCTCCACATTAGTTATGAGTTTGGGGACAGACTGATGTGATAGAGAAGTACACAGCTCTGAAGCAGACTGCATAGTTTTGGATCCTAGTTCTATCTCTTTCTAGCTTGTGACCTTGCAAACGTTACTTAATACATCTAAGCCTCAGTTTTGCATCCTTAATATGAGAAATATAATGGTACTGTCAAAGGGTTATAGTAAAGATCAAATGACCTTATGCATGTAGAGTGTTTAAATCAGTGCCTGCAACATAGTAAGAGCTCAATGAATATTATTTATTTACATTAATAACTTGGAATAATAAATTACCCTACTGAAAGATAAATACTCTCAGATTGAATTTAAGAGCAATGATAAAATCTCTTGATGCTTACAGGAGACAAACAAGATATCAAATAAACCTGAATGGTAAACATGAAAATAATATATAAATTCTTATCAAGGAAACCTCATGGACCTATAAACAGTTGAACTGGCAGAGCTGATGGGGAGTGTGGCATACAGAAGCATACACTCCACCATGTGGTTTAACAAGTACATATGAAACTTGGTTGGACAGTGGAAGGGAGGCTGACTTGAAGCATCTTACTATTGCTCCTCCCAGAACCACTCTGTGCAAGGGAATGCTCAGTTGGTGACAATGGATCATTTATGTCACAGTTGAAGGGAGGAGGAAGTTGAACCTGTGCTGTGAGTTCTATGTCTGAGGTCTGCATAGAGTATACCTTTATAAAATCCCTAAATGTCTGCACAGAGTTTGCATTTGGACTCCCAGCCTCAGGAAGAAGGAACAGCCAGCAGAAAACCTTGTGATATTTTCAACATGTTTTAAGTGAGACATTGATAATTACTACTCTTCCAATAACTTTATGAATGATAAAGTCATGACTTATTTCTATTATATAGCTTTATGAAAGTTCACATAAAGATAATTATTTAAAAGCTTTCTTAATTGGTAAGAATATACCAAGAAGATATTGATAAGTAGTTTAATTATATCATAAATCCTTCTGTGGATTAAGAATATTATTCTTAATTAGCAATTTCTAGACATGACTGGATGGTGAGAACCAAGACCATAATGACAGCTGTGTTTGTGTAGCATTAGATGTGATTCCCAACACTGTTGATCCTGGTTTGAGCCTTATTCTTAATCTCCTTCAGTGCTATTCCATAATAAAAACACCATAAAGTTGGTTGTGCCAAAAATGAATATTTAAACGCTAACACTACTCAAGGGGCTGCCAGCGTAAGCTAACAAGATTGTGATTTTTTTTTCCTTGTGGAATTAGGTAAGGTGGCTTCTGGTTACCCATTTTGGGAGCAGTTCCAGGATCCTTCCTGCTCGAGTCTTAAATATTTCTCTGTTTCCATTGCTTCTCTTAGCCCCTAAACTCTGTTCATCTCATTAACTCTTACTCTTTTTTTTCCAAACCCAAAGCAATAATATCTTTAAAGAAACATCACCTAGCCTTCTCAACACATTCGTGTTTCTAATTTGCACGCTTATAAAACAATGTACTTCTGCCTCTCATCTCTTTCTCACAGTATAAATTTACCTTTGTGTGATTTGTTGATAAATATATGTCTCTACACTAGATTGTAAATTCAAATCAAGTGGAGAAAGGGTCTTTTTTTGCTCAGGGTCACATACACATAATGATGCAATGTCTGACAATAAATATATGTTGAATAAATGAACTCCTAGATCAATGGATAAAAGAGTCTGATGGGTATCAATGTTAGTATTAGACACACCAATCACATGCACTGTAAACAGCATGTAGCAGCATCTCAATAAATGTTCCTGGTTGATACATTTGACTATCAGTCTTTTTTTGACATTTGATTACTTTCTTCCTCCACCAGCTTTATTAAAGTATAATTGACAAGTAAAAATTAAATATATTTATGAGGTACAATATGATGTTTTGATATAAGAATATATTGTGAAATTATTAAACCAAGCTAATTAACATATCCATCACCTCACATACTTCTTTTGTGTGTGGTGATAATATTTAAGATCTACTATCTTTGCCATTTTCAAGTATACTATAAATTATTACTAACTATAGTCATCATATCATGTAATAGATCTCCAGAACTTATAGATCCTGTCTAACTAGAACTTTGTACTCTTGATCAATGTCTCCCCATTCACCTTTACGCCATCCCCTAATAACCTCCACTCTACTCTTTGCTTCTGTGAGTTCAATTTTTTTAAATTCCACGTGTAAGTGAGATGATGTAGTATTTGTCTTTCTGTGTCTGGCATATGGTCCTCCAGGTTCATGCATGTTGTTGCAAATGGTGGAATTTCCTTCTTTTGAAAGCTGAATAGTATCTCATTGTATATATATAGTCCACATTTTCTTTGTATCCAACTATGGACCCTTAGGTCGATTCCGTATCTTGGCTATCATGAATAGTGGAATGATGCTGCAATGAATGTCAATATGCAAATATCTCTTTCACATTCTGTTTTCAATTCTTTTGAATATATATTGAGAAGTAGAATTGCTGAATCATACAACAATTATATTTTTAGTATTTTTGAGAAGTCTCCATGCTGGTTTTCATGATGGCTCTATTAATTTAAGTATCCACCAACAGTGTTCAAGGGTTCTTTTTTCTCCAGATCTTCACCAACATGTATCTTATTTTATATATATATATATATATATATATATATATATATAAAATAACCACTCTAACAGATGTGAGGTGATATTTCATTGTGATTTTAATTTGCATTCTCTGAAGAATAGTGATGTTGAGAATTTCTATTGGTCATTTGTATGTGTTTTTTTTTTCAGATCTTTTGCCCAATTTTTAATTGGGTTATGTATTTTATTGTTATTGAGTTGTTTGTGTTTCCTTACATATTTTGGATATTAGTCCCTTGTCAGAAATATGATTTGCAAATATATTATTCCATTCCACAGATCAACTCTTCACTCTGTTGATTGTTTCCTTTGCTGTGTAGTGCTTTTTGGTTTGATGCAATCCTATTTGTTTATTTTTGCTTTTGTTGCCTATGCTTCTAGGGTCATATCTAAAAATCCATTTTGCCCACACTAAAGTCAGGAATATTTTTCCCTATGCTTTTCTTCTAGTAGCTTTATAGTTTCAAGTCTTACATTTAAATCTTTACTTCATTTTGAGTTTATTTTTATATATGTGCAAGATAAATGTCCAATTTCATTCTTCTGCATGCTGATATACAGTTTTCCCAACATCACCCATTAAAAAGACTGTCCTTTCCTCATTGTATATTCTTGGCATCTTTTTTGAAAATTAATTAACTTTAAATAAATGAATTTATTTCTGGGCTTTCTATCCCATTTCATTGGGTTGGTGTGTCTATTTTTATGCCAGTACCATGCTGTTTTGAATACCATAACTTTGTAGTGTACTTTGAAATCAGGTAGTGTGATATCCTGCACTTTGGTTTTTTGCTGAAGAATATTTTAGCTATTTGAGGTCTTTTATAATTCCATATGAATTTTAGTATTTATTTTTATATTACTTAGAGAAATGCTGTTAGAATTTTGATTGAGATTACATTGAATCTGTAGTTGCTTTAGGTAGTATGGACATTTTGACAATATTGATATCTTTCTATTTGTTTGTGTCTTCTCAGTTTTTCTCTTCAATGTTTTATGATTTACATTGTATGTATCTTTCATCCCTCCTTGGTTAAATTTATTCATAAGTATTTTTTAAGTTATTGTAAATGAGATTGTTTTCTTATTTCTTTTTCAGATAGTTTGTCATTAATATATAGAAATGCTACTGATTTTTGTATGTTAGTTTTATCTCCTTCAATGTTACTGAATTATTTTTTAGTTCTAGCAGATTTTTTATGATGTCTTTAAGAGTTTTTTTTATATATAACATCATGTCATCTGCAAAGAGACAATTTTACTTCTTCCTTTCTAATTTGGATGCCTTTTATTTCTTTGTCCTGCTCTAGAGAGAACTTCCATTACTATGTTCACTAGAAGTGATGAAATTGGGCATTCTTGTTTTGTTTTTGATCTTTGGAGAAAAGCTTTCAGCTTTTCATCATTGAGTATGATGTTAACTGTGAGCCTGCCATATATTGTTGAGGGCTTGCCATATAATTGTGCAGCTTAAGAATTAATCTTAGGAGA